>VDFB02323510.1:0-23526 GCA_007258455.2 Sequoia sempervirens
GCCATAATTCAAATAGAAAATGAATAATAATCATTTTTTAAATTCAAATTAAAGCATAATTTATATTGGTGGAAAGGTGAGAATCTCTTTTAAAAACCCTTTTCATTTCATCAATTTTGGGTAAAAAAAATGTCAGCAACCACATACCCTACACATACCCATCATATTGTCTCTTTTTGGCCTATCATGATCCTACACATACCCTCCATAGCATGTCCTATAAGGCTGCGTGGAAATAGCCTCATGAGGTATGATTCATTGTGTTGCACTTCCATGCATGATACAGAGAAATCATGTATATGATCCCCTCTTCCTCTATATTTGTTGTCAAACTTGTGTATCTCAAAATTCTTTAGAAAAGGTATTGTAGTGATAGAATGATTGAATGGGAATGGGAATATTTCTTGGATGGTATAGGTTTTCTTTTGTTTTCCAGATTTCATTCCAAATATTTGTTGGGTGACAGCCTCCATTTTCATTTCTATGTTTGTTTTTGGTACGTTTGTTTGTGAGTTATGTGTATAATAGCCTTGTGGCCCCACCATGTTTTGGTCATATATCAGGTATTGTGAAGGTATAGGACCTTGGTAACTATTTTGGTCATAGAGTGGGTTAGATCCTTGTTGGTTGTAAGGAGGGTTAGCTCCTTGTTGTTGAGATGAAGTGTACCAAAGGTTACCCTTTTGGTGAGCTAGGAGGATACCTTATTGGTAGGATGAATTGCACGATGAGTGCCCTATGGGACTAAACTAAAGGTTACCTTGTTGATGTGTTAGTGAGACACCTTGTTGATGTGATGGTTCTAAAGAAGGGTGCCCAATGTCACACCTTATTGTTGGTAAGGACTAAAGGGTATGTGTAGGATCATGATGGGCCAAAAAGTGGTGATATGATGGGTATGTGTAGGGTATGTGGTTGCTGACATTTTTTTTACCCAAAAGGTGATTAACGGAAGCGAAAAGGGTTTTTAAGGAGATTCTCAACTTTCCACCAATATAAATTATGCTGCTTTGGATTTAATAAATGGTATTATTCTAGAACTTTCCTATTCCATTCTGACTAAAAGTCTGATTGATGGGCTGATTGAAAAACATCCTATAGCTTTCAAAGGTATGCATTTTTTGAATCTAAGAATATCGTCACATTCTATGCTTCACATACTAAAGAGGATTAAAAAAACAAAAATGAATTTCATGAAGTTTTTGAAGGCCAAGAGTTAAGGTGGTTAGACAGCCCACAACTTTTTATATTTTTTAAAGGTTGTAAAAAAAAATCATAATTAATTATTTAGTTGGAAAAAATTGCAAAAAAAATGTCATATCACATCACGGACCTTAGGTCCTCTAATTATATCTAAAATATTATAAAAATATTTATCATTTTATTGTGGTTAGGGTGGTGAGACGGATGCCTACTTCTTGTTTTCCTTGAAATTTAAGTACTATTACATTTGAATTTTCAAATTTTTCACCAAATATATTTTTTTTTATTTTTTTTAAATAAACCTAGTAGTTTTAGAAACTAAATTCAATTTGCTATAGATTCTATTCTTACATATTTTGAAATAATATAGATAACTTATTCAAATTTTTGTATCCAAGTTGCCTAACTCTATTTTTTTTGTTTTTGCCCATAGGGGCATGGCTTTTCCATGATGATACGGAACCTAAACTAAAAGGTTACCCTATTGGAAGCATTGGCAGAAGGACACCTTGTTGGTCTAACAATTGAAGAAGGGTTATTTGTAGAACACCTTACTGTTGGTATTGCTAGTTCGGAAGGGGACCCTATGGCCCACCTTATTAGTGGTACTGATTTGGAAGGGGACCCTTGGGTCCACCTTGTTGATGGTACTAATTGTTCAGAGGAGGACCCTATGTTCCACCCTATTGATGGTATTTATTGTTCAGAGGGGGACCCTATTTTCCACCCTATTGATGGTATTGATTATTCTAAGGAGGACCCTATGTTCCACCCTATTAATGGTACTGATTGTTAAGAGGGGGGCCCTATGTTCCATCCTATTGATGGTACTGATTATTCAGAGGAGGACCCTGTATTCCACATTGTTGATGGTACTGATTGTTCCAAGGGGGGCACTTTGTTCCACCTTGTTGATGGTATTGATTGTTCGAAGTGGGATCCTATGTTCCACCCTACTGATGGTATTGATTATTCTAGGAAGGGTCGACACTTGAAGTGTTCTGAGGTATATATTGTCTAGGAGGTGGTTTTTTGTTTTGTGGTCCATACTAGGATGGCCCTCCTTGACATAGTTGTGCCACTATTGCTTGTTCGATCTAAGTTGGTTTTCTGAACAAGGAGTTCTCTTTGGGTTGACAACTATTTTGTGAGAACATCGGTGGCATGTTTGGGGGTTCATTTATTTGTCTCACAATTGAGTGATCCCCTAAGGGAATAAGATTGGGATCCTTGAGAGCCTCTACATTAAAGTCCACTGGTAACTTAGCACCAGTTTGTGCTAACTTAAAGAAATAGGAATTTGGGTCCTTTCTCAACAACCTATCTATTAGTTTTAGAACCTTGAGGTTGTTAAAAGTTTCAAATAGTTCCTCCTCATTCATCTCTTCCTCAGTATCTACCTCCTCTACAACCACTCTTTTTGGGTGTTGGTTGTTTTTCTCTATCACCTCCTTTTGTTAGTAGTTTAGTTCTTCCTTACTGAAGCTGTCTTTCTACACAGGTCTCTTCTATGGTGTTTCAAGGTCACTTGGCCTATAGCCCCATGGGATAATTTTCATTGTTCATGGTATTCGATGGTGGGTTGCTAGTGTTGGTCATGCTTGTTTCCATTTTCTTCCTAAGTTGTGATCTTGTAGTTGTCATAAAAAAATTGGGTACCCTATTGGAGAGTTGAGTAATATTTGAACTCTCTAGTTGACTCAAATTCTAAAGACCCAATGTTGTAATAAATGAGAGGATATATTTGGGTATGTGAATCTAGTTTGCTCCCCCTAGATCAAGCATAATAGTTTCTTAACAAGAGGTTGCAATTACGATAAAGTATTAAGGCCCACTTCCTACCAAAATTTGAATTACAATACCTATGTTTGTAATGGAGAGATGTAGATCTTCCCCTATATATTTTGATTGTGTGATAGAACATTTAGGGGAGTTCAAGATCATGATTATGTGAGAAATTGGAAATCTTGGAAAAGACCCAGATTCTGATAGTAATTGAAGGAATACAAGTTTGGATTGTGCCCTGAAGCATGTTTGTAGAAGTTTTATACCAACCTAGTTGTGGTTTCGTGAAGATCCCAAAGGTGTTTATTGAGATATTTTGGACTAAGATGCCTAATTCTGAAATGATGACCTGTATACCTTACTTTAGGGATCCTAACTTTGCATGAGAACATTTAGAAAAAGGTCAATATCATGAAGAAGATATTTATTGCAATGTGGGCGGTGGTAACATGGGCCTTTCGAGTGTTATGTCTGATTTCTCTTCCTCTTTGTCTAATATGATTGTTGCAGTGAGAAACTATGGGGGTGTTTCATTTGTCTCAAATATGAAGGTTCTCAAACTACTTATGATGTCATTTTGTTCACCTTCAATGTATGTGAGACTAGGTCAAAGGATTGGTATGACAAGGTTGAGTTGTTGAGCTGGAGCAGTTGGTTTCTGGATGGTCATAAGGTGTAATGATGTATTGAGATGGTTGCTATGAAGCTCAAGACCCTAGGGTTTGAGTGTTGTTTTGGAATGTTGCTACTTTCTAGAAATCAAAATTCTGAAGGATTAGGGTTGATATTTCACTTCCTTGTCTAGAGAATATGTTGCGAGAAAGCTTACTTGTACTATCTATGATTCCAATGTAATTATTGATATCATAGATGTCTGAGTGAAGGAATGATCCTAATGGTTTTTTTTAATTTTGATCCCTAACAAGTAGGATGGAAATAATGGATCAGAGACTATGTGATCTATTCGGTTTTCTAATTGTTTTGTTCAAACAATGACCCTATAAACAACTTCAATTTGTTTTCCCCAAGTGTTGGAAAAATATTCAAGACTGTGAGCTAGAATGGAAATTGTATCCTTTGTGTGTTTATTTTCCTCTATGTTTTAGAGTATGAAAAAATGATAGAACAACACTGGAATGACTCAAAAAGTATAGCCTTTGTGTGACCTAAATATCTATGGCTTGAAGTTGTGAAATCATGATACCCAAGCCATAGTTCCCAAATGTTTACCTTTGATCAATGCAACCTGAAGTAAAATTCAGAATATTCAGAAAACTTTAAGGAAGAAACTCTTTCAAGGAGTGCAAACATAGAGCTTATTTCACAAGTACACACTAAATCAAAGGGTTTGTGATTTAACCATCATTTTCAGTGTTTGTTTGATGTGTTCTTTTTCTTTAAATCAAGCACAAAATTTGATGTCAATATTGTTTTGAATGTAATTGGCAATTTTAACATAAAAAGGCATTTACAACCCTAGGGGATAGAAACCATTCTTTTAGGTGGGCCTGCGACATGCCCCAAAGGAATGATTTTACATGCAACTTATGGTGTGGGCCTATAGTTGGACTTGGCAAGTAGCTTCTTTGAAGTAAATTTTGATGCACCACTTTCAAAGAATGTTTTTCAATAATAGGGTGGCTTCTAAAACAATTTGGCTCCTAGTCATAACTGTGAACATGGAAATTTGAAACTCACCTGTTGGCCACTTAAGGCCCTTTAACCGTTCCCATTCCACTTAAGGCATGGGATAAGATGCACTATGTTGTCAACATGGCTTTAATCTACTTTCTTATGATTTCAAAACCTTTGATGTATTCCACTAGTAAATGTGCTTCGCGACCTTGCAAGGAGTTCTCTAGCATGGGATGTGTCTCAAAGCAAGGCCCCTCTTTAAGGTAAAATTTGAAAAATAAAATGTAAATCTCAAGAAAAAAAATTTCTCATCCAAGATCGCCAAAAGGGTGCGAGGGGAGAAAACAAAACACTTCATAGAAAATTTATTCTTTTTAAACACCTTGAACAGTGTTATCCCAAAAAATGTGTAAATAAAGAAAAAAAAAAGTTCTTTTTACTTGCACCAATATGAAATATTTAGGATATTAGTCATTTAAGATAGCAATGGTGCAAGGCAGAGAGAAACATTTGTTCATTTTTTGAGCCCAAATATGAGTGTTTATAAGAAATTAGTCTTGGTTCTAACTTGGTCAAAAAAGGTAAAATGGGCATGTAGCAATGAAATGGATATTCTTTTGCATTCTTTTTATGCACCAAACATAAAGTTCCTAATTATGAAAAATTTGGAAAGAGTTCATTTTTAGAGCACCTTAATTGAAATTTTTTTGTTCTTTTTAAAGCACCAAAATAAGTGTTCCTAATTTTAAGAAATCTTAAATTTGGTTCAATTTTAATAGCACCAAAAAAATTGTATATTTTTCTTGCTCTTTTTAGAGCTCACCAAAAATAACATTCCTAACTTAAGAAAGCTTGAAAATTATTCAATTTTAGAAACACCAAAACACAGTGTGTGTTTCTCTTGTTCTTTTAAGAGCACCAAAATTAAACATTCCTGACTTTAAGAAAGCTTAATTTTTTTTTAATTTTAAGAACACCAAAACAAAGTGTGTGTTTGTCTTGTTATTTTTAAAGCACTAAAATTAAACATTCCTAAGTTAATCTAAAGATGTTTGTAGATCTGGAATCCTTTGACCGATCATCTTTCGTACAAAAAAATGAGTTAAATTCTTTCAAATCCTACATACAAATTTGTTCACACCTATTACACATTCAAAAATAGGCCCATGTTAGAAAAAAATATATCGCAAAAGTATAGATTACATGCACTAGTCTATCAGAGAAAATGCTCAATTTTTTTTGCAAAAGCACCCTTTTCAGAATCAGATGCTCAATTCTCAAAGTAGATGCTACTCCTGTTAGAATCAAATGCATGGTTTTCAGAGTAGATGCATAGATATTTTTGCAAAAGAGCAGTTCCCATGTTAGATGCTCAGTTATTAGAGCAAATGCATAGGCAGATGTGTAGTTTTCTTGACATGCAATTGCCAAATTTTTCTGGGTAGTGCATGAAACAATTTTCAAATGTGATTCCAGGACCTACAACTTCAAATATAGCTCATACGAACGTTAGTGTAGGGGACAAGGGTCCCACTAGGTGTGCCAGAATGTGTGAGGGAGAAAAACATTAGAATGCAAAGAAAGACAAATGCAATGAACTAAGAATCTATCTAATCCAAAACACTTAATCTAAGATATTATTCCATCATTCATGAAACGAACAATCTAAGCTATTGAAATTACGTAATTAAATCCTAAGATTAACACAATGAATTCAAAGCAAAGGAGGGGTTACCATCGCAGGTCAAAGTGTGTTCGCGTGATGTTGAATTGTTCGTATCACTGCGAAGCCTCCATTATTACATCGTGAATGCTTGAAGAACGATGTTGATGTTGGCTGACCAAAGGTATTTTGAAGCTATATCAATGGTGATCTTGAAAACACTTCAAATGTGCATAAGGTATGTTGATTCTTCAATCCTTTTTGGTGAGGAAAGAGGTTTGTTATATAGAAAATGAGATTTGAAATGAACAATAAGGATTCAACAATGTTGGGTCAAGATCAACAGCCAAAAGGTGTTGAGAGGATTTATACATGAGAAGATTGTGCAAATTTTATTGCACAATTTGTGTGATTGAGGAATAGATTGGCTAGTCAGAGATTAGATTGATTAGTCAAGATTTAGATTGATTAATCAGGATTTAGGTGGCTTAGGTAGCAAATTAGATTGATTAGTTAGCAATCATAATTTTCTCAATCAAAAAGTGGGTGAGGAATATGAATTATTTGATTTAATTAATTAATTCCTTTTTGGAGTTGAATGTACAAATCAAGTTTGACTTTTGCAAACAAAGTTGCATTAGTTTGATTTGACTTTTGATAAATGACTTGAATAGTTTGATTTAATTATTCAAATTTTGGAGGGAAAGTGTCATAATTAAATTATTATGATTTAATAATTTAAGCAATTTAGGGGAATAAGGTGATTTAGTGACATAATCAAATATTTGGTGTTATTTAATCAATCAGGATGAAATAAAGTGAGATTAGGACTATAAAATAAATGTTTAATTTATTTATTTGGTCGAAATGATAGAAACATGAATTAATTAAATAATGTCATTTTATTTAAATAATAGTAGAATTAGGGTTTTTAGGACTTTATTAAATAAATGGAGTTTATTTAATCCATCAGAAAGGATGAAAAAAGTGAATTAATTAAATAATGTCATATTATTCAATTAATAGATGCAAGATGATTTTGAGATGTTGCAAGATGATTCTGAGACATTCTAAGATGTACCAAGATACTTTTGAGATGTTCTAAGATGTTTTGGGAATGTTTCAGGAATATTTTGAGATGTTTTGAGAATGTTACAAGATGTTCCGAGACATTTCAATAATGTTCCAATGTTGTTTAGGGTGTGTGATAGGTGTTAGGTCAATTTTACATGTCTATAGATATATAAAGGTTGGGAGAAGAAATTAAACTTTATAGAATATTGTGCTATTTTTTCTTGTGTTTTTATATCAAGATACACAAAAATAAATAGGGAATGGCAAGGGTATGTGAATTTTACCATTACACTTAGATATAAAATGTGAATTCTGTCACTCATTAATTTATTCATTAACTTGTAGAAAATAAATTAAGAAACCCTACAAAACATAATAGGAAGGTTGGGAGTTGAATGCACATTGTGTTAAGATCACTTTAAAATATTAAATCTTAAACCACCCTTACGTAAAGTCAAATAGAATTTTGATTTTTTTGTCTTGACATAAATGAAATATTTTGATATAGTACTAAAATTAGTATGGTTTCATATTAAATAGAGGCACCTCAATAATGGAATCGTGTGATGGTGGTCAAGACATTTGTTAAGTGGTGAGGTGTAGGAAGTAATTTTTAGTTGGGATGGTGTCATTACTCTAAATTAAGTACATTATTCTTTCCTTATTTTGTATTTGTGCTAGAGTACTTTGTAGTGGTAGTTTCCTATGGTTGCTATTATTGGCACTCATTATAAGGGAGGTAAAATGATGGGTGTTGTTCATGGTAAAGAAAAACATAGGGCATGTAGGTTGAAGCTAAGAAAGATGAAGGTGTCTAGGGCAGAGGGTTTGGTGAGTTTTATGATGTATCTTGACCAAGAAATCAAATACCTAATTTTAAAATGGGTTGGATCATATTTGGGAGGTGGCTTAGGGTATAGATTGGTCTCCTAGTTTGTGCATACATGAAGTGATTGGTAAGATTTATTTGAATTTTAAAGTTTACTAGAGGGTGGTGGAACACCTTTGATTCCACTTAATCTCTACCATGTGTGGCCATTCTTTCCATTTCTACATGCTCCAATCTTCTCCATGATGATGTGGGTGATTTTCTCGAACAACACTAGGTCTATTTTAATTATGTTTTGAATCACTTTTATGATATTAATAAGTTACATATTTGTCTTTATATTGTTGTGGAGGATATAGCCCAAAAATTTTGGGTTTCCCTTCTTGTGGAGGCCATTCCCCTATTTTCTAGGCATTATAAGTTAGGAGAAGAAAAAGACAAGGATGAGGTGGTGAATGCTTCAAAAACCAAAGTAAAATGTACAAACTAGAATTGTGAATAAGCTAAGAAAAGTGGGGAGGGAAATGTATAATTTTCCTTTTCCCTCATCTAATTTCTAAATTGATAAATTTAGTAATATGTTTATAAGTCTAGGCAATGTGAGTTAATATAGTGGCTTCCACCATTTCGATAGATAATATGAGAAAATATTATAATAAGATCTTTTTTTGTAAATCTAGTAAAATGTAGACAATCTGAGGTTTACCCCAATTTTTTATGTACCTAAATTTGATATTACAATAAATAAAAAATAAATAGAGGCTAGTGAAATTTAGAGTCGTTGAATTATTTTAAAAATAGTTAGAGGTGATTAAAATATTGAAGTCATCCAATGACCTAGTGTTTCAAACACATCCTAATGAAAATGACAGTTTGTAACATTTGTAACTATACTAACTTTAAATTTTTGACAAAATATTAAAATTATTATGTTTTGATAGTAAATAAAGACAACTAAAATTAATAATCATTAAAATATCAATTAACAAATATCAAAAATTGATTGAAAATATTTCCAAATCTTTGAATAACCTAACTCTTCAAAAATATCCTCCAAACAAACCTTAGCCTTTTAACATTGCAATAAAATTATTATAATTTACATGAAATAATGTCAACTAAAATGTAGAACCATTGAATTGTAGGTTAACATGTTCTTGAAAGTGATTTAAAAAATCTTGTAGTAGACAAATCCTAATGAAAATGAATCTCTTCATGACTAATCAATAGCCCATAAAGAGGAGAGCAATGACCTCCCAAATTGGACAAGAATATATGAGATGGAAATTATTTTGTCCCATGTAGAAAAATGTCGAGCGAGTCCAAAGGAAGGGAAAGAGTTAAGATTCTTGAAAGTGATTTAAAAAAATCTATAGTAGACCAATCCTAATGAAAATGAATCTCTTTATCACTAACCGCGGGGTAATGGGGAGAGCATTGACCTCCCAAATTAGATAAGAATACATGAGATGGAAAGTCTTTTGTCCCATGTAGAAAAAACGTCGAGCGAGGCCAAAGGAAGGGAAAGAGTTAACATTTTTGAAAGTGATTTAAAAAATCTATTGTAGAAAAATCCTAATGAAAATGAATCTCTTTATGACTAATCAGCAACTGTAAAGGGTCGCTTAACAGCACACTCTAAATGTTGACCGCTTAGGTGGCTGGTGTGGGCCCATTTCATCCGTTCCTTTCACTCCGTTTTCCTTAGCACTCCCGTTAACTATTGCAGCCAGCACTTAACACCAATTTCCCGCTTATAATTCAAACCAAATTCAAAACCGTGCCCGCGCAGCAAAAGTTTAGTGAATGCTCGTAAAGTGTTTGATCATATAAAACTTAATGCAGCGAATGAAAGGCATGCTGAAATGCTCTGATAGATATGTATGCAAAATGTGGAAGCATAGACAAGGGACGTGAGCTGTCCGATCAAATGCCTCAAAGAAATGTCGTCTCATGGAATGCATGATTCCAGGATATACAGAAAATGAGGCAGAAACTTTCAAGCAAATGCAACTGGCAGTTGTAAAGCCGGACTACGCAACCTTTGCCAGCGGCCTCCCTGCCTGTCCAAAAATGGGAGCTTTGGAACAGGGTATGGACATCCATGAATTAATGGACAGAGGAATTCTGTCAGATTGTAGTTGCAACTACCCTGGTTTACATGTATGCAAAATGTGGAAGCATAGAAAGGGGCAATAACTGTTTGATAAAATGCCTTAAAAAAAACTTTTTAATGGAATGTCATGATTGCAGGATATGCACAAAATGGATTCGTGACAAGGCTTTACAAAATAGCAGCATACTCCATGCCTGCATCAAAATGAGAGCTTAACAACAAGGTATAGACATCCATCAAAGTTTAACAAAAAGGGGATTTTTGTCGGATATTATTGTTAGAAACGCTCTGGTAGACATGTATGGAAAATATGAAAGCACGGGCAACACATGTAAATTGTTTGACAAAATGACTCAAAGAAATGTGCTTTCATCGAATGCAATGTTTGTGGGAAATGTACAAAATGGATTTTGCAAGGGTGCTCTCAAAATATTTGAATTAATGCAGCACTTTGGAACATATTCTGATATTATAAACTTTGCTTTTGTTATATGTGCATGCAGCCATGCAGGTTTAGTGCATGTGGACTATACATATTCAATCACATGGATAACTCTTATTGTATTACATCTACATTTGATCTTTATGTGTGCATGCTTGACCTACTTGTTCATGTTGGCTATCTTGAGTACATCGTAAACTTTATCATTAAGATGCCAGTTAATATGGTGGTTGTGTGGATCTGTTTTCTTGCTGCCTGCAGATCACATATGAATATAGGCTGAGGAGTATTTACAACGATGCTGCTTTTTTATTTGGATGGATCTGTTTTCTTGTTGCCTACAGATCACATATGAATATAGGCTCACGGGTATTTACAACAATGTTATTTTTTTTTTATCCCAAAAAAGATGACTTATGTTCTTCTCTCAAACATCTATGCAAAAGTGGGCAGGTGGTGTGAGCAAATAGTAAGGAGACCGATGAAAGATCAAGAATTAAAAAGATCTCTGTATGTAGTTGGATTGAAGGCCATAAAATGGTATATACTTCTAGTTTAGGAGATATATCACATCCACATACACAATAGATCTATGCAAAGTTGGAGAATTTGGATTGAGATGAAGGCAATAGGGTATTTTCCAAATGCAAGACATTTACTTAGTGGTGTGGAAAGGGAGGAAAACAAATTATTTGTTTGCCACCATAGTGAAAAGTTGACAATTGCTTTTGTTTTTCCAAACATGCCCCCAACAACAACTATTAGAGTTGTTAAGAACCTTTGAGTATGTGTTGATTTCCAAACTACAATGAAATTTATCTTCAATATTGTTGCAATTCATACTTCTAATGATTAGTTTAGTTGTTTTCATGGAGAGGAAATGAACTCACTTCCACACATTTTGCCATGGATTACTGCTAGGCCTTGTTAATTCATGATGATTAATTTCTTGTGGGTATGTGCAGGATCATCATGGAAAAACAGCCCTTAAGTGGCAAAAATTCAAAAAAGTGTTAGGCAACTTGCGTAAAAAATTGAATAAGTTATCTATATTATTTCAAAAATATGTAAAAAATAGAATTTGTAGAAAATTGAATCTAGTTTCTAAACTACTAGGTTTGTTTTAAAAATAAATAAAATCTATTTGGTGAAAATTTGAAATTTCAATGTAGTAGGACTTAAATTTTAGGGAAAAAATAAGAAGTAGGTGTCTGTCTGACCACCTTAACCATAACAAAATGATAATATTTTCTTATAATATTTTATATATATGTAGAGGACTCATGTTCAGATGTGATGCATATTTTTGTAATTTTTTCCAAGTAAATAATTAATTATGAATTTTTATTACAAATTTTAAGAAATATAAAAACTTGTATGTCGACCACCTTAACTTGGTCAAAACTTCATGAAATTTATTTTTTTTTTTTTAATTCTATAGTATGTGAAGCATAGAATGTGACGCATTTTTCAGATTCAAAAATGTGATACCGTTTGAAAGTTATAGATGTTTTCAATCGACCTATCGATCAGACTTTAGTCATAATTCTAATAGAAAATGAATAATAATTATTTATTAAATTCAAATTAAAGCATAATTTATATTGGTGGAAAGCTGAGAATATCCTCTAAAACCCTTTTCGTTTCATCAATTTTGGGTTAAAAAAAAAGTCGTCACCACATACCCTACAAATACCCATAATATTGCCACTTTTTGGCCCCTCATGATCCCGCACATACCCTTGTATGAAGTAATTATGATAAACCTCAATATATGGGTTCCTAAGTTGGTTTACTTATCTTAGAATGTTTGGGAACATTCACTAATAAAGTTTCCATTTCTTTATGCTTTGCAACACCATCTCTAATTTTAGATAAAATTAGGGAATCCCTCCATTGGTGTATGTCCTTTTGAGCCTTTACCTTGCATGTCATTCTTAGTGTAAGGACTCTAGTGTGTTTCTAATTCTTTTTTAGTTTGATTTTGTTGCTTATAGAGTCCCTCATTGATATTTGATGAAAGATTTATATTTTTGTCCTTATAGTTGCTATGTGATAGCTTTGTCTTGCCCCATTCTAGGTGATGTTGGGGCCTATATTAGTAAGTGCAAGTTTATCTAATTCTAGTGTTTTCTTTCTTAATAGAGCCATGTTTTGGCCATCATCTATAACCAATTTAAGAACTCCTTCAATGGACCCTCTTATTCAAAAATATTCTTGTTGTAGTGATTTGCCTTTTGTTATACTTGTCATGTGCCTAAGTATCTCGAACTATAGAAATTTCTAAAGTGTTAGGGGTAATTGTCTATTTCTAGCCTTTTTTGGGTTTATAGGTTTCCTCTTATCAATGTTCTTTTACTCCATTCCTTGAAACACAACATTTCAATTTTTATTTAAGACATTTGACTAGTTTAGTCTTTTAGACTTCTCATTACCTATGTACTTTATCATGGATTTCCCCCTACACTGTCTTTACCTTTAGCCTTAGAATTTTAGGTCTCCATAAAATCATGTAATTCTTAAGCTATAATACTAATCCATGAACCTCAATTATTCTTCACTTACTCTTTTCCATTCTTCCTCTCATTTAGCTTTGAGTATTCACCATTGTTAATTCTTAATTTGAGGATTCACTTTTCCTTTAGTCTCAAAATCTTGGACTTTTAGTCTTTTCCCTACTCATTTCCCTCATGGGCCAATTCCCATCTACCTTTCTCCTTATGGAACCCATACTTGTAGGCTTACTCATACCATCATACCCAAAAGGTATAAGGCATGTGGTAAAACCAACCATAAACCTTGAAAGTCTTCCACATTATTTTCTTTTCTCTTTCTTCTTCTAGCATTAGAAACCCCACATTAATGATCCCTAACCTATTTCTCTTGAGTCATAGATTTTTAGACTTCTATATTAACATTTACCAAAAAGTGCATCTAGCATTCAATATCCTTAATCCTCAACCCATTTCCTTTACCTTTTTGTCCATATTATTTAATGGTATCAAATTTTCCCTCACCTTGATCCTATTTCTTCTTCCATCAGTATGGTGTATCCCTTTCACTAATCCTCACTATTTGCATATTTTCCTTTCAAACTCCTAAGGCTCTTTAAACAACCTTCCCTAAAAGTAAGTCAACATGTGGTAAGCCTAAACCCTAGTTCCCAACTACTTAATGCAACTTAGACTTCTATAGATTCTACCAACCAATTAAAACCAACCACAAGATAATATGTTAATGACCAAGCCAATGCCATATGCAGATAGTCACATTTTCTATGTGTCACCTAGTCACTTTCTTGGACTAATCACAACAAGGCACATGTCTTGTATGCTCTTAACCACCAAAAGCAAGTGGAAAAGTGCATTTTGATGTGATTAGATTTGATAGCCTCCCTATCTAAGTAATGATTTCCATAAGAATATTTTCTAAAAATTAAAAGACTGACTAATCAAAAGGCCCCCATATCCAAGCAACCTATATACTTATCCAAGAAACCTCTAATCATATCCAAGCAGACTCTATCCCTTTTCACATTTCTTTGACACAAATAGCTTTAAGTTTAGCCTTAGATAGATAGGAAATCAACCCTCAATTCATATAAATTTTATTGTAGGGACCACCCTCATTAATGTTCTAGATTGCTACTGATAAGATATTTCATATCCTTAGTCCTATGCAACACATTAGCCCTTGAAAAATACTTTTACACTAAGCCATGATGTCCCTATGAATTTCTTTCTAAAAAATCATATTCCTATTAAGTTGAAAAATAAAAAGAGCAGCCTAATGAAGACTAATGAAATTCTATAAGTGCACTAAAAGTTAAGTCTTGTAAAATTACTTTGCTAGAATATAAAATAAGATAGAGATCATTGTAGGTATTTAAAAGAAAGATGTGATGGTATTAGGTGTCTTTTGCTACACCTTGATAAATTAAGGTATTAAAAAAGAGAGAGTTAAGGATGGATAAATTAAGTCAATTAAATATTTATGGAAAATTTGGATAGCAAGAGAGTAAAATAATTTATTGGTGAGATGATCAAGATAGGTTTTGAAAAGAATTTAATGATCATGATAGAAAAGAAGGAAGAAGAAATAATGTTGAAACAATCCTAGGATTGAGAGGAAAGATAATGGAAAATGTTAGGAAAAGTGCAAGAAGCATCAAGAGAGTGTATCAAGAGGGATACAACAAATATAAACCCTAGTATTGAGATAGGTATATCCTCAATGGACATGGCATGAACATGAATATTAAAGAAATAGAGTGGTTTATAGCATAAATTAGAACTATAGAGAAAAATCTAACTAAAATGATAAGGCAATTGAAAGAATATAAGGTAACAATGAACTTAGAGAACTTTGACCTTATTTTTAGGGATACTATTGATGTGGTTGCTATAGGGAAGAAGAGGAAGTAAATAAGGGAGGAAGTAAAGTAGTTGTTAATTGGTGAAGAAGAGGAGATAATATTTAGAAATAGAATAAAATAAGTCACCAAAAACTAGACAAAGAAGCCATGATAAAAAGAGAGAAAGAGATACAAGAGTAGAGACTAGATTAAGAGAAAGGATACAACCTAACCATACAAAATAAATCAAGAACACATTTACCTCCTCCAAATATGGATGCACATATGACTAAGCTCCCTATTTTTGGTAAATACACCAAGGATGCTAGCAAACATCTCTTTACCTTGGACTTTCATTGGAGTGGGGTTGACATTAATGATGACTAGACCCAACTATATGATTTTGTGGATACCCTCAATGATGAGGCACTAAAATGGAATATTAAATAATGGCATAAGCATGATAAAAATATGGAAAGAATTGAGTGATTATTTGTGAGAAATTTCCATTCACCTAATGTATGGAAAAAAATCATAAAGATTATGGAAGATGAAAAAAACTGAGGGATTAGTAAAATTTTATGAACAATAACTTAAAAGTGTGGTTAGAAAACTAGAAGAAACATTGACATAAAACAAATGAATTGGGTAGTTTATTTTAGGGTTATCCCCAGACATTATAACATAAGTAGATGAAAATATTTCCTCTTTGTATAAGGATGCAGTAGAATTGATCACTAGAATATAATCCTAGTCAAAGATATGGGAGAATGATTTAGGAGGAAAGGATGAAATTGATAATTTCAAATTAGAGTTGGAAAACATAATGTTGAAGTAAGAAATTCTAATAAAATGTGAGAAGGATGAGACTTCTACCCCACCTCAAAGAAGTAACTTTTTGTTTAAAAATTACAATAGGGAAGAACATCTAAGGAATGAATACTTGATCATAAAAGGCACCAAGAGGACTACAACACTAAGAGGGGAACTTATGAAATCCCATAGAAAGATAGTAAGTGGATACTTTAAAATATAACGTGGGACAAACATGAATTTTTTTTGTCTAATGTTACTTCATGAACAAGATGAATATGAACCAATGGTTCATAGATTGACTAGGGAAGCATTTTATGGATATGGGTATGGATAGAGTATAGGATTTAGCTATAAGAGCATTGAATGTTTATTTGGAACATGGCTAGTGGGAACTTCAATTGAGAGCAAGTATAAGACCACTTAATAGTATACAGTATGTGGTACCACAAATTCAAGATATAGGACCCTCCATGAGTTACCATGGTAACTATTGAGAAGGAGGTGGTAGGGGAGGCTACCACAATAATAATAGAGGTACTGAAGAAAGAGGAAGGGTCGAAATGCCAAAATATTATAACTATAGTAAACTAGGACATTATGCTAATGAGTGCAAAAGAAAAAATGAGGAAATTCCACATGTGATTTTTGTGATGATAAATCACATGATACTTCTAGTTGTCCCAAATTTAATAGTTCAATACGAATGTGTTGGCACCATGATCAAAAAGTGAATAATTTTCTAGTCTAAATGTACATCTATGATGCTAAATTTGTAATGAATAACTAAAGTAGATGATAAAATGTTAGACAATGTAAAAAATCAAATATAGAAAACAAATGTAGAATAGGAGAATCCTCGTTGAAAAAAGAGAAATTAGAAAATAATACAAAGGAAAAAAGGAAACATTCAAGAAAAATTCAATGTAGAAACTTAAGAAAAAGAGAAAAAGAACTTCAATAATTACCTAGGGTTGGATTAACAAAAGCATTTCCTAGGAGAATTTATGAAAGTGAACAAGAAGAAAATTTATTTTAGTAAGGAGGTACATAATTTGGTGAGAAGGAAGTCCAAAGAGATAATTAAGAAAAACAAAAAGGAGAGGATGATAGTAAGGCATGTTTCAAAGAAAAATAGGTCCATAGATTAAAAGAATTAGAAAATCTGGTAGAATAAGAAGAGGTTAGGGTTCAAGGGTTGGACAAAATGAAGTTGGATAAGGCTATTTGAAATAAACTATTGAAATATGGAATTGGGGGCTTTTCTAGATTCATCCAATTAGTGTTAGCTTGTGAAGAAAGGGAGATAGTAAGTTTAGGTGATGAGGAGTAAGGCAGTTTTAGTTACTTTAATTATTATTTTTATTAGGGTTGGGTTAAAGAGAAAATTATAAGTTATTGGTGTTCTTATTTGTAGAATTATTGGTTTCTTGAGAAGAGAATGGGGCTAAATAAATAGAGGCATTAGAGGTCAAAGAGGAGATGACATTAAAATGATCCATCACCCATGTATAATCATACAATAGGTGAAGGAATATTGAGTGGTAGGAAAAAGAAAAGAAATTGGCTAGAAGAGAGGGATGAATGTAGGAGAACTAGACTATAAAGAGAGATGAGTGTAGATAATTTATCCTATACCTTGTAATATCCCTAGTCGGGCTCAAGCTGGGTGATGGTGATATTAGTTAAGGAGTAGATGACATCGTCAGGTAGTCTACTTTGGAGGAGAGACAAGTGATGATCAATTTTGTTGAGTGATAAACTTATAATCACTTAATAGGGAATCATTATCAAAGTGGTTCTCGTTGTGAGAAATGTAGAGTGGGACAACATGTGGGTGGATGACAATGGAGGAAGGGGGGAAGGGTAATGAAGGAAAATACATAGACAAGTTTAAGTGAGGGTCCCTATAATAGATAATATATGAGGAAGGGATAGTCAAAGAAGGAAAGACAATAATTTCTATTAAAGAACATAAAAATGGTACATCCTCATATACTATGGGAAATTTTAGTTGAAAAATGTAGAGTTTTTATTTTTAGGTGAAAATAAAAGACAAACAATAGTGTAGTAAATGGACACTAAACTAATTGTTATAAGGTCTATATGTTGTGACTATGTTTATGTTTACTCAAAAAAAAAGTTTTGTTGAATGATGATAAAAATTAAGAGTCAAAGTAGAATTAACTATTTTTTTGACATTAATGAATGAGAGTTTGTTGTTTAGAGAGAAAAGTTCTTTTGAAAATGAAGAAAGGAATAAATAATGAAGGTTAAGATTCATATCAAGTTCACTACAAATATAGATAGAAAATAGATAGCCTACATAATTTAAGCATCGGAAAGCCTTTTCAATTATCTATCTTAGGATTCGACTACAAATCTACCATAAATAGGTTTACTTAAGTTAACCCAAACACATAAAATTCTCTACAAACTAAATAACAAAATTCTTGTTCTTTCTAGTTAGATTGTGTAACATGCCTTATTTAAGCTAAATTCTTAATCTAAATGGGACTCAATTGGGAAATGATAACAAACTAAGAAATTGGTTGATTTACCAACAATTAAATTTCTGAACAAGAAGATTGTTCAAAGACATTTAAAGGTAATAAGAATGATGGATATAAATTAGATAAACTAGTTGATAAAAAATAATAAGAGGATCTATTTAAAAATTTGAGTTTGCCAATAAAAAGAACAAAGTTCAATTTTATCTGCTAATAAAAGAAACAAAGTTCAATTTTTATATAAGAATATTGGCACACCTATAGAGTGCAACCATACCTTTATTACATGTGGTTTTTCAAAGAAAAAACTAAGCTAAATAACAACAAACAAAAGAGCGCTACAATTTTGAAGAAATGAAGAATAAAATAAGAATGTAGAATTCCTATATGGTTTCATAACAGTTCCCGACCCTTGTCTGTGCTTCCACATTTTGCATACATTTCTACCAGAGCAGTTGCAACTACATCAAATATCCATACCCTGTTCCAAAGCTCCCATTTTGGCACAGGCTAGGAGGATGCTGGCAAAGGTTGCAGAGTCTATCTTTACACTTGCCAAATACATTTGGCAGGAAAGTTCCTAAAGCCTTTTTAAAAAGTCGATTTTACGAATAATGTACAATCAGGGCACTCTCTCAGAACATGTTTATTCGAGGCATTCTGTTAAACAGTTTTTTTTTAGGCATATCCTACAATCATGACATTCCATGAAAAAGCTTTCTTTTTAGGCATTCTATCAAACAGTAACCGTTGTTGTCTATGCTTCCACATTTTGCATACATGTCTACCGGGGTAGTTGCAACTACAATCTGACTAAATTCCTCTGTCCATCATTTAATGGATGTCCATACCCTGTTCCAAAGCTCCCATTTTTGGACAGGCAGGGAGGCTGCTAGCAAAGGTTGCGTAGTCCGGCTTTACAACTGCCAATTGCATTTGCTTGAAAGTTTTTGCCTCATTTTCTGTGTATCCTGGAATCATCCATTCCATGAGACGACATTTCTTTGAGGCATTTGATCGAACAGTTCACGTCCCTTGTCTATGCTTCCACATTTTGCATACATATCTATCAGAGCATTCAGCATGCCTTTCGTTCGCTGCATTAAGTTTTATATGATCAAACACTTTACGAGCATTCACCAAACTTTTGCTGCGCGGGCACAGTTTTGAATTTGGCTTGAATTATAAGCGGGAAATTGGCGGTTAAGTGCTGGCTGCAACAGTTAACGGGAGTGCTAAGGGAAACAGAGTGAAAGGAACGGATGAAATGGGCCCACACCAGCCACCTAAGCGGTCAATGCTTAGAGTGTGCTGGTTAAGCCTGGCCCCTGTGAAGAAGAGAGCATTGACCTTCCAAATTGAATAAGAATATGTAAGAAGGAAAGTCTTTTGTCTAATATAGAAAAACATCGAGCGAGTCCAAAAAAAAAAAAAAGAAAGAGTTAACATTTTCGAAAATGATTTAAAAAAAGTCTGTAGTAGACAAATTCTAACGAAACTAATCTCTTTATGGCTAATCAGCAGCCCCCGTTAAGAGGAGAGCATTGACCTCACAAATTGGATAGGAATATGTGAGATGGAAAGTCTTTTGTCCCATGTAGAAAAACGTCGAGCGAGTCCAAAAGAAGGGAAAGAGTATGGGTGTTCCAAGGATAAGCTCATTCAACACTGTATGGGCGTTCAAAGTTTCCTTTCTTTCGGGTCATGTTTGCATTCCAAGATACGCTCACGCAGTGAGATGGAAAGCCATTTTGTCCCACCCAGAAAATGGTCCAGAAAAAACCAAAAGAGGAACGTCAGCGAGTTGGCAACCATTTTGTTCAGCTCGCCAAATTTACAACAGATATTCATTTGCCCTCCAGTATACGCCATGTGAACAGCTGCTGGAAGTTCGTCAAATTGTAAACTGTAACACGTAGTCTTTAAAAATAATAGTTTCGATGTCTGCCAAATGGGAATACCTTGTTGTAAAGTTGGTGTGATAAAATAACCAACCATAGGAGCATTTGTAGATGTTTTGTCAATCTTATTTGAAACATTTTGCACAAAGCTAGATGAAAGTTACCACTCACCTTTGCCCTTTTTATTTGTACTATTGTTATTTTTTATCATCTATAGATTTATATTTGGCTGCACCACTACTTTCTTAGCGGTTACTTTCAATAAAATTTTGTTCATTCACTTTGTCAAGTTTTTTTAATTGTAACAATATTGTAAATCATCTTTCTCGATCTATAAACTTCTTTCAAAGTATAAGGATCCTTGTCTTTATATTTAATCTTATTTTTGTCATAGGAACCGCGGTATAGAATTAAGTACATGAATTGATTTAATTGAAGATGACAAGATAATTTTCTTATAATAGAAATAAATGTGTTATTAAATCAACCATAAATTCATTTATGTTTTTCTAATAGAATTCAATTCATGGATGGAAATATCAAGATAGATCCTAACTATATATTTCATCATAAACATTGTTAAATTTAGTCCATGAATTGGTAATTGTGGTTAAGGAAACCCTTACACCATTCCTTGACAATTTGTTCTAGAGATTAAACAAAAAATTTAATAATGGCATCTTCATTCTCTATCTCATAGTAAATAGTTATATTTAAAATATATCTAAGTTCTCTTCCCTTATGACAACATTGTTTATCTAAAATTTTAGAATTTCCAAAAAAATCTAATTAAGTATATCTTTTCAGTCCCAAGGGTTGTCTACCTAACTAGAGTCTTCACATATTGCTTTTTGTAGAATTATTTTATTTTTTGAGGATGAAAAAATTAATTTATTTGGGTTAGATTGATGAAGTGCTTGATAAGGACTAGGTTATAGAAAAAACCGAGATTGGTAGTGAGTCATTTGTCCATGTAAATCATTATATCTAGCCCTTTGTACGTTGAGTACATTCATATTTTCATCTATAATCCTCTTCAATATCATCTATGTTGATGTGAATAGGTTCTTCAGTATCATGAAAGAATTTTCATGATTGTAAGTATTCTTGTGAAAGAATAGGGGATATGGGATGTTGGCTAGACATAACATTTATCTCATGAGAATTAGTTACAGTTTATGCAAAAATTTAATTTATATCCCTTTCTCTATTAGATATAATATCTTGAAAATTAGGACCATAATGCTTTGTTCTTCTATCTTAGTAGCAATAGGTGAGAGTGATAAATTGGTAGATAAGGAAAATGCATATATAAAGATAGGGTAAGGCTTACTATATATAGATATGGGTGTATACATATGGATAAAAGGTTAAGGAAAAATCTATCTTTGTATCAGATTGTGCTATTTATCATTATGTACATTTATCAAGATATTTCCTTTGAATGAACACAAAATAAATAGGAACATGCAAATTTTACCATTACACTCTTATAATATGGGACCACTTATTATAAAAACTCATAAGTCTACTCACCAACTTGTAAAAAACATTTAAGTAAACCCAACAACCTTACTCATAAGGTTTGAAGTTCATTACACATAATTTTAGTGTCGCTTTGCAATTTGTAATTTTATATTACCCTAAATTAACAGGATTTGTCAAATTGAAAGTTTAAATTGATTTATTTGACACAAATGAAACCTTTTGATATAGCATTAAAACTATTGTGGTTTCATATGAAATAAAGGTAAGTAAAATTTTGAGTAATTCAGTTCAAATTTAACACACACCTACAAATGATTGAAAATTTGGGAGTCCTCTAATTACCTAGTGCTTCGAACATGTTCTAATTAAAATACTAGTCAATAATTTTCTTGATTGTACTAATTTTAACTCTCTAACATTGCACCAACTTATTTATAGTTTTTTACTAAACAAAAGGAACTTAGATTTAGACTCATCAGATTATAATTTAACAAATGCCTAAGGTGACAAAGAAAAATCCAAATCCTTGAAAATAACTTATATGCTTGTCACAAAAATGGTAATCAACAACTTTTACAATTTTTATAACTATGCAAACCTTAACCTTTGGACATAACAATAAAAATATTATAATTTTACACTAAGTAAAAATAATTGAAATTTCAAATCACTGAATTAAAATTTAGAAAAAATATAATGAAAGTGCATTTCTTTTTAACTAATCAGGGCATGAGATCACTTTCCAAATATAGTAGCTATGCCAAAATTTTATGGAAAATAGCCAAGCTAGAAGATTCCCCCAACCTTCTCAGTACCATCATGAAAAGGCTCCTATGGCAACTTAGAACCCTCGAAAAACCTCATAGCTCAAAAAGGATCCCAAAAGCAAAGAGAACAATTGTAATCTTGAGGTAGGTGGAGACCTTTGGAAGGAAACTTGCAAACTCAATTCTATTGTTAGTGGTTATGAAAACTTTAGCGTAGAATATGAGGGAGATGGAGGTGAAGTATGATGATATCAACAATCGGTTGGCTGAAGTCATTTCATTCAACAAGAACACTATGAGAAGTTTTGCCACTATCCTTTTTATCGTACAAAATAAGTTCCTTAAAGGGAAATAAAGCACCACTACTAAAGGCCCTGTAAGGAGGACTAGAGTGAAAATCGCTATGGATTAAAGCAAGATTCTTAACATTGGCAATGATAAGCAAGGGGGTCTCCTTCGAGACCTAGGTGAACTTCATGATTAATAAGTAGAGAGTTGTTCATAGATAAAAATGCTAGCAAAATATAACTAGATGACCTTTTCTCTATATCTCTTTTTAATTGTTTATTCTTTTGTTACTCTATTTCTATGCAACTATTTCTTTATTGTTATTTCTTTTTGTAAACCTCGCACCTATCAAAACCTGCCTTCAATATCATAGGACTGTCTTACCTTTCAAAACTTGGTTCTCTTATATAAACCTTAGCCTTTTAACATAGCAATAAAATAAATCTAATTTCAGACTAGATAAAGAAAATTAAGATTAAAAACCATTAAATTATAATTTGGCATTCCTAAAAGTGATTTGAAAGTTAACTATAATAAGTAGAGAGTTGTTCATAGATAAAGAAAATTAACATTAAAAACCATTCCTGAAAGGGGGTCTCCTTCGAGACCTAGGTGAACTTCATGATTAATAAGTAGAGAGTTGTTCATAGATAAAAAT
>VDFB02323510.1:24422-45240 GCA_007258455.2 Sequoia sempervirens
ATTTTCCTCTATTAATTGAATAATCTTTAAATTATTTAATTAATTTACTCTTTCACCATTTATCTAACTATATTCCTCTTGATTACTTAAATATTGCAAATTATTTAATTATGTTGCTAATATACCCTATTCTCCTAAATTAATCAATCAACATCATTCAAAAAGGTCAACAAACAAATACAACTTTATTTGTTAAATCAAACATGACTTTCATGTTTAATTCAAAATATTAGTTAATTAATTCAATTAATTAATTATATTTACCCCTTTTGCAATTGAGCAAATCATGACCATTGATTTCACACTTTAAATAATTGACTAACTCATCTATTTTTCAATCCTACTAACCTCTCAATCTATTTCTTCAATCCCACTGAATAATCAACTTGATTTCATCACACAAATTGTGCAATCTAAATCCACTAATTTTTCCAATCTAATTTATCTCTATAGTTCTCAACCGTTGATCAAAATCTTTTACTATGAAATCTTGATCGTTCATCTCAAAATGTGAAATTTATAAAACACTCTTCTACCCTCTCACAAATCATTGAAAATATTCATAGTGAAGCATTGCGCGATTATCCCTTGAAGCACATTTAGAGATATTATCACATTCTAATTCACCATTTTACACACATTGAAGCTTTTGAAGCAACAAAAATAGAGGATTTGTATTAAATCAAGCAATCTGACATCCAAACGTCAATACAAACACAACTCCAACATGAGATGGTATATGTTTTAAAGTTTTGAATTCAATTTATGTCATCTTAGGATTACATTGTTTGATTTTGTTAGTTTAGAGCTTCATTTTATAAGTATGGATATGGGATCTTAATCTTGTATGAATTAAGTTTGTTTAATTCATTTGTTTTCCTAAATCTTTATTCCCCCCTTACAACATTTGGAACATTTGGTGGGACATAGGTCATTAACATGAACATTTTCTTTGAGTTTGATAAGTAGTTGTAGGTTCTCGGTCGCTTTTACTAAAACTGTAGCAGTTTCACTTCAAACCTGAATGTGCATGTGTCTTCTATTTGGTTGTTGTTGACGTAAACTTAGCTACTATTGACCTAAACAAGGTCACTATTGACCCAAATTGGATCGTTATTGACATTTTTGTTGCTTTGTTTTTTAATAAAAGTATTTGAACTAACATTTACAAGGGTGCTATTGGAGGGAACAAGGTTACTTTTGATGTATTTTATGAACCTGCCAAAATTTTGTAAAACTTCTTTGATTTCGTAAGTTTACTTAATGCTTATGTTTGACTGCAGCCCTTGTAGGAGTATGACATGTTTTTCATGAAAACAACTAACAATCTAATTGCAAAGTTAGCAAACAGACCAAGGATATTTTAGATTTTTAAAGCTTTCATAGTTAGAACACACTTCAAAATGGTGTTTTAAAAATTGATCCCAAAACTTCCACAGTTTAATTAGTGTTTCTAAATATCCACAAGGAAAAATCTCAAGTTTCAATTGGTGCTTAAGAATTGATCAAAGCCAACTCTCATCTTCAATTTGGTGCTTAAGAATTGAACAAGGAAACTCTCATTTTCAATTGGTGATTAAGAATTGAACAAGGAAACTCTCATTTTCAATTTGGTGCTTAAAGAATTAAATGAGGCAACTCTCATTTTTAATTTAGTGCTCATAAAATTGAACAAGGAAACTCCATTTTTAATTTGGTGCTCTAAATTTTTTGTTTTGATCAAGTCTTTCATTTTGTTGACCATATTAAGATAAACAAGGAAATTAGAAACACTCAACTTTGGTGCTTAAAATTGAAAAAAATCATTTTGATCAGCACATTGTTATATTTTTCTTGAAGTCTCAAACGCGTTGAAATTGGTGCACGTAAAAAATGAATTGATATCTTCACATTTTGAATTTTGGGACTTAAAAATAAACTGGGATAAATTGTATATCATGCTCACCATGATTGGAAAGCCAAGTGTGTATCCTCTCGCTTTGCATCTTTTGATGATTTTGGGTGGCGAGAAACACTTTAGGATTTTGCATTTTTTTTATGGTCATGCAATTTTCCTTTTATGATAAGGGTCTACTAATGAGACACATCTCACAATGGAGAATTCATATAAGCAACTCATAAAACAAGCATGTTTATCGAAAGACTATATAAAAGTTGTGAAATCATAAATGAATTTAGCTTCAATCTATAGAGATAACATATTGTACCTAATCCAACTTCAAACATATGGGCTATGTTAGGAAATATTGCATTCAACCCACAATCATATTCATTTACTACATAACTCATGAGAGATAGACATGCATACAATTTGTTAAAATGCATAAATCAAATATACAAGCCACAAGATAACATAAGATATACCCTAGTAAAACTCTCAAGAGGAAGAAACCTAGCCTCCAAAAGCATTTGTACTCCATATTATTCAACAATAAAGCAATACAAGAGTTACAATAAATACCTCTAAGCATCAAGCCATCTAATGCATTCTCATATGTCCAAACATGAATCCACACATATAATTCCATGCTTCACAAATGCATTCCTAAGAAAGACTCAATAATGACAAGAAAACCACCCAGCCAACCTAAACCACTACACATGGATTTGTTTTTATAGACACAAGCTCACACAAAATACAACTAGTGGTAAGGTGAAACCATGTACCACAAAACCATGTGAATAAAAAAACACTAGCCCTTTATTTAATATTAGGTATGGTGGAACCCTCATAAAATTTTGATGTTCCACTAATCTATGAGAAAGTATTTTCTTGGATATTTGTCGGGTTGACGAGGATAAGGGTTTAGGGTTCTATGTGAGGATTTTTTTACATGGAAAGATTTGAGACTTTGTCTTAAACCCTTGTTCTTCATTCTATTTTTCTATTGACCTACTATCAGTTGTTTCTTGGTCATGAAAAAACAACCTAAGTCATTAAAATTCATTGAGTAACCAGCCCCATATGGTTAGGATCTCCTACACCCGTCCCTAAATCTTTTCACACACCTAGGTCCTTGAATTTTCTTTATTTTATACGGTTGATTTATTGACCTTGTTTGGAATTTGCATCCTTCGCTTAAATGATATTAATTCTTTTGAGACCTTATCATGCATTGTCTTAAAGACCCCCTGTCTTAAAATATCTTATTTGCACGTGCAATTTTTAATCACTTAAGTGATCACTCATCACTGAAGTTACTTTCACTTTCAAGTCATTACCACAATAAGCTATGGGCCTTTGTTTTCTCTTTGTATTGCATGTCGTTGAAAGTTGCTACTCTTTCATGATTGATTATTATGATGAGCGATATGGTTGTGGGCCTTGTGTATTTCCTATCTTTAAACATTTCAACTTGTTTCTTTTTTTAGTGATGAGCAATGGGTATTATCTTGTCTTTGTGTCATGTCATCATCAAAAGTGTTTATTGACTTTTTTCTTAGTTTCTATTATGGTGAAGAAATGGATTGAAGGGAGCAGTGTGATCACCACATGTTTGAATTTGGTACTATCATCGAGATTTCCCATCACTGAAAGCATTCTCAACTCCAAGTCAATTACAACAATATGTGATGGCTTGTGAATGTATTGTGGTATTGTTGAAACATCCTCTTCAAAAAAATACAAATGTAACCTTGTCACATTTTTGTGACAAGTGATGTGGAATATTCCTTCCAATAGGGGTGTGTTGCTCACCGTCAAAGTTTGGACATAACTTTGAGGTACTACTACGATGAGTGACGAGGTCCATGATGTGTTGTGGGTTAGTGGATGGCTATGTGGAAATCTCTAAGGATTCCATATCTATTTTAAAGCATTGTTGTAAAGAGCATGTGGTGATGGTTAAGGAGGATTGTTGGTCATGTTTTAAATCTAGAAGATCGATAACTAGAGTTTAAACTAGAACAACTACTTGTCAGTTCAGTCAGACAAAAATTCTATCAACCATTAATGTTGAATGCACTTCAATTCTGAGGTATTGAGCAGGTTGTTGAGTACTTTCTTTCACAATTGTAGTCATCATGAGATGAGGAACTATATAAGCGAAGAAGTGAAGAAAGAAAAGCTCTTGGTAAGGTGAATTTTGAGGAACAACCAACTATTTTCTGGGTTAAGTTAATCTCTTGGCCTCTATCGTAGTTTGTGCCTTGAGTAGTTCGTGAATTGGGTAAGTAGCTAGGGTATATGTTCAAAATTATCATTTTCATTTACTTAGAAGGAATTGAAGTTATTACTCATAGGGTTTGGGGTAAAGGAGGTGGAATTGTTATTTTTATTTTGAGCCCTATGAATTTAAGGAGCTTAAGGTGTAATTTCCCATAATTTGGAAAACCCTAGTTTTATTGTGTAGTAACAATGAGTAAACCTAGTGGGTATAAAGATAAACCTGAAAGAAAACCTACTCAGAAATGGGTTAAAAGACCCAAACCCCAAGATGACCAGCCCAAGCCTGAAGTAGTAAGAAAGCCTAAAAAGAAAAGAACAGTAAAGAAGAACCATCCTAGGTTTATGGAGGAACCCCCTAAGGACTCAACTCATGAGGTAAATAAGAAGGTAGGAAAGAGAAAAATTGGTGAGGGTGTCCTGACTACCCATTTTGAGTATGTCACCTCCGACATTTGTGATATTGCAGTGCCATAGAGTGGTTGGGATTTGTTTCACTATGATTTTGAAAGGATACATGCTGACTACCCCACCTACAACATATGGGCTTGTGACATATGAAATTTGGTATGCCCAAATGTGTTTTTGGAGGTAGACTTGATGTTGGAATTGGCCAGGTGCTATGATCCATTGGACAAAACAATCAAGAAATTTCCTGACCTTTTTCCCATGCTAGAAATCTTAGCAAGCTAGCTAATGGAAGCATTTCAATTGAGTCCATCTACCTCTAATTCCATTAATTGTTTCAAGTTGAACAATGAATATGAGCATAATAGATTTGGGTACAAGAAGGGTGTTTTTCCTATACATAGGAGATGTGAGTTGAAGAAAAATGGTTTTTTTTTTAGCCCCTTGAGATGGAACCATTCTATTGTGTTAACTTTGAAGATTAATTCAAGAATACCACTGAATAGATGAATGAATAGCCCCTTGACCTAGTTCCATCCACTGATGAAGAAACCATTATTTGCATGAGGACCTGGTTCCATCCATTGATGAAGAAACCATTCTTCCTTGTGTTAACTTTGAATTAACTCATCCATTATCTTGCAAAAACCATTATTTGTTGATGCACTTGCTACTATGGAAGAACATATAGGTGATGAGGAATTATACAAGGTTAAGAGAAAGAGATGACATGGACACATATTTGGGACGTGCACTGTCCATATTCTGATTACAATATGTTCTGCAATTTTCTAAAATTCTTAGTGCTTTAATAGTTGGGTTTGAAGCCCATGCATAAAATTTCACAAGGTTTCAAGGAGATGTTGAGTCCCTTGGAGTATGAGGAGGACACTAAACAAAAATTCAATTGGGGAGATTGGTACCTTCATACCAATTACACAGCAATCAGAATTTATGGAACCCTAGTGCCACCTCACAAGTTGACAATATATGTGTCGAATAGACAAGCATTTATGGAAACAATGTGGCAAATGGATGCCATGGATAAGGAGCACTTTAGAAAGACAAAAAAGGCATCCCTTTTGAATCCTAATGTTGAGTTCACGTACTTCAGCTACACCTTAAAGGAGGGTATGGAGAGGTTTGGCTCTCTTCTAAACAATTACAACACTAGGTTTAGTGACCCTAAGGGAGTGATCTCTACCAAAAGAAGAGCCAGAGGGTTGTCAGGAAAGCCCCATCAGTTCCTTTTTCAAGAGGATGTGATTAGGAATTTATCCACTGATGAAGAAGTCAATTCAAGGAAGAATGCATGGAGACGGATATGTACAATTGAAGAGAATATGCTAAAGGAGAACCCTTTCTATTTCAACCCTTATTCAAAGGTGGAGGATAAGTTTGTGAAGGAAAAATTAATGCTTGGTGACTTCATTGAAAGAGGATTCTTTGAGAATGTGAAGCAAGATGAGATTAAAGCTGAGGTGGCCAAGGAAAACCATGATGGTCAGTTGAGTAGCCAGCTGGCTCAATCCTCTGCTCCAAGAATCCATGTGCAAACAAAAGAGATAAGTGGACAACCCGTAGTCACTCCATTAGTGACTTATTCAGTAAGTGAGTAGATTGGTGAGGCTCAAGTCCTAAATGAATCTGGAGAGCACATTCCCATGGAGTAGGAGGTCGATCAAGATTTCCCTGAAGATAAGGATGATGCCTTGAATATCGTGGTTACCCCTAGCAAGGTTGTAAAGTTGATATACAATGAGTCTGAGGATAATGATGCCACAATAAAGGCCTATGTAGAATTTATGTGTGATGAGGATTTTGCAAAGACCAAATAATTTAGAGATTTTTTCATCCATGTCAAAGGCTCTAACATTAAAAGAAGGATATAAGAAGTGAAGGATAAAGGTGACCCCTCCTTACAAGAAGCTGAAAAGGAGGGGGAAGATAAAATAATACAAGAAATTGCTAGCATGTCACCAGAAGATGCAAGAACATTGGTGAAATGAAGTGGGGTACTCTTATTGCCTGAATGTGACATATCATCTACTATTGCACTAGATGCAATAAAGAAAGATCTTGATGCCTCTATCTCTAAGGAGGTTTTTAACAATGAGGTCTTTGCCTCAGGTTTTAGCCCCAAGTTGCATACAATCGCCATTTGGTCTATGGGTCCAAACACAAGAAAGCCTGATGTCATAAAATATATGGAAAAGGACATTGAAGCAATAGCTGTTAGGAGGGAAACATAAATAAATATTACTGTAGCTAGACAATTGACAATGCATGCTACAATGTTAACTATAGATACTGCTCAGATTAAAAAGGCTAACTACAAGAGGTTGTTGGATAGATACAACAACTGATGGAGGAACATAATAATGTTCTTGCTACAATACAAAATGGTTTTACATCTCCAACAAGTTCTACCTCAGACTTGTCTACACAAGATAGAGAGACTTTGTCCCTTAGAATTCAAAATTTAAATTGATATTTGAAATCAGAAAAAGAGAATACAAAGAATACCAAACTGGAGACAATTAAAGTGGAAAATGACATTTTCAAGGATCTATTGAGACATAGAGTGACCAAATTTTTCATAGAGTTGATGATGTGTGGGTAGCCTACAAGAACATCCATGAGGATAACATTAAATATTTGTAGGTTTAGAGGGATTTTCAAGCTAAGTGGAGCCAATGGAGTAATAGGGTAGGAACACTAAAAGAGATGATGTCAAAAATGAAGAAATATCCTGAGGCCCCTACTCATATTCCTAAAATATTATAGGCCATTAATTTTATTAATTATATAACAATTTTCCATGGGAAGTTGGGAATACAACTTGACAAAAAATTGAAAATGTTCAGGGATATGGAAGAGCATGGTACGCCTAAAATATTTGATGATAAGGGTGAGTTGATGGAGTTTTCCAAGTGGAAGCATGATTTTGGAGAATGGATACCTTGGGCTAAGGTGATGTTGACTGAAATTGATTACTTCATGTTGAACCCCCACATTGAAAACATGGTTGCAGTTGAAATGAGAAGGGATGTATTTGTTAGGGAATTCAGAGCATTAATTAATGCTAGGTAGACTCAACATAGTGCAATAGTGTAGACCTTACTATATATTAGGTGGGCCACTGAATATGAGTATAACTCATGGTTGTAGAGGTTCACTGAATGAGCCTATGTTAGGAAGGTGATGAAAAATATGGTAAATAACTAACAGCAGAGAAAAGATGCATAGCCTAAAAATAGTACAAATTAGGCTTTCATTGAAGTATTACAAAACATTGTTCTCTCCCTATCATGGAGATTGATAACATAAATGTTGACTTGAATGGACCAATATTCCTTCCATAATATTTCTTTTTATATATTTTACTGACTGAGCACACACATGGTTAACATCTTGGCTTGTGACAGAGATGTTGTAATGCTATTACAACAAGTGAAAAGTGCCTTTTGGCAGACCAACGTATCTTTTTCAACAAATGAAAATAACTTTTGTCGTACATGCTTTACCCCCACTTTGTAAAGTGCAAATAGAACTATATGGGGAATTTTGAAATTAAATTTGAAATGTATTTCAAATGAAAATGTGACTTTGATTACAATTTGGCTTGATGATTTTTTCTCCCATGTTTCTGTAAATGGGATTTCAAGGCCAATTACATGGGTGTTTTGATGGTTAAGCAAATTTTGAGCTCATGTATGAGTAATTTTGATAATTTCAAGAACAAAGAAATATATTAGTGTAAAGTCTTAGGAATGTATTTAGATCTTTATTAGGCTTAATTTTTATCCAATGGCAAAGATATATGAATGATAATTTCCAGTTCATGGATTAGTTATCTATCTTTTATAATTTTGGCTTTCAAATTATGAATAAAGGAATCAAGGTTCATTTATTTGTCTTCAATCACTTTGATTGAATGTGTGCTTTCATCTTCTGCTTTAGTTAAAAGAGATAACTAAGTGCTAATATGAGATCATAGATTTGTAAGTGACATTCAAGGATTGTTAAGAAGTTTCTAATTCTGGACATATCAAGTTGTATGTTACAAAGTAATATACAATAGTCTACAAATAATTGTTTCCATTTTCTAATGTATTATAGTTTATTGCATATGTGAAATTTTCACCCACAAATAAGGCACTGGTCCATTTGTTTGGTCACCTTTGATGTTAGTGAGCCTCTTCTACTTGACAAAGAAAAAAAATATTTACAACAATTTCTGACATATTTGTAATTGTAGTATAGTAGTATGAAGTGCTGCCCATTCCTAACTATAGGTACAATTCGTTAAAAGTTTTTCCAAATACTTAAGGAGTTTTGTCTATTGTGTCCAATAGGAATGTATCTATTTGTTTTCAATGTTTTTGATAAAATGGTATGAGAGTATCATGTAGACATTGTTGGGATCGCCCTCTTGGGTTTCACAGAGCTCAAAGAGTAGAGGTCTAGCCTAGCAAGCTAATACCTATTTGTTTTCCAATCCTTTCCTTTACTTATCATTGGATTCTGGCATATTCATAGGTAGATGGAGAGATTAAGTTTGGTTCTAAAAAATAACCAACAGATTGGCTACTTTGCTAGGGACATTGCTAAGTCCCCTGTCCATTTTGGATTGTCCCTTCTAAATAAAACTCAAAATACCATGAAACTCTTAGTCCCCTATATTAGTAAGTAAGTAGGCATTTTATAGGGCATAGTTTGATTTTATACAAGGATGCTCATGAAAGGAATCTTCAAGTGACAATGAGTGAGTTGTTTGAGATTGCAGCTAATGGTGCAATATCTAGTCTTAAAGGCAGTTAGCAAAGTAGTAAATGTGCAAGAAAATAAAATTGAACCAATTTCTGATCTAACTTTACATCTTTAATATCCAATAGAGAAAGTTTGTACATTCTAAAGATAAAATCATAAATCTGCTAATCCAGCTTATGATCTAATTTGAGGTCTTGAATAACGAACAGAGAAAGTTCCTATATTCTAAAGATAAAATCATAAATTTTATTGGTCCAATTGGAGATCCAATTTGAGGTCGTGAAGCTCTTACAGAGAAAGTTCCTACATTCTAAAGATAAAATCATAAATCTGTTTGGTCCAATTTGAGGTCCAATTGTAAGGATTTGTCTTTTTAATTATACTTTTTGACATTTGTCTTGATACAAATTGTTACTTTAGAATTATGGTATTTCTTTTCTTCTAATGTTTTCAACCCTCATTTCAAGGAAGAGCTCCGAAGATGGTTCCTTCAGATGGAGACTACACTTTTCCGCTATAGGTTCCATCTAGAAACACCAGAAGCTCAGGTACTATCATACTCAGGTACAACAAAGTTTGAGGTTACCTTGTTCTCCTTGATACAAAATGTTGTCCTTCAATCCCTCTTAAGCAACATTCACTATTATGGACTTCATCATTGTACCTTTCATGCATTCAATTTAATTTGTTATGTGGAAACATGTTGTCTCTGTCTTTGCAAGTGATGACTATTGTGTAAGCTTTTAATCTACATGATTGCCCCTCATGTTCAATTCTTGTGACTGTTATGATGCTTGGGGCTGCTTACTTTTAACTAGACTATTAATGAAAACTATCTTGGAATCCTTGATGATCAGTTTTGTCAGAATCATGGCTATGTTGATAGTGGAATGTTCTTATTAATAAGGATAAATCATTATCAATAAGGAGATTACCCCTTACCAACATACTCCACTATCCTTGCAAAGATTGATCTTTAATGCTTCATGGATGGTTTACTTGTGATTATCCTTCTCAAATGAAACAATAGGGCAGCAGGCTGGGCTCAGCCCTTGTGGGAGCCACATTTCACCCCACATGCTGTAACCAGATAAACAAAATAATCTAATTTTATCTATACCTGCTAAATGAGAAAACATGTTAGATAAAACTAAGCATATGATAGATATGTTTGATAACTTTCTTGTTTTCCTGGACATCTATGGTATGCAAGTTATTTGAATGCACATGATGATCAAATTATATGTTTATAAATGTATGCACATATTTTGATTGGTGATCCTTCATTGCTCTAACAACACTCTTCTCACTCAAATGCAGGGAACCTAGGAGCAGCAAGGAAGACATCAACTTGGAGGCTTAGACAAGCGGGAAGACTGAAGATGATGCAAAACAAAGCAACCGGGATTTGTCATTGTCCCCTTTCTCTTTATGTGCATTTTTCTCTTCTGTATCTATAAATGTATAGTTTTTTTATTATATGCATTCAAATAGTTAGTTCCACGTCTTGTGTGGAACAACATACATTTACATTATCAATAAAGACTACATTTTTGAAAGGATTGTGCAATCTTTCCTTTATTATATGCATTTGCATAAGTGCAATTTAGTAATGTAATCTTTTGATTTTGTTTATGCACATGAATGTAATGTAGCAAAAAAAAAAATGTACCTTACTCTTCATTTGAAAATTACAAAAGCTCTACCTGATTGAGCTATTAACTTTTGTGTCTTCACGAACATATGTTGATACAAAATGAATGGAAGAATCATCCAAGTAATCCTATTTTTTTATGCCAACAATTCATACCAAAGATTGAATAATTTAAGGATATTGCAATAGGTAATTTGTATTGACACAAATAATATAAGCTTTCGGTTTTGGAGGCCATGGAACTCTCATTAAGCATGGTTGTATTTGTATTGCAGATTCCATGTCTTAGTGTGCAGTGCACTCAAATATGCATCCTTGGCAACACAGAATTCTTGTCATAATAACTTAAATTTAATAAAATCCCTCACATGAGCTTCCAAATAAAACCCTTGATCATAGCATCAAAGTGTATTTCTCCTTTGAAATACTCCTATGATTGCTCATAGCATATCGCCAAGACAACACCATGTCGATGAGAGTCCCTCCAAAGTCTCCCTTACATTAGCACAAATCACATATCAGAAATGTAGATGAGACACCCCTATGTTGAAGAGACTTATTCATATGTCTCATCGATGATGTAAAATAGTGAAATGTCAACAAGATACAGGCATATCGAGGAGAGAATCACTTATGTCACATTGAAAAGGTATATCTACAAGTGCTCGGTGAAACACAACTCTTGGATAAAATGAAGTAATTGTTGATGAGATAGTGGCATATTGGCAAGAGACATTAACTTGTCTCATCAACCCAGATAGCAACTTATCGAGGAGGAACATAAGATCTAAATGTTGATGAGACATTGAGATATCGATTAAGACAAATAAGATTGTCTCATCAACACTCTTCAAGTAATGATCAAAAGCTGATTGCATTTATACCACGGGAAGGTGGCGACATATCACGATAAGCCGGTATACACTAGAAGGGAAGGGAAAAACATCACCGTACCAACATATCGAAGAAATAACGGGAATTTGAATTAAAAGTCTCTTCGACAATTATGAAATGATGATTAGCCTGATTGATGTGACTAACAAAAATATAGATGACACTATCACTATTAATGAAGAACTTGATCATAAAGGTGGCGTGAGTTCCATTTATGAACTAGGGCTAGATGAAGTGTCTTGAAATTTGACATTTATCCAAGTACATGTAGTCTAGACTCGGCTCAAAATGTGTTTCGGTAGAAGTAGATAGAAGCATTGCATGAGTAGGGTTGAGATGGAAAAAAATATTTAGAAATGCTATGAATTATGGTGAAGGTTGGAGAACCAAGTTGGGCCTGGCCCGATGGCGACTAGAAATTTGTAGCATTTATCCAAGTAGGTGGCTTCGACTCTAAAGTATTTTCTCAATAAGTAGATGAAAGCATTGTATGAGTAGGGTTGAGATGGAAAAAAAACCCAGGAAAACAGAAAGAAAAAAGAAAGAAAACTAAAGCTAGGAAATTGAATCAAGACTTAATTGATCAGTGTCCCGGGTCTAGGCCAAAATCTAGAAGAATAACACAACTTAACCCATCATGTGTGACATTAGAAGATAAACTAAAAAATCTTGGAGATGTATGGACTCCGTGTAGGCATTACGACCTCTTTATTTATCATTATAGGAAGAAATTAATGCATAGCCCAGTGTCAAACCCGTGGAATTTGAATTTGGGTAAACTTGTAGTACCCAATGTCTTTGTGAATGTAGAGTTAATCAATGTGTTGGAAAAGAATTAAAATCTAAAAGAGAGAAATTCATTTCTTGACGTGTCACAGTTCATGGTCATAAAGCCAGATTATATTTCCATGATTTTTAAGCTAGACACTTCCCTGAAAACAAAATTACAAATCAAAGACTTGTTGGAGGAATACTGCACCATGGACACAAGTTACAAGAGGTAGAAATTGCCTCTACATAGGGTTAAAGGGTTCAAGTAACCAAACTATGAGGTTCTCTAGTGAATATAAGGCCCCATTCTTTGTGGTTTTGCTTGAAGAATACTTTCAATACACTTATTACTCAGCTGGTCAAGTATTGAGAATTGATGTTCCTGAGAACATGATAATTTCTCCCATGGTTTTAACCACAGACATCCAGAGCCATATTTCCTGACTCTATTTTTATGCAAAGTATTTATCGGAGGCCATCAATAATTCCCTCAATATCATCAAGAATGACAGTGAAGCCATTCATTTCAAGCACTATTCTCTTTTCATGCAAATGATATTATATGAAGGGCAGGTGATGGGGTTATGGGGTGAGGAATTAAGAATAAAATACTTAGATAATGGTAGAAATTCAAGGCCTATACAAATGTGGACATTTGTGTGGGACAATAGGTGTGGGAGGTCCCACTACCTATATTTTGAGGAATATTTTGTCAAACCATTATACAAGATGCTAGGCCACAAATGTGACTACAACCTCTCCCCAGAGATCTTAATATTTCTCTGACCAAAAGATATGGGTCATGAAGTAGTGAAAAATCACAATTTGGGGGACTGGTACATGTTTGGGGATTGTACTACTATCAGGGTTTATGGATTTGAAGTTGCACCTTATTTTCTGCTTAAGACTATGCTAGATAGAGTTGCTTATTTAGAGGTCATAAGGCAATTGTCATTTTCAGCTTTCATGCATTTAAAGAGCTATGGGAGGAAAAATTTCATGCCTTCCACTTTATGCTTTGGTGATTTCACTATTATCTTTGATTCAGGATATCACTTGGTTAGTGGTAAACTGGATTATTATGGCTTTCCAGTGGGCAACAAAAGGAAAAAGTTTGATCCTGAACACTTCATTTGTGATGCCAAAATTTTTCAAAAATTGAAAGTGTATGAGCATTGTTTCCTTTTAAAAGATGTCATCAGAAATTGTGAATAAAAACAAAACATGATGAGAATGAATGCCTATAGTAGGGTTATGATGGCTGAGGCTTGGAAGGTGAATAATAAACTAGGCTACATAGGGGCTTTCCCTGAGGTACAAGATCCCATAGAAAGAATTGAACGGTTAATCCTCCATGAAGAAGAACTAATAAGAGGTGTACCACTTGTGGAATTTGAAAGAGGAATGGGCATTGGTCCTAGGAGGCAAGTAGAAAATATCACACCACTAGATCATTTATCACCTTAGCCTACTCCTAAAGTGAGATGTTCAGTTGGTTCCCCATCCATGGAAGAAGATAATACTGAGGAGGAAGAAGAAGTCTCACAGTAATACTCCTATTATCCCCCAATATGAGATTCCATTGGAAAGAAGTGTGATCACCTTTGAAGCCTCTGATGAGCTATCAAATGATGTGAGGCATCGTGCAAGTCAGGAATTTGTTGCAGATGATACTTTTGTGTAGACCCCTAAATTTAAGTCCTTTATATATGAGTATAAAGGAAGACTAATAAGAGAAAGGTTAAAGGACATTGACCCTTAGAAAGAGGCTTATTCCTTGAAAGAGTTACAACATGAAGTTGATAGGGAAATGAGAAACATGATTGCTGAGAGAGGAAGAGCATTATTGCAAGAAGCTGGAGTTATGCTCCTTCCTAGGTGGGATATTAGTTCAGCCATTGTGTTTGACAACTTTTTGAAGAGAAAGAATTAAAATTTTCAAATTACAGATGAAGCAAGTGACAAGGTCTATATAGGGTCAGGGTACAATCCTGATAATACCACTTTGCAAATTTGGGCTCTTTACCCCCCAGGCAAGAATCCTTCTCTCATTGAACATGATCATATTTTTTGACATCTCATGGTGCAAAGAGTAGGGGAGACCAATCCCTTGGAGGCTGCTAACTTGAATGTGAATGTAGCCAAATTCACCAAAAGCCCGTGATCCAAAAGCTAAAAGAAAATAAACGTGTTGGTCGATAGAGTGGAAAATGATAGGTTGAAACAAGAATTCAACCAAGTACAAAGATAGGTTGTTTGTTTCCCTCCAAGGTTTACCAACCCCTTAATTGAACATGAAAGAAAAGTGTTAGAGGCCATGTCTGAGATTTCTCAATGGAAGCATAAATTTGAAAAGGCTCAAAAGGAACAAGAAGAACTAAAAAGAAAATTGAAGGCTACTACTTTTGAAGTAGCATCAAGGATAATTTGTATGCAATTCAAAGATATGTGCCAACATGAAGATGGTGTCTAGTGTGCTCACAGTGGAACATACAAGGCCCTTATGGAGCATGGAAGATTGCTTGATAGGATGAAGGAAATGGAATCCCATATCAAGGAAAAAGATGGAGATAATAATGCTTTGCTCCAAGAATTTCAGAGCCTCATGAATACACATGAAAACTTCTAGAATATCTTGACATAAGAATTGAGTGACTTCAGCTAGCCACTATGTATGGCCATCCCATATTTCTTTGAAGAAATAGTTTTGAAGGATCAGGAAACTTGGAAAAATGAGATATCAAAATATTTTCTAGGCATCCTTGATGAAATCAATGATGAGGATGAGGTACTTAGAAAAATGCATAAGCGGCTCGAGAGGATTGATGGATTGGAGAATGTAATGAAAAACACTCTACAAAATGCAAACACTTATGCCCAGGAGAAATACATTGATCATATGTCAAAGGTCAATTTGTTCCTTGCGCAAGCTGTATGAGGATGTCGGTATTTGTTGTGGATGGCATTAACATGCGCTTTGAGTCTTGAACAAATCTTAGTACGCGCCCATATAATGATTAATAGAATCCGATGCATCCAACAATAAACTCTTTTTAAGTTTCCATGTTATGTTAATTATGCTTTAGTTTAGAAACGATGTAACTTTTGTAAATGAACCTAAAGCTTGTTGCTTCCCATACAAATAGGGAAACCAAGGTCCAATTTTCATCATCATATCATCATCATTTCAATCCATTAGAATAGATACTAGACCATCTCATCCACTTATTCATATCAAAAGAAATCATGTTATGTATGTTTATATTTTGAACAATATAATGGAGCAGATACATTATAACTCATAATCCATTTTCAGTGTTCAATTGTTGTGTTAATTTTCATGCTTATTTATTGCTTTGTTGTCTCCAAAGTGGTCTTTTCAAGTTGTTTAAATCTGCAAGATTTATGAGGGCACATTTGTTGCTACTGTGTGGATGCTTTGATTGGTTTCTGGTTAGGTGTGAATTAAAGTCGTTTCAAATAATTTACTTTAATTGGTTTGTATTAAGGATTAAAGTACTCTTAGAGATTGGCACCCTCTTATGGTCTAAAAATCTACATTTTTGAGACCAAACAGATTGCAAATAACTCTAAAAATTTAGAAGTATATGAAATAGTGTATATATTCTATGAAATAGTGTATATATTCCTGTACTTGTAAATATTTTTTTACTGTTATATCTATTAAAGAAAAAAGATTTTGAATAAAAAATGCTTCACCCTTTTTTGTAAGTGAGTATGTGAATTATTGTTTAAGGAAAAATCTTATAGTGTTTACATTTTCAGTTTACTAGATTCAAATCTTCATTTGCTATGTATATAAAATTGTATGTGCTATTTGTCTCTAATGGCATAAAATAGTAATGTCATCAGAATCAGGGTTTTCAATTTCAACACCATCATTGTCCACACTTTTCATATCATGTTCACTTTTAAGTACAATCATCAAAATTTTATTTTTATTTCTTGTCCCATTTAATCTTGATTCCTTTCAATGCAATATAGTAGGTTGCATGTTAAATTTCAAACATTTTCTTTGCATATTTTGTATATATTATTTTCTCAGTGCATCATTATGTAACAACAATTTCACATCTAAGATATATAGTAAAAATAAATGAAAGTACATGTTTTGTCAAGGGAAAATGTATGGTGAATACCCCATGTGTTTCTCAGATAAGTGTGTTTAAATAAGACATAACTGATTGAATCTAATTTTCTAATGTACAATTGTTTTTTTATGTGCTTTTTACTTTTTGCATGTGGATTACCCTCAGAAAGAGACTACTTATCTTTTCTTAAATGAAGCCTTTACATTTCCTGTCTATGAAAGGAATTTAATGCTTGACAATAGGTTTGTGAACTTCATACAAATTAAGATTGGTGTAAAAGGCCATCCCCACAAATGTTGTTTGGTCTAGAATTATAATGGAAAATAAAAAAACTTGCTAGGAGAATAAAACAGGTTTTCAATTGTTCAAGTACGACATAATATTACTGAAGCATTTCAAAGTTTAGGCCATAAGAATCATCCTTTTTTAAACATGGATTGCAAATAATTTTGAAAATTTAGAAGTCTTGGTCATTAACATTATTGTCTGCTACAATGTCATCAAGTGTATCATTGTCAATGTTCATATGTTCTTTCAAGTATTTAATATTATCATCATCCTCATCTTGACCTACATCTTCATCAACATTGAAATTTGACTATAGACCATCTATATTGTTACCAGATTTTTGGATCATCATTTTCTATACCATCCATATTGTTGTCTTCCATAACATCATCTAACTCTAGATTGTTGTCTTCTTGTGCCTAAACATAACCATCTTCAACATCATCATGGATGTCAATTTCTTCGATGTTATCTAATCCCTCTCTCATTTTTTTGGCCATCATTTTTTTGTTTCAAGATTCACTCAATGCATTGTAAAATACATGCCTTTACCTTTTGATCAATATAATGTATGAAAATATTCATTTTAAATAAAATATCTTCATAGAAAATACTCAGACATGAGAAACATACATGTGGCTAGATGTATGTTATAACAATTTTTATTGATTAATAAAAATTTATATATTCACAATACAAGGAATTAATAGATTAATGATCACTAGCACTTCTTGTTTGAGTTAAAGAAATACTTTCTCACAATGTAGTGGTAGAACATAATGCTCCTTATCCTTCGATACGAACGATGAGGAATTTATAGAAAACAATCCATTATGGGTATCATGTCTTTGTGTCCTCTCAAATGCTTCATACCATCTACACTTAAAAATACAACATTTAAAAGAGAGGTAATCCAACTCAATAATTTCTTGTATTTTCCCAACATTTTGTAGATTGCCTTCAATTATATTCTTATCTTTTGAGCTTGATCGACTAGATTGCTCGAAGTCAACCATGATGCCACTATCGAAGGATTGTCTCTTTATGTCTACACTTTCTACACGATAATTTCCACCATATGCCCACATTGTTGGATATTTCCTCGCATGTGAAAGACCATTTATTTCAGTGAAAATAAATATAATGACGAATATTAAAATAGTTAATACTATCAAAAGTGTAAGGAAACAATATTTTGTAAAATTCCAACAGTACCTTTCTTTCACATCCTCTAGACATGTTGATTTCATCTTTTGTTACGTTTGAATTTGTACCTGCATCTTCTATTTTATTTTGAATTTGTTCAATAACCCATTCTAGTGTGCAATATTTTCTCCATTCCCCAAGCACATGAGTGGGAAATGGAGTATTCCTTGGGTTCGATCTCTTAAAATGTCTACTTTCTTCTAACACTTCTCTCTTTCTATCATACAGATCAATCCTTTTGTTCATAAAGTCCATGTGGTACAGATTGAACTTGTTGAGTATAGAAATTTTGTCTACACCTATTACATGTCAGTATGTTTATTTCAAACTCCAAATGTCATGTTAATTTGAAAAATAAATTACAGAGTAAATTAATGATTGCAAGAAAAACAACCACATTGATCCTGAATTTACTTATTAATTTGTACTTCAACACCATTAGATTGTGGTTTTTCTCCATCAATAATATTTGATGCTCGTTCTTCATCCCAGATGCATGGGCCATCTTCAAAATCCTTAACAAGTAATTCACATAGATAGAAAAATGCTTCATTCTTGATACATACCCTTCAGCCATGCAACCCTCTAGATGTTCCTTTTGTCAAACATATATTTTAAGAGTTTTCATATACCTCTAAAAGAAAAACATCCACCTCATTGATACGCCGCTCACCAATTCAATGTCACCGACTATATATATAAGTAAATGGACTTGTAGGTCCATGAAACTTGTAGGGAGCTCCTACTCAAATACACATACAATTTTTGCAATTTCCTTCTTCCACTTTGGCACTTCAGATTCATGGATCTCCTTGGAGGTCACCCACCTAATATAAGAATAGTAAATTAGTATGAACCTTTAGTCATAAATTAAAATGCAATATAATATCTCTATGTCTCTCTCACATGAACATTTCATATAACCCTTGTAAATGCTGACAATCGACTTATGGCATTCCTTAAGTCAATTGTAAGACATGAATCCCCCCTAATTACCAATGGAATGATATGTTATCAAACATATTTATGAAAAGTTCATTAGTATTTTTTTCTCACACAACAAAATATCAAAATACATTTAGTGCTTAATCAATGTTACCAATAAATGTTAAATGTTGATATATAATACCTTCGATTATTAAATTATAGAAATGTGTTTTCAAATCATGTGATATGTTTGCATCAAGCATTAAAGAGCTTTGTAATGATGACCCATAGCCGTTAGGTGTCCTTATTGAATAGATGACATTTTTTTAGTTGATCTAGCTCTTTTGTTTTCAAAATCCATGGAGCTTTTGCATATGTTTCATTTCCCTTTTTGCCACAAATGTTTTCCTATCAAATTTGGGTATCTTGAAAGGTAATATCTCTCGAAGACAAGGTGTCCTCTTTGCCCAATATATTTTGAAATATAGAATCTAGGACATTTTTTAAGATGTGCATAGGATCTAATGGGTGAGATATTAATAGATCCTTCCAGTAAGGGAGCTCATAAAATATGGATTTCCTTTTCATTCCTTCTAGCATATTCACTACAACTTATTTTGGTTCTTCAATTGAATCACTCCGATCAAAAAAATCCTCCCAAGCTTTCAATTCAGCATATTCATACTTCTTAATCTAATCACCTGGACCCATAATTATGGGAGGGCCTCTATTTTCAAATTTTCCATCAAATTGATTATTCAAGCAATTTCTAAACTTATGATCTAGTGGTAGAAAAACCTTGTTGTTTGCATAAATAAATTTATGTAGATCTTTAGAATACCACCCTTGAAATTTTTTTGCACATCTTGGACATGCAAATATCCCCTTTGTTTGAAGCCCTACAATTCAATAAGTAATGTTAATAACATCAAAAAAATAGTATAAAACTAAGTATGAAAGTTGGGATGAAAATAAATTATGAGTGTAAATACGTAAATATTTTATCTTACTAGAACAAACACCAAGTCTTGGGAAATCATGAATAGTCCAACATAGCACACCATACAACATGAAGGACCTATTTGATGGAGGACATGATATGTCATACATTCTTATGCCTTTCCATAGTAGTTGCATCTCATCAATAAAAGGCACAAGATAAACATCCATGTTTTTTACTTGATGTTTTCCTAGAACAGTGAGAGTCAACATAAGGTACTCCTTTCTAACACTCATCCATGGGGGGATATTGTATACTATCAATCTAACTATCCAAACACTATAATTTGAGCTCAAGAAAGAGAATGGGAACACTCCATCAATTGCAAGACCAAACCTGATACTACGAGATTCATCTTTGAATTTTCTTGGCCATTTTTCCTCTGTGTTTCATTGCTTTGGAGTCGGCCAAAATTCGCATTAATCCATCTTTACTCATGTTCTTTGCATGCCAGTCCATCAATTGTGCAAGTGACTTGCAATGAAACATTCATTGAAGGCTAGGTATAATTGGCATGTGATGTAAAACCTTCTTTTGAACTGTAGGACCTTGTACATCTGTACGCTATCTATTTTCTTTGCATACAAGGCATTCTGCCTTGTTCTAATATTCATCTCTAT
>VDFB02323511.1:0-52676 GCA_007258455.2 Sequoia sempervirens
ATTAATCCTAGACTAGGGTTTTTGGGCTGTAACAAAAATTTGGCAATGTTGACTCAGGATCTTCAAAAATCTAGAAAATCTCATGTACTGAGATTCATACGCCACTTGTGGCATATCAATCCCATCTTGCTTTCTCAGAAAGTCAAAGTCTAGATCTGCTCTCCAATCTCTACTCTTTATTCCTGGGAAATTTAATTTCTAGATCTGAACTTGTAAAAAAACCTACAAAATAGAATATAGTGCTGATTTGCTTATGGGGGGTCCGCCTCGATCAAACCCCTAGTTTGGTAATTAAAACTTGATAGAAACAATGGATCTTGAAATTAAATGTGAAGAAAAACCCTAATCTTAAGTGCATCTAAGACTAGGAAATATGAAATGCAATGCAACCCCATTCTAATGTGCTAGAATGAGATACATGAATGAAGCATGATGATGATGATGACTCACTTTGGGAGATGTCTAATCACCCTAATAAGGCATAATGATGCATGTACCTTCCTTAGGCTGAAAGTAGAGTGATAATGGAAGATGGAATCACTTAGGAAACAAGTCATTAGGCTTGGTTCGATGGCTAGTTGCATCTCCCCAAACTATAATCCATCATGATGCAACATAGGCAACCATAATCAATCCTTGAAAATGCTAGATCTTGAATGAAAGCGAGCTTGAAGATCTGCAAAAACACAATTATGCTACTCCAAGACTTCAACCTTGCTTTCTCTTGAAAACTTGAATGCTTTTGTGAAAGTATGCTTGAGTGCTTAGATCTTGAATTGCTTTCTCTAGATGAAAATAATGACTTGAGAGATTGTTTATATATGAATTACACCTAATTTACCATTTATTAGATCTCAAATGTCGACATCAACCAAAATTCTGAATTAAAAACTTGAATTTCCCACTCAAACCCTAAAAATGGACCACATGGGACTCATACGCCACTTCTGGTGTATGGGTCCCACCTAGGGGGACTCATATGCCCAAGGAGGCATATGAGTTCCACCCTAGTTTTTCGGGGTGGGCCAATGATGGTTTGTTATAAAATTTAATGCTTTTATTGACTTTTTAGGATTTTAGTTGAAATAAGCCTTGAGATCTGAAATAAAGGGTCTTAAGGGCCTATTAATGTTGTTTTAAAGAGTATTTAATGCAAGGGTGCACTAAAATAGGTCCAAATTAAGTGTGAAATTGTACCATCTCCAAGAGCATACAATTTTATGCACTACATTTATCCCCCACTTTAGCGCCCATATGACTCTACGCGCATATGCAAGCTAAAGGAATTCGAACAATAAATTTCATAAAAGGATACTCATATAGATTCATTCACAACGTGGGAGAATGAAGCCCCCACTGTAGCTATCTACAAAACCACAATGTTAGGAACCACATCGTGCAACACAAATTCAGTAGTCAGTCAAAAATCCTCTTATCTAACTTCTCATAGAAATCAAATTTGAGGGTAGATGTATGACCCCCTTGATTTCGCTTGCTTTACGGAGGTGGAATCAAGGTAGCAGTCTAACCGCATCGAATTAGATAAGTCTAATCATAGGGTATTTCCAAGTACCATACCACATAGTGATAGACATTTGATGAGAATGGGAGAAAAACCATAATTCCAACGTAACAGATAATGTCGAAAACAAAGTTCGCTAGCTCCCGGTATGCTAGTTTGAGTGAAGAAGCACTTTTTAACCCTAATATGCAAATGACCTAATTTAAACATATATAAGAGTAAAAAGTGAAATAATTTATAATCATTTTGTCTTTTACCTTCTTGCAGCTTGACTTTATTGGAGATTGAGTGAAAATGTTGACCGTTCATGAGTATGTGCCTCTGAGACTCGAGAGCCTATGGGAGGAGGTAGCTCGAGGCGACCTTCATCATCAAGTGAGTTGATTTTTTTGTACCTTAGCTTTGTTTTTACTCATTTATTTTATGATTTTATGCATTTCTAGATGGATTTAAGGCCCTAGAAGAAAATTTTGTAAAGCATCCCTTTTTTTGCGAAGTGTCCCCTTTTTTCGCAAAGTGTCCCCTTTTGTCGCAAAGTGTTCCAATTCTTCGCAAAGTGTCCCAAAAGGGAAATAAAGTGTCTAGGACCCTTAGAGAAGTACACTAGAACAACTTTAATACACTTTTTGACAGTTGATGTGTAGATTTGAGATTTTAGAATGATTATATGACATATTTTTGCTTTTTGTTAGACTCCACCTCGGTCACAACAGCGTCTTAGCATCAAACAATTTTGCTGCCTACAAGACGTAGTCTTGACATTATCAGAGGAAAACACTCAAATTTTATAGACTATTGGGATTTATTGGGCATACCTCATGCCTCCCATGAGGTACCATGACACCATGTTGATGGCATTAATGGAGATATAGGATGCCGATACCTGCACATTTTGTCTACCCACCAATGAGATGATGATCACCCTAGAGGATGTACATCACATCCTTTAAGTTCCCATCTGAGGCAAGACCGTGCACTTCGCAGGGGATCGTACATATGCACAAATGCGAGTAGATATAGGGTATTTCCTGGGAGGAACTGTTTAAGATGAGATTGTAGGGCCACGTATTGAGCTAGCATGGATACTCTATGCATAATCACCAGCCTTGAGATGGATCATGATGTTCACAATAGCACTAGTACTCATCCCTGATGGTCGGGGAGCACACCTAGACAAAGGTCTTGCTCACATGATTAGGCAGGTGGAGCACCACAAGACTATATATGCCTAGGGTCGTAGCATTCTTGCAGATTTGTATTATGATCTAGGGTCATTTGCATACCATGAGGTCGACAACATGGTACATTATATGTTATCACAAGTTTGGTGCCTAGAGAATATCACATGCACTAGGTCGACATGGTTTCCATCTATATCAACCTTAGGATATCCACGTGTCTTCAACTATCCACTGGGGTGATCATTGTAGTATGGGGATTTACATTTTTTGAGAGTCAGATTTGATCAACTAGATTAGGAGGAGATCTTGTGGAGACTGTACCAGTTGATACCATAATGGTCGGATGAGACCCAACAGTTGAGGAGGATGTAGATGGATAGATTTCTACTGCATTGACACGATTACATAGTAAGACCATTCTACTATGATCGTGTTATGTGGCAGTTTAGGTAGATACGAGTATCACTAGTAGCACAACCCTTCTACAAGCAATCAATGTAGAGTGCTTAAATGCCCAGAGATACAAGAGGATTCACCTCTGATGATGTCATCTGTAACAGTGACTCAAATGATGATGATCATGATATTCCCTTGGTCTCTGATGTTGATGACATTGGTGCGACAAATGCATACGAGGAGTGGTGGGCAGTAGCATGACCAGCTCTTGTATTTCACATGGATCAACCTATGGGTTTTGTAGGACCACTTCCAAATCAGAGGGATGAGGAGGAGACAACTAAGGAGATAGGGCTTAGTGCTACTAACCTATTTGCAGATGAGATAGATGAGAACTACGATGAGGAGGCAGACCTCGATTATGAGGAAGAGGAGGACGAGGAGGAGGAGCAACTAATGAGTGAGGGCAATGACACAACAGATGAGGGTCTAGTTGCCCACAAGTGGAGAGATCCAACTCCCACTCGTGTTACCAGATCACATTTGACAATCATGGCACACACCAACACTTACGATCATGGAGAGGATAGTGCATCATCCATGCCTCCTACATAGGATGAGACTGTCTTTACACAACTAGCCAGAGATCTAGGTGATGACCTTTTATTTATTGTTATGGTTATTCTTATGTTCATGCTTATGCTTTTAATTTATATATATCATGATGTGTACTGATTATCTTTATGATTTCTACCTTGCAGGGTCTATGAGAGATTTGTAGGATCTCTACCAATAGGTAGCTATAGAGATAGTGCCTCCTTTAGTCTTTGATCAGGCTATTAGTATAGACTATGTTCCCCCACCCATCGTGAAGCAAGACCCAGAGTTGTTTGAGCCTTATGTCAGATTGAGAGCAACATATGAGGGTGCTACGAGGCGCATTGATTGAGTTGAGGCTTCCTATGAGGAGATTCGGTCATCTTGAGGTCCAACGAAGGTTGAGAGACTTAATGCAGAGGTAGCTAGGATATAGGCAGACAGAGACCGCATAGAGTGAGAGTGCCTAGATGCCATTGGATGGGAGACCGTGATTGTTGGATGAGCACATGGTCTACAAGATGCTTTGGATGCTCTTATTAGTTCACGATCATGATCACATACTACCATCTCTCAATGAACTATCCCTAGACAAATGTGATCACCAGATCTTGAGGGATCCAGTAGCCATAGGTTGCCCTAGCATTGTATATTTGATGTCAACATGTACTCAAAACTTTGATATATATATATACTCATTTGATGTTTGATTATTTATGCTTATGCATTTTAAGTTAAATGGCAATGTGATAAATATCAAATAATCTTTGTAAGACTATTTAATAAATGTCTGCATGATGTAACATGCTTTATGTGATCTAATTAAAACCATTCTAGTTTCTTTTAGATACGACATTGTGATTGAGTATGTTATGCTAAATTAAATACACTATGACCTAATTGTAGAACATTAAATGCATATAAGGATCTAATCTAACACAACATATTGGATTATCTTGAATAGTATGAAACCTAACGTAAACACTTAAAATTAATTTAAATAATTACTTTAGTATTCATGACACACAAATAATTATTTTTCAAGAATGAAGCAATGTGAGAGAACATAGAATGTTATCTATTAACTTTAACACTACTTCTTTATCATTCACACTATTCAAGAAGATTGGATATAGTACCAGTGCAAATGTGTGGCATTAATAAGTTATTTAAGAGGTGTACCATCCATTTCTGTTAATGTACTTGCTCCAGACCCATAACTTTCATTAATTATTTAAGGTCCTAACCAATTAGGGCTGAATTTTCCTTTTCCAGTTAGGGTAGCATTGACATTACGTTGATATTCAAATAACACAAAATCACCTTTAGTGAATACCCAAGGAACAACATGATCATTGTAACTACATTGCAATTTTCTAGAATAAGCTTGGATATGCTCAAGAGTGTTAATGTGTTGTTCTTCAAGTATTTCAAGCTAACGCAATTGTTGTTCTTTACAAATATTGTCATCAATAAGTTCTTGAAGAGCTATTCTTAATGAAGGAATCTCTAACTCCAAGGGCATTATTACCTCGGTGCCATAGACAAGGTTATAAGGAGTATTCCCAGTGGATTTTCTTATACTAGTACGATAGGCCCATAATGCATAAGTTAACTATGTGTGTCAGTCCTTATTGTGTTTATTTACTGTTTTCCATAATATTTGCTCAAGGGTTCTATTAGTTGATTTGACTTGACCATTAAATTGTGGGTAGTAGGGTGTTGAGAAATGATGTTGAATGTTAAATGTTTCTAAGAACTTCTTCACATAATTATTCTTAAATGGTGTCCCATTATCTGGAACCAATGTGGAAGGAAGTCCAAAGCAAGCAATAATGTTCTCCAATATGAAACAATATATTACATTGGCGGTTGTTGAACGAAGGGGAATTGCTTCCACCCATTTTGTGAAATAATCTATTGTGGTAATTATAAAGGTATGTCCAGTGGAAGAAGGAGGTGAAATTTTTCCAATCAGATCCATCCCCCATACTGAGAATGGCCAGATAAGAACTTGGGCACGAAGCTTAGAAGTGGGAGCGTGAATCAAATTGCTATGTTCCTAACATTTGTGATATTTCTTAACATATTCAAAGCAATCTTTTTTCCATATGCCTCTAATAATATCCTATGTGGACAAGTTTTTGAACCAATGATTTTCCTCCAAAATGACCTCCACAAGGACCTGCATGAGCTTCTTCAAGTGTTATAGGGATTTTAGGTTGTTTAAGGCATCTAAGTAAAATACCATCAAATGATCTTCGGTATAGCATGTTAGTGAGGATTATATATTTAGATGCAAGTTTGCAAAGGTGGTCTTGAGCGTTCTTTGTTGTCAACCTAAGAAAGGTACCTTCTTTTAAATAATTAAATATCGGTGTATACCATTCACTAGATCTTTCCATAGTTGTTGATAATACTTCCTTGACTTTAGATTCAAATTCACTCTCAAGTAGTTACCACTAACCTAGATAGGTAGTAGGTGATAAAATTCACTCTCGACTAGTTACCACTGACCTAGATAGGTAGTAGGTGATAAAATTCTATAAAATGGTCCCTAAATCATGAACTATCATTGGATGCTAGTGCTTTGCATAGACATTTATTTATTGCACTAGTTTTTGGATAGTTGTAGCTCTAGAAAGGGCCAAACATCAAAAGAAATTGTATAAGACTAAGATAGATATAACATCAATATTGACAAAAAACATCATAGGAGGTAAGGCTTTAACGCAATGGGTGAAAAAAAGGATAATGAAAGGGTTGAATGGAACTAAAAATACACTAGGGGAGAGGGATGGTAAACTAAGTTCAAAATGCAATGCAAAATTGCAAGGGTATGCAATTTATTTCATTATATATTTTTACCCTACTTGCATGCATAAATTAGTTTTATAACTTTGTCCATATCTAAAGGGATCCACACTTGAATTAGATGTTTAGAGGTTTATGCATGTAGGACTCATGCACACAATTGCAACCTATTTCTTTATAAATATACTTCTTTAGTGAGATTTTTTCAAATAGATACTTAGAGGAATGTGATGATGAGATTTCAAGATGTAAGTGTGTATGTGATTTAATTGGATTTATCTTTGGGTTATATTTTGGGTGCACTAACATTTTTACATGTATCTCCTATTAGTGAGATATAGTAGGCTTATCCCTAACTGCCATTAGCATATGCTAGTCAAATCCTTGTTCCAATTATTGTCTTATCTTAAAACATGAAGGTAATATCCCCTAGTTTTATAGAGTCTAAAAAAGAACATTTTTTTTTTGTAATCCTATTTTTTTGGTTCAAAATCACTCTCTCCTTGTTTATGTTTCACTCTCTCTATCTAAGATACCTTGTTTCCTTATCTCAATTGGGGTTATTATTCTAGAGGAAAGGGTCTCCATTTTTTAGCACTAATGAAATAGTGAATCCACTAAGGAGAAACTCATATTAATCCTATCCTAGGTTACACAAAGTTGAAGTCTCTACTAAAGAGAAAACATAGAAATATGTATACCTTGGTTTATGTGTGCTCTTGGATTTCCTCATTCTATGAGGTGGTGACTCTACTATCACAATGTCAAGATTTTTTTTTCTAGTGTATATTAGTGGTGCTACAAGTCATATTCTTATTTCATGCAACAAAAAGTTAAGGCACATAATTTTTAAATTTTTAAAATTAATTTAGTTCTCTTTTAGCATGACATATGTTTTATAATCATGGGTCATTTTTTAAGGAATACTTTAAGTCTAAGCCCTCATATGACTCTTACTCAATATTTGTTCCAATATGTAATGTTGATGAATATGGTTCTAATTACTATAATGATACCTCATCTAAATTCACATGTGATTATTCACCTAAAATTTAGATTTTTTTTTTTTTTTTTGCATTACCTGGACCCATCTAGGAAAGATCTTGCTAATTTAGTAAGATACATAAGTATTCTTGACCTAGGCTACAAGTGACCTCACAATCATTTTGCATCTACAAATGCCCAACATGTTACAACAAAAATGTTTAATACTAAGAATGGTGGTTTTATTTCCAATTTCAATGAGTTATATGCACATGTCTAGGACCCTACCCCTTTGGGTCATGGTCTAGAAAACCTCAAAATATAGGATGGTGAGTCATTTTTAAAATTTCATAACAATTTTTTCTATTATAATAACTTCCCAAATGAATGTAAGACTAATGAAAGTGTATGCATAGACACATATTGTGAGGCTTTCCATCTTGGTGCAAGTTTAATTACCCCTAAATATGTTACAAGTTTAAACATAGCTTTGTTTGATCCAATCTATTCAAGCCTCATGCATCATAAGCCTCCCACCTCAAAATCATGTTGGAGATGAACTTGCTACTTTCGATAGTTAGTTTGATAGGTCAATTCATGAATGTGATGGCGTTGATGCAATAGGTGGAAGTAGGGAAGTTAAATAACAAGAGCTATAATATTCATTATAAGTTCTTTCCTGTTTTATTGATCTTGGAGATGATGATGTTTTTTCCCTCCTTATTAATGAAGTATTTATTTCAAGTGTTCCTACTCACGAATATTTTTTCTTGGATTACTTTTTGTAGCTTGTCTTGGAGGATTTATCTTCTACTAAAAAGGATATTAGGGACACATTTTTAAACTCACTAAATAAGAATGGTAGTATTAAAATTTTGTCTACATGTGATTCTAAATTTGTGTCCATTGAAAGAAGAGAAAGATCAACTTATCGATCAATTTATTAATAGAAGAATTTATACAATGGGTTGCAAAGAAAAGCTTGAAACAAGGAAATAATTTTAAAGAAAAGACCTTTATTGTGAAGTTCCTCAAGATTATTCACATATTGATTGTGTAGATGATGGTATTGGTCAAGTCTCTCACTCATGCATAAAGGAGTATAATAGCATGTTAAATTATGACTACGAAGGTATAGGTGAGATTCAAAGTCCAAGTCATCTTGAAACTAAGTTTGGATTTGTGCCTAATAAATTTTCATCATGGATTAGGCTCCTTTATTATTTGGCTTGATAGTATATATGGTCCTAATGGTAGGTTTAATTATGGCTCATCAAGAATTAATGATAACATGATATTGATAGTGCATGAAATATTTTTTACAAATAACTGGTCAACACACTATCAATTAAGGGTTGTTCAACTCTTTCACCAAGATTCTCTTTGACAAAGGCATGTAGTGTGTTGAAATTTATCCATGGCCTTGTACCATATATATTTTTTGTAGGGTTTTACCTATAAACATTTTAAATTTCTTTTACAACCATATAGTATCTAGAATTCTTTATGTGACTATAAGATGCACACATCTCCAACTAGAGCCAATGTTAAAACCTACCTTAATAGTCTAAAAGTTTCTAAGTATGGTATGGTGTCATGTTTAGTAATTTATCTTAGCTATGACCATTATTGTTAATTGATCATATAATTCCTTCAATGGGCCCCATTATTCAAACTCATGCTTGGTGTTGTGCTTTCCCTCCTTTACATCCTTTTCATTGCACCTAAATATCTCAAAGCATATAAATTTCTAAGTGTTCAAGGAGTATATTTATTTATGGCCTTTGTTAGGTTTTTAAACTTCTCTCTACCAACATGCTTTCCTTCCATTTATCACTTTTTCTCTTTTCCCTTAAGCTCAAGCCTTAAGAGATATTTTTAACTTTATAACACATAAGTGGTAAAACTAATCTCTAAACCTCGATGTCTTCTAGTGCATGTGTTTCCTCTACTCTCGAATACCTAGCATGATTTTTCTTTTTATTTTCTCTTAGCATCAGGTATTCCATAATATCTATCCACACTTTCTTTGGGTATCCCATCTTTGGACTCCTAGAAATTTGTATTCCTTATTCATAATGGAATGAGGTGTCACAAATCATTTAACCCCAAACCCCAATTGTCACCTAGGTCTTCTTCTTCCTATGGCATTCTTGTGTCAAGGATCCTAATTCTCTATTCCCCACTTCTCTTCAAAATGCATCAAGTATTCATTTTATCTAATCTCTTACCATTTTTTCTCTTAAATTGTACATTTTCAAGCCTCTCCATCCCCAGCTCACCAAAGTGTATCAGGTATTTGGTATTCCTAAAACTTGATCCCTATTTCTCTACTCCAAACTCCCCTCAAGTCTTTGGGATCCCCTTTCCCTCCCTTTTCTCTTCTCATGGTAGTGTTTATGCTATTTCCCCAATTCTTGCTCCTCTTTGTGCATTCCTCTTTTGGAACTCCAAATATTCTCATACCACCTTCCCTCTTTCCTAATGGTATTGAATATGTGAATTCCTTGATCCTTGATCCTCTTTGTGCCTTCCTTTTGTATACCTTCAAGATTCATAATGCCTATTTACCTAAAGCTAATTTTTACGTAGCATATTGATCACTTGAATCTAATTGTCCCTTCATTCTATTTCCCTAGGCCCACAAACTTCCCCTTCCCCATTCACCTATCATATCTTCACCTTGATCCTTTACTCTTGATCCTCTTGAATATTACTTTATGTAATTTCCCAAAACTCCTATTTTTTATGCCTATAAGATTATTTTATCATAGAATCATTTTCCTAGCATGCAAAAGCACATAACCCCACTACTTGAATAAGAAACCCTAGCCACCTCCTTGAATAGTCCAAAATATCATTAACTTGGGCCCAATTAAACATGATGAGAGAGGGGATGGGTCTTCAACACCTCTCTATACACATGTACCCCTCAAAGGCATAGTTTATATACATATGGATATTCTTGGTGATGTAGGGTACATGAACTTAAGTAGTTATCCATGTGAAGATGATGTAAGAAAAAATGCATGACCTAGAAAACTTATTGGCCACTCTTTCATTTTCTCTAGGTAGAACGATTAAATAGAATGTTATATATAAATCTAAGAAAATGTAAAAGAGGGTTGATCTTTGAGCCAATTTGTTTCCCTATTATTAAAAGTGTATTCTAGGGTATAAAATGAAGTGTAGTTGAAGTTATATACGGGAAGGATCATGTTTGTATAAAATATAGGAATGTGTAGTCTGGGTAGGTAGTTATACAATTATATGTCCCATATAAAGCTATAATATCTCAAGGGAATCTTTGAACCTAATTTTTGGTTCTCTCTTGCCACATTTGTTGACCTAACATAATGAAAATTTGATTAATGTCATAACATTATAAGGTTTTTTCAAACCTTTTTGTGATGGTCTCTCTTTGTCGCATGCAAGGTATCTTTCATTTGCACTGAATTGCTAAGAAACAATATGCAATGTTTCTCTATTTTTAATGATTCAATCATTCATTTTCATAAAATATTTTCCATTTTTATTTTAGTTTTTTTTTCCTTACCTACATGCACAAACTAGTTTTATTACTTTGGCTATATCTAAAGGCATTGACACTAAAAAGTGAAATATTTAGAGGTTTATGCATGTAAGATGCATGCTCACTATTGCACCTCATTTCTTTATAAATATACATCTTCAGTGAGACTATGCCAAATAGATATTTAGATTTTTGTGGTGATGTGATTGCAAGATGTAAGTGTGTGTACATGACCATGATGATTCATCTTTAGTGAATAGAACTAGCTATATTTTGGGTCCACTTACATGTTTGTGGGTATTAATTGTTAATGAGGTCTAATAGGCTTATCCCTAACTACCATTAGGGAATTGTATTCAAATCCTTGTTCCAACTATTATCCTTAATTAATACCTCAAGAGAATAACCCCCTAGGTTTCATAGAGCCTACATATGAAGAGGATTTTCCCTTATCCTATTTTATTGGTCCAAAACCACCCTCTTTTTTATGTATCACTATCTATTTGAGATACCTTGTCCCCCTTGTTGCACAAGGCAAGATGAGAGGGCCTACATTTTTAACACCAACATCCTTGAGATTTTATTGTAATCTTTGTTTCTAATAATACAATTGATTTGTGCTTTGAAGTATAGGGTTTTTCTTTGAAGAGGGTTTTCCCCATGTAAACTTGTGTTATGGTATAATTTTCCATGTATTTTCTTTCTTTAAATTATAAAAATTAATCTTATTGTGCATTCTTCCCTCAAAGATTGGTGTAAGAAGTATTTTCATGTACCATTGCTTCATTTCAATGCAATTAGGACTTTTGAATTTCAATAAAGATAGACTCACTTTTTGAAATTAGTAGGTACTAATTTATTTACCAACACAACTACTTTTGCTAAAACATTCAATAGGGCTTTAACTAAGGAAAGACCTTACTAATTTATTTACCAACACAACTACTTTTGCTAAAACATTAAATAGGGCTTTAACTAAGGAAATACCTTAAATACCTTAAATATACTATAGGCATCCATTCTTTTCTTTTAGTACTAACAAGTACCATAACATGCAAAAAAATGAGCTAACATGCACAAGTACTTGGTGCCAACAAGTATAATGTATATTAGCACGAATATATGACACTAGCATACCATTTAAGATATTAGTGTGAGGGCCAGATATACACATATTTAATTCCCTAATAGACACTTGATAAAATACAAACTTCCAACTTTAGTTTACCAACACTTCACCTCTTTCTTTAACCTAATAAACCTCTTTTACAAGAAAAATCTAAACTTTACTCTCACTAATTCATCCTTGTTTGTACATCTAATACTCTTATAAATTTCAAATACCCTAATCATTTATTATTGTAGATTACTTATTCAAACTCATAATACCAAATCATCTAATAGTTATAAATTACTTATTAATTAAACTCAATATCATTTAGAAGAAGATATTTTTTAATAAAAACAAGTGAATGATACACCTTTTTTTTTTATTGGAAAGAAGAAAAGAATTATACATCAACAGGAAACAGAATCAGAACAGTTACAAAGTACAAAGATAGGAGTATGAACAGCAGCAACACTGCAAAGGTCTGAATGATATACCTATATACTATTTTTTCCCACAATTATAACATAATAAACCACAATTATAACATAATAAATAAATATTGAGAAACATATCGTTATCTTCATTATTGGTCAACAACGCTTTCTAGAAGAAGATATGTTTAACCCACTATATCTTAGTGGAAGACTATTTAGCTTTGTTTAGTAGAATATAGTGGACTATTGGCGCATAGACGCGTGAGGTTGTTCAACACGTGGCGACAATTTGTTTTATACGTAATTTTATATTAGAAGTTTTGTGGCGGAGGGTAAGACGAAGAAATCAGGCAGACCCAATCCTCCGATTGGCTGTGCTTAAATGCACTGGTACAAAGAGTAAGAATGGAAATTTAAGGAGAGTTAAAGAAGAGTAGGAATGGAAATTTAAGGAGAGTTGAAGAGTTGTTGCAGAGCATTTGCTGAGATTAGCCTACGGCTATATAATTTTCTTTGTATATCAGACAGATACAAGATATTGTGGAAAGAGTAAGAATGGAAGTTGTGGGAGAGTTAGAAGGGTTACTGAAGCTGTATTCAGATGGCTCTGTGCTGCGCCCTGCACATCCCACCACGCCTGCCTCTTCACATTTCACAGACGGCGTTGCATGCAAGGACGTCGTTATAAATCCGGAAACCGGTGTCTGGGCTCGCATATTCAAGCCGGAAACCGCTTCTCAAAAACCGCCACTGCTGATCTATTTTCACGGGGGAGGATTCGTGGCTTGTTCCACAGCCTGGGTAGAATACCACACCTTTTTTCACAATCTGTGTAAAACCTCCGGCGTAATAATAGTGTCGGTGGATTACAGGCTGGCGCCGGAGCACCGGCTCCCGGCGGCCTACGATGACTGTATGGAGGCAGTCGAATGGATCGCAAAGCAGGCTGCCGGGCGCGCAGAGGTGCCGGAGGAGTGGCTGTCGCCGTCCGTCGTTGATTTTAACCGGTGTTTTATGGCAGGAGAGAGCGCCGGAGCGAATATTGTTTACCACGTCGGACTGCGAGTTGCTGACGTGGACGTGAGCCCGTTGATGGTCAAGGGGCTGATTGTTATTCACCCCTTCTTTGGGAGTGAGGAACTGGCCGAGTCTGAGAAAAGACCAGAGGCCGTAAAGTTTGTAGGAATCTTCAAATTCATTTGGAGTCAATGTCTCCCTGTGGGGTCCAGCAGAGACCATCCATTCTGTAATCCGGCGGTTTCGCTCCTGAAGCCTGACTTGAAATTTCCGCCGGTTTTGGTGGCCGTTGCAGGAAAGGATGCACTTAAAGAGAGAGGGGTGATGTTTTATGAATATCTCAAGAGTTGCGGGACGGAGGCGGAATTGATGGTGGAGGAAAGTGGAATCCATGCTTATCATGTTATCCTTCCTCAATATGAAGGCACTCTGCGTCTGATACAGACTATGGCCGATTTCATTAATGGCCGCTGAATAGTCTTAAAGGACACTTCGCTTTATATTTTGTGACCTATTAGGTATGAATGGTCCGTCCACAACAATTCCTGTTGCAGCTAATAACTGGTGGGTCACACCCTCTTTTCTTCTTGTAGGTCTTTTATCCTTATTTAATCAAGTCTAGCATGGCAACAATTCAAGAAAGTGAGTTGACACATTTTAGTTAGTTCTAAGCTTTAGAATAAATGGTTTATACGGTAGAGTAGAAAGTAACTATTTTTAATTTTATTGATGAATGATAAAACATATTTAATTTATAATAACATTTATAAAAAAAATTTATAATTAAATCTTGTTATTATTTAGGATTTTAATATTTTGTTGTTCAAAAGAATTGTAAATTTTTATCATCGTTAAAAATAAATAAACTTTGTCAATATTAGTATAGGTGATGGTTAAGTTGTGGTGTTGTTCTTGTCATCAAGGTTCAAACCTCACTAGGGTGATATTGTTGAGTGTTTAATTTGGGGATGAGGTCCCCCTTTGTGACCTCACCGAAAATGACTCTAAATTAAAAGCGATTACCGAGCTTTAAATAAATAAATAAAACTTGCTATTGATGAGAACTAATAATATTAATAATGGGACCAATATTGGGCACAAACAACAACACAATAACCTTGCTATTACTTGATTCTATGTTATAAGGAAAATAAGATATAATATAATCCACAAACCATTTCTTATTCATAAAGTCAACAATATAATAGTATAAAGTTATTTCATTCGATATAAATAAGTGTAATATATATGTAAAAAGAATCAAAAGAGGAGGAATGTGAATTACAATGATTGAAAAGCGAAGCTATCTTATCTAAATTGTATACCTAAAAGGGAAGGTATGAAAGGTGTGGTCCCTAATTATCCATAATGATCAAGTATTTATAATGTATAAGTATAATCATTTAAGAGAAGTAGTTATAAATAGTCGGGTTTATATAGTTGCCAATGGTTCACTTTCATTTATGTGATAGTTTGTCTTCCTAATAAAAACTACACACATGTATGTTGATGTTACACAAACTATAAAGGTGTGACACAACATGGCATGAATGTCCCATGTGCAATGGGCGTCATATAAAGATGTAATGTTATGTGGGCCAACTTTGAAGGGTTCAAATGAATTGTTTATAGGTATAGGATATAAAAGCATGATACATGACATTAATCTTCAAGTGTTGTGGTGCTAATATTAGGCATTAAACAATATGATGTAACATAATCTATCTCATAGAGCATTTCTCCAAACCCTACAAGGGTACTTCCTAACTCATGGAGCTTTGTTCCTTCTAGGATGAAGGCAAGAACACTAATGACGATTAGTGCTACTATACATCCTAATTGGACCTTCGTAGATTGGTAGATATAAGTGTGTCTAGGACCCTAACAAAGTCAATCATGAAATCTATGTGGGGTTATGCACAATCTTGGTTTGGCTCGATGTGTAGCAAAGGCTTAGTCAAAAGTTTTTTTAAAGTTGTGTTGTAGAATCCTTAACATGACATTCCAAGTTAGGTTGGACCAATCTAGTTGGGTACCATTTAAGGTGTTGTTAAAGATGGATCCAAAGTTTGGCAATAAACCTCATCAATCTTGACCTTTATGTGGCTTGCAATAACTTAGGGAACACAAATCAAGTATATGTGTTGACAATGAGGTGGCTAATTAACGTTGCATTGGTCTAAAAAAAGCTTCATACTAGCTCAAAACAAAACAACTAACATTTCTGCATGTGAGTTTATCATAAGGAATGATTTGAAAATACAGCTTACATCTGGACGCCAAGAGTGCAATTCAATAAACATTTGAACCATTATCAGGTGAGCAAATGATATATAAATGATTGTAAATTTTAGTAACTATTTCTTTATTAAAATAAGTGTTTCTTCACATCTCAGAAATTGTACAACCTGCATAAAAATGCTTATTACAAAAGATTTATAGAACTTATATAAAAATCTAATTTTGACATGTTTGTTTGAAAAACTCACCAATTGTAGTCAACAAACAAAAGTTGAGATATTTTTCAATTATGTGAACACAAAAGAAAGCATATAAAATTTAATCCATTTTACAATAACCAAAAAAGTAGAGTTCAAAAAATATATTTTAGAAACAATGAAGACTATTATTCATGTTTGGAAGAATGAGTCTACACATCTTTAAATCAACATTATAAAAATAATTGATTTCAAAATCAAATTTAGAATGTAATTTATTTTTTCTTTATGAAGGAATTATGTGTAAAAAGCTATTAATTTGAACATTTTTTAACTATGGTTTACATATATGTAAAAATAATAATATAACATATTAGAAACCATATATTTTATAAAATTGTTACTAAAAAGTATTTAGCTATAGAATTTTTCTTGACAAATTGTTAAGAAGATACTAACATACATGTTGCATGGATGTAATTAAGAATGTCTTATGTGGAGACATTGAATCAAAACTAACTTATAATATATAGAATTAAAAGTGAACATATATGGTCAAATTCCAAAAAAAATCCTCTATTCAACAAGGTTCCTAAACAAAACCAAAACCATGATTTTTTGTATTTGATATCTATCAAACTTGAAATTTTGCTATGATTTGGTACCAATTATAGTTGTTAATGGAGAAAATTCACTATATTTTACTCCCAAATTGATTTATAAATAGGGAGATTATGCCTCTTTATTGTAACTAAACATATAACTTATCTGAAAAACTCCAAAATACCCTTAAAGTGCACTAATAAACTCCTAAACATGGATGTCACACACAAAATGATGTGTAAATTGTGAACATATAGATATAAATATATGGATGTCACACACAACCATGATTTTTTCAACAAGGTTCCTAAACAAAACCAAAACCATGATTTTTTGTATTTGATATCTATCAAACCTAAAATTTTGCTATGCTTTGGTACCAATTATAGTTGTTAACGGGGAAAATTCACTATATTTTACTCCCAAATTGATTTATAAATAGGGAGATTATGCCTCTTTATTGTAACTAAACATATAATTTATCTAAAAAACTCCAAAATACCCTTAAAGTGCACTAATAACCACCTAAACATGGATGTCACACACACAATGATGTGTAAATTGTGAACATATAGATATAAATATATGGATGTCACACACATCCATGATTTTTTCAACAAGGTTCCTAAACAAAACCAAAACCATGATTTTTTTCTATTTGATATCTATCAAACTTGAAATTTTGCTATGCTTTGGTACCAATTATAGTTGTTAATGGGGAAAATTCACTATATTTTACTCCCAAATTGATTCATAAATGGGGAGATTATGCCTCTTTATTGTAACTAAACATATAATTTATCTAAAAAAATCCAAAATACCCTTAATGTGCACTAATAACCACCTAAACATGGATGTCTAACACACAATGATGTGTAAATTGTGAACATATATGTATAAGTAACAATAAAAACACATTCAAATTGATCACATATAATTTTCTTTATAGAAAATTCAATACTTGATATGAAAAATTCTAGCTTTAGAGAGCAAATACTCTTTATTCTAATACATTGGAAAGTCATTTACAAATAACATCAACTTATTTCTATTCTCTTTAGGAATATGAATGGAGTCATGTGAAAAGAGGCACTAGAATCAAGAACCCAAACATGAAGTAAATAACCTTTCCAATGGTTATGATGCCTATGCTCATATTCCTAAAGAGAATAGAAATAAGTTGGATGTGAACTCCACACAATGCATTTTTCTTGGATATGTAAATGGTACAAAAGGGTATAGGTTGTGGGATACTTCTGCCCATAAATTTATAGTTTGTTGAAATGTTTATTTTAATAAAAATAATAATACAAAGAGGTAAAAAATGGCAAACTACAAAAGTTATTCAAGTGGAGGTGGAAAACTATGATGATAATCTGCAGGTACCAGATAAAATTTAGTAAGATGAACAACAACCAAATGAGCCATAGGTTGATACATCACCCCTTGTAAGGAAATCCACCAGAGTATCCAAACCACTTGAAAGATACTCTCCTACTTGTATTTTTTCTTATGCATTACTAACTGATGTTGGTGAACCTAGTTCATATTAGGTACTAATTTATTTACCAACACAACTACTTTTGCTAAAACAATCAATAGAGCTTTGACTAGGGAAAGACCTTAAATATACCATAGACATCCATTCTTTTCTTTTAGTACTAACAAGTACTATAACATGCAAAAAATGAGTAAACATGCACAAGTACTTGGTGCCAACAAGTATAATGTTTATTAGCATGAATATAAGACAGTAGTACACCATATAAGATATTAGTGCGAGTGTCAAATATACACATATTTAATTCTCTAATAGACACTTAACAAAATACAAAATTCCAACTTTAATTGACCAACACTTCACCTCTTTCTTTAACCTAATAAACCTCTTTTATGAGAAAAATCCAAACTTTACTCTTACTAATTTATCCCTAATTATTTTGTTTAAATAAACATTTAATGCTCTTGTAAATTTCACACATCTATTGAAACTTAGACTACTCTAATCATTTATTAATCATTTATTATTATAATAGATTACTTGTTGAAGCTCATAATATCCTAATCATCTAATAGTTATAAATTACATATTATGAATGACAGATAATACATAATTACAACACTGAATTCTTTCAATTAAACTCAATATCATTTAGACGAATGTTTTTATTAATGAAAACAACTTAATGATATAGATACTATTTTGTCCCACAATTATACCATAATAAATAAACGTTAATCTAAATTGAGGAACACATCGTTGTCTTCATTATTGGTCGACAACGCTTTCTAGAAGAAGATATTTAAACCGATTTAGCTTTATTTGGTAGAAAATGGTGGACTATTGGCGAGACAATCTGTTTTATTCGTAATTTTATATTAAACTTTTCTACTTTCCTAATTTTAGAATTTTTGTGGCGTGGGATAAGATGAAGAAATCAGGCAGACGCAATCCCCCGATTGGCTGTGCTTAAATGCAGTCGTACTTACTGTGGAAAGATTGGGAGTGGAAATTTAATGAGAGTTGAAGGGTTGTTGCAGACTAGCTGCTGGGATTGAGCCTACAGCCTATATAATTTTCTCTACAAATCAGCCAGATACAAGTTATTGTGTAAAGAGTAATAGGCGTAATGGAAGTTGTGGGAGAGTTAGAAGGGTTACTGAAGCTGTATTCAGATGGCTCTACGCTGCGCCCTGCACATCCCACCACGCCTGCCTCTTCACAATTCACAGACGGCGTTGCATCCAAGGACGTCGTTATAAATCCGGAAACCGGCGTCTGGGCTCGCATATTCAAGCCGGAAACCGCTTCTCAAAAACCGCCACTGCTGATCTATTTTCACGGTGGAGGATTCGTGGCTTGTTCCACAGCCTGGACAGAATACCACACGTTTTTTCACAATCTGTGTAAAACCTCCGGCATAATAATTGTGTCGGTGGATTACAGGCTGGCGCCGGAGCACCGGCTCCCGGCGGCCTACGATGACTGTACGGAGGCCGTCGAATGGATCGCAAAGCAGGCTGCCGGGCGCGCAGAGGTGCCGGAGGAGTGGCTGTCGCCGTCCGTTGTTGATTTTAACCGGTGTTTTATGGCAGGAGAGAGCGCCGGAGGGAATATTGTTTACCACGTCGGACTGCGAGTTGCTGACGTGGACGTGAGCCCGTTGATGGTTAAGGGACTGATTTCTATTCACCCCTTCTTTGGGAGTGAGGAACTGGCCGAGTCTGAGAAAAGACCAGAGGCGGTAGAGTTTGTAGGAATCTGCAAATTCATTTGGAGTATCGTTCTCCCTGTGGGGTCCACCAGAGACCATCCATTCGCTAATCTGGCGGTTTCGCCTCTGAAGCCTGATTTGAAATTTCCGCCGGTTTTGGTGGCCGTTGCAGGAAAGGATTCACTTAAAGAGAGAGGGGTGATGTTTTATGAATATCTGAAGAGTTGCGGGACGGAGGCGGAATTGATGGTGGAGGAAAGTGGGGTCCATGCTTATCATGTTATCCTTCCTGAATATGAAGGCACTCTGCGTCTGATACAGACTATTACGGATTTCATTAATGGCCGCTGAATAGTTTTAAATGACTTTTCACTTCATATTTTGTGATCTATTACCTATGCAATGGTCCGTCCACAACAAATCCTGTTGTAGCTAAGAAAGAACTGTTGGATCAGACCATCTTGTTTTCTTGTAGCACTTTTATCCTTAATCAATCAAATCAAGCATGTTAATTGTCGGACTTGTACCCTTAATCAAATCTAGCATGGCAACAATTCAAGAAAGTTAGTTGACACATTTTTAGTTAGTTCTATACTTTAGAATAAATGGTTTTGTAAGGTAAATTAAAGTGTAATTATTTTTTAATTTCATTAAAAAAAATTCAGTTCACATACATTTGAATTATTATTGAGGAATGTAAAATTTTATGACAATTAAATCTTGTCATTATTTATTTAGGATTTTAAAATATTGTTGATCAAAAGAATTGTAAAATCTCATCATTACATCATTGTTAAGAATAAATAAAACTTGTTATTGATGAGAACTAATAATATGAATAATAGGATCAATGTTGGGCACAAACAACAACACAATAACCTTGCTATTACAGTACTATATTATAAAGAAAATAAGGTATAATATAATCCACAAACCATTTCTTATTCATAAAGTCAACCATATAATAGTATAAAGCTATTTCATTCAATATAAATAAGTGTAATATATATGTAAAAAGAATCAAAAGAGGAGGAATGCGAATTACAATGATTGAATAGTGAAGCTATCTTATCTAAATTGTATACCTATAAAGGAAGGTATGAAAGGTGTGGTCCCTAATTATCCTTAATGATCAAGTATTTATAATCTATCAGTATAATCATTTAAGAGTAATTTAAAGTAGTTATAAAAGAGTTGAGTTTATGTAGTTGTCAAGGGTCCACTTTCATTTATGTGATAGTTTGTCTTCCTAATTAAAACTACACACACATTTATGTTGATGTTACACAAACTATAAAGGTGTGACATAGCATGGCATGGATGTGCCATGTGTAATGGGGGTCATATAAAGATGTAATGTTATGTGGGCCAACTTTGAAGGGTTCAAAATGAATTGTGTATAGGTATAGGATGTAAAAGTATGATACATGGCATTAATCTTCTGCGGTGCTAATATTAGGCATCAAATAATATAATGTAACATAATCTATCTCATAGAGCATTTCCCCAAACCCTATAGGGTACTTCCTAACTCATGGAGCTTTGTTCCTTCTAGGATGAAGGCAACAACACTAATGGAAATTAGCGCTACTATACATTCTAATTGGACCTTAGTGGTTTGGTCTATAAGTGTCTAAGACCCTAACAAAGTCAATCATGAAAACTATGTGGGGTTATGAACAATCTTGGTTTGGCTCAATGTGGAGCAAAGGCTTGCTACAAAGTTTTTTTTAAGTTGTAGAATCCTTAACATGATATTCCAAGTTAGGTTGGACCAATCTGGTTGGGTACCATTTAAGGTGTTGTTAAAGATGGATCCATGGTTTGGCAATAAACCTCATCAATCTTGACCTTTATGTGGCTTGCAATAACTTAGGGAACACAAATCAAATATGTGTGTTGAAAATGAGGTGGCTAATATCATTGCATTGGTCTAAGGAAGCCAAATAGATAGCACCAATCTATTAGTTGTGCTCTTTAGTCACTCCCTTGCACTTTGATCAACTATAAAATCTTGATGGTGGTAGAAGTGTTTATTACAAAAGATTTATGGTTATATAAAAATCTAACTTTAGCATATTTGTTGTAAAAATTCACCAGTTGTAGTCAACAAACAAAGGTTGAGATATTTTTTAATTAGATGTGAACATAAAAGAAAGCATATAAAATTTAAACCATTTTACAATAACCAAAAAAATTAGAGTTCAAAAATATATTTTAGAAACAATGGAGATATTATACATGTTTGGAAGAATGAGTCTACACATCTTTAAATTAATATTATAAAAAATAAATTGATTTCAAAATCAAATTTAGAATGTAATTTAATTTTTCTTTATGAAGGAATTATGTGTAAAGCTATTAATTTTGAACAATATTTTGTAACTACGGTTTACATATATTTAAAAATAATAATATAACATATTAGAAACCATATATTTTATAAAACTGTCACTAAAAAATAAAGCTATAGATTTTTTCTTGACAAATTGTTAAGAAGATACTAACTTCCATGTTGTATGGATGTAATTAAGAATGTCTTATGTGGAGACAATGAATCAAAACTAACTTATAGTATATTGAATTAAAAGTGAATAGATATGATCAAATCCCAAAAAAATCCTCTTTATTCAACAAGGTTCCTAAACAAAACCAAAACCATGATTTTTTGTATTTGATATCTATCAAACCTAAAAAAATTCTATGTTTTGGTGTCAATTATAGTTGTTAATGGTGAAACTCACTATATTTTACTCCCAAATTGATTTATAAATAGGGAGCTTATGTCCATTTATTGTAACTAAACATATAACTTATCTAAAAAACTCCAAAATACCCTTAAAGTGCACTAATAACCACCTAAACATGGATGTCACACACACAATGATGTGTATATTTTGAACATATAGATATATTCACACTCATATATGTATAAATAACAATAAAACCACATACAAATTGATCACATATAATTTTCTTTTTATAGAAAATTCAATACAATGTGAAAAATTCTAGCTCTAAAGACCAAATACTCTCCATTCCACTACATTGGAAAGTCATTTATAAATAACATCAACTTATTTCTATTATCTTTAGGAATATGAATGGAGTCATTTGAAAAGAGTCACCAAAATCAAGATCGCAAACATGAAGTAAAGAACATTTCCAATGGTTATGATGCTTATGCTCATATTCCTAAAGAGAATACAAATAAGTTGGATGTGAAGTCCACAAAATATATTTTTGTTGGATATGTAAATGGTACAAAGGGGTATAGGTTGAGGGATATTTCCACCCATAAATTTATAGTTAGTAAAGATGATTATTTTAATAAAAATAATAATGCAAAGAGGTAAAAACTAGCAAACTACAAAGGTTATTCCAATGGAGGTGGAAAACTATGATGATAATTTGTAGGTACCAAATAAAATTCAGTAAGATGAACAACAATCAAATGAGCCAATTACCCCTTGTAAGGAGATCCACTAGAGTATTCAAACCACTTGAAAGATACTCTCCTAATTGTAATTTTTATTATGCATTACTAACTAATGTTGGTGAACCTAGTTCATATCAGGAGGCTTGTGAAGCTAAATGTTCAAGAAAGTGGAGAGTTGTCATGGAAGAGGAGATGGAGGCTCTACAAAATAATAAGACATGGAAGCTTACAATGCCATTTTCTAAGGGGTGAAAAGCTATTGGGAACAAGTGGGTCTTCAAACTAAAAAGGGACATAAATGATAATTTGGAAAGGTATAAAGCTCGATTGTGGCCAAGGGATATGCACAAAAGCATGGTATTGATTTTGATGATTTTTTTTCACCTATTGTATGATTACGTATTGTTATAGTTGTTTTAGCTCTTATTGCTAGTCTTGATTTGGAGTTAAAAAAATTAGATGAACTAAAACAACATTTCTACATGGTGATCTCTCTAAGGAGATTTATATGAACCAACTAGAAGGCTTTAAGGAAAGAGACAAAGATAATCTTGTTTGCAAGTTGAGAAAATCATTGTATGGTTTGAAATAGGCTCCAAGGTGTTGGTACAAGTGGTTTGATTCCTTCATGATGAGTTTAGGTTTTAATAGATGTGAGGCTAATCATTATGCTTACTTTCAAAGGTATGATGATAAAAATTTTATAATTATGATTGTGTATGTTCATGGTATGTTGGTAGTAGGTCCCCACATGTATAAAATCATCCATTTGAAATCTCAGCTTGCCAGGGAGTTTGAGATGAAGGACTTAGGTAGTGCAAATCAAATTCTTGGAATGAGGATATACAAAGAAAAAAATAATAGGAAAATATGGTTTTCACTGAAAACTTATGTGGAAAAGGTTGTGTAGTGCTTCAATATGAAGAATACAAAACCTATTAGTACTCCATTTCATGTTCATATTTAATTATCTTCATAACAGTGCCTTAGCATAGAAGCAAAGTAGACACATTTGTCTTGTGTATCGTACTCATCAACAATTGGTAGTCTTATTTTTCCCATGATGTGCACCAAATCATACATTTCACAAGTAGTGGCCCACGCAGTCAATCATTACATGGAAAATCCAAAGTACCTGAGCATTGGATGGTTATGAAGTGGATTCTTGAGTATTTGCAAGGAACGTATGATTATGTTGTATGTTATAGTAGTAGTAGACTTAAGGTTAATGAGTATGTGGATGCAAATTTTGGTGGAGATAGAGATAAGATAAAGTCCACTACAAGTTATGTTTTCTCCTTAGCTAGAGCTTTAGTTAGATGGGTATAAAATTTGGATACATTGGTGGCAATATCTATTACTGAAGTTAAATATATGCAAGCAACATAGGCTATCAAGGAGGCAATTTGGCTTCATAGAATTTTGGGTAAATTGCAAGCAAAGAAAGATAACATGGTGTTTCATTATGACAACCAAAGTGCTTTGCACTTAAAATGAAACTCAGCATACCATGCCAAAATAAAGCATATTGACATTCAATATCACTTTATACATGAGATGGTGGAAGGACATATATTTTTGGCCAAGATACACACTAATATAAACCCAACAAATATTATGATAATAAATTCATTTGGTGTAGAACTTCTTTAGAATTGTATTTTACTTGATGATAAAAAGCATTGGGATGGGTCTTTCAAAATGAGGAGTTATTTGCAAATTAGAAATTTCACTTCAAGTGGGAGATTGTTGGAATGTGAAGTCAATTCAAATATTATTCTAACAATGATGAATAGTCAACATTGAGTACCACAATAGTCTACTTAAGTATGTGCTTAACATGGTTGAAGCCCTAATAGGGGTTGCAGGGGGGTTGTTGTAGCCCCCCTACCACACCAAAGTCATTTTTTGGTGAAGCTAACAATTTTTTGGGAACTTAATGTTTCAAGGACTACAAATCCTACTTTGGCTACTCAATATGATGTTATGGACCATATATCCAAGGGTCTAATCATATTATGCTTGAAAAACTTTTTTTTTAATCAACATCCATGAAGAGACCTCTACACAAAAAGTATAGAAGAAACTTGGTGAAATGTATCAGGCCGAATCTTTAGTGTACAAGATCTTCTTGAGGAAGAAAATATATTCCTTAGGAATAGAAGAGAATGGATGAATTATAGACCACCTAAAAGCGTTCAATATGTTGGTGGCTCAATTGGCATCAGTTGGTGTCAAAATGGATTGGGATGAGAAATATCAGATCTTGCTTTATTCTTTGCCTGATTTATGGGATTCTCTTGTTATGGCTATTAGGAGTACTTTTGTTATCTTGAAGAATAAAGATGTAGTGGTTTATTTTCTTTTTGAAGAGATGAGGAGGAAGGTATCCATCAATGCCAAGGAGGACCTAAATTTTCATGGAAGACCTAAGGAGAAAGGAAAGAAGAATGAGAAGTGTGATAAATCCAAGCCCAAGGGGAGATCTAAATCTCCTAGAAAGTCCAAAGTTATTTGTTGGAACTATAGTAAGCCTCCAGACATATTTGTAAGGACTACAAAGAAGAAAAGAAGAAGAAAAAGAAGATATTTGATTATGATTATGAGTCCAAGAAGGAGGATGGTGATGCATTCATTGTAGCTTTGGTAACTCATGCAGGTAATGATGCATTGTTAATTGAATTATGAGCATCTTTTTGTATGACCTCTAATAGAGATTGGTTTTCTAATTATGAAGAATTTGATGGAGGTAAGGTATACTTAGGTGATGATTCTTATTTAAACATTATTGTTCATGGTAAAGTTAGAATCAAAATTCATGATGGTAGAATAAAAAGGATTAATGGTGTGTTGCATATCCCTGGATTAGCATGAAAGTTGTTATCTGTGAGAAAACTAATAGCTACAAGTGTGCAAGTAGTATTTTCTAATGTAAGATGCAAGATGGTTAGAGGTGTTATGGTGATTGCTACAAGTGTTAGATATTGCACAGTGTATAAGCTTGATGCATGCACTGTTGAGTGCAATAGTACTTTTATAAAAAAGAAAGTATGTTGCTACTTCATTGGAAGAGTTTAGGGTTTCATCTTCAGTGGATGGTCATAGCTTCTAGATACCCAAGGGTGCTCTTTCTTCTAAATTAAAGTTACATGCAAAGAAAACTATGTTATGGCACTAGAGACTTGGCCACATTGGAGAAAAGTGTCTAAGGACCTTGGAAAATAAAAACCTTGTTGAAGCATTGTCTAATTGTAATCTTGAATTTGATTTTAGTGAGCATTGCATTTATGGAAAACAAAACCACATTTAGTTTTCCTCGAGTTCTCATAAATCTTTTGGTGTATTGGATCTTATTCATTCTAATGTGTTTGGTCTTGTAGATGTTCCTTCAATTGAAAAATTCACATATTATGTTTCATTTTTTATGATTATAGTAGGACATGGGTATATTTTCTAAAGAGAAAATCTAAACTTTTTAGTAAATTTAAAGAATTTAAAGCAATGGTTGAGTTGTATACTATAAAGAAAATAATTTTTTTGAGGATGATAAGAGCGGTGAATTTTTCTCTAATGACTTTGATAGATTATGTAAAGATTGTAGCATTCATAGACAAAAGACAACTTTGTATTCTCCACAACAAATGGATTTGTAGAAAGAATGAACATGACACTGATAGAGAAAGCTAAGAGTATGTTGAGTGGTATTGGTATAGAACAAAAGTTTTGGGTTGAAGCTGTTGCTAATACTTGTTACCTAATTAACAGGTCTCCTACATCATCTCTTGTTGATAAGACATCTATAGAGGCATGGCTTGGTCACAATCCTTCATTAAGATGCCTTAGAGTTTTTGGTGTGAAAGATATGCACATGTTCCAAAGGAGAAGCAAAAAAAGTTGTGAAATGTATCTTCATTGGATATAGTTATGGTGTAAAAGGATACAATCTTTGGGATCTTGTTGCACAAAAGGTAATTTATAGTAGAAGTGTTATTTTTAGAGAAACTAAGCCTTCTGAACTGTTATATTGCAGTCAAAACAAAGTAAATAGGAATATGCGATTCAACTTCCTTCTACACCTAAGAAAGTTGAATCGATGCCCATGGATAGACAAGAATTTGATGAGAGTTCATCTAGCTCAGAATCTTCAAAAGAGGATAAAGAAGATCCAACTTAGCTTGTTCATAGGTCTATAAGGCATAGACAACCACCTAAGGTATTCACTTGATAATTGGAGATGTTTTTTTTTAATACTAACATGGATGAACTCATATCGATAGAAGAGGCATTAGGTATGAATGATGCAAAATCTTGGAAGATTGTTATGGATGAATAAATGATAGCTTTGAAAAAGAATGATACATGGGATCTTGTACCATTTCCTAAAGAATGAAAACTTGTTGGTTGGAAATGGGTGTTCAAGAAAAAGATTGGTTCAGATGGAGCTATTGAGAATTACAAAGTAAGGTTGGTTGTGAAAGGTTACTCTCAAGTTGAGGGTGTTGATTATGCTGAGATATCTTCTCTTGTTACAAAAATGGCATTGTGTTGCCAAAAAATGTATAGTTGACATTTTTATGCTCACTTGAGTCTTTTCTAATGGGCTTTGGCTTGATTTTGTTTGGGTATAATGTTGTAATGTGGTCAAAAAATTCACATTAGGGCTTAAACATTTAAATTATGATGTCTTGTGAAGGTGTTGTAAAACATTTCTACACTTTTCTAGACTATATTCATTACAATTCACTTAAAAATCACCTTTTTATCACTTATTAAGTCCTATTTTGAAGTGTTGTAAAGTCTTGTAACAATATTTCACACTTTTCTAGGCTTAATTTCACTAATTCAACCCTTTCTAATGTCTAAATGACCCCTTAATACACTTTCTGGCCATTTTCAAGTGTGTTGTTAATGACATTCCTGTTGGACAACTTTTAACGCCCCAAAATTCTTGACACCCACTTAATTTCCTTAAGTGGGACTAAATCGCCAATAAGGGCGACTTAGTCCTTTTTGACACAAAACTCAAAATAGTTTTAAATTTCTAGCTGGAGTTTGTCCTCTAACCCTTGATGTCGGCTTGTGATGTGTTACTTTCAGGAAATTTTAGTAAAATCAAGTATAAATAAGGATTTTTCATGTCATTTTACATGATCTCCTACAATCATCTATCTCCAAATCACATACAATCTCTTGCACTCATTAAGCATTCAAGCAAATCAAGCATTATCAAGTCAAACTATTGGAGTTCTTCATTGTACATCTTCATATTTTAGCATCAATGGTGTGGTAAGTTTATGACATTTGCATTTGCATGTTATCTATTTATCACTCTCTTTTAATCTCATTTCATTGTTTAGGGTTTGAATACCAAAGTGGGGTTTGACCAAGGAAAACCCCTATTCTCTAACCCTCAACCAATTTTCCCCTTTTGCATGTGACTTTTGTATGCAGATTTGTCAAGCAATAGGTGTTGAAAAATGATCAAAAAGTGCACAAAGTCAATCAAGTCAAGACAACCCTAATTCAAGCTTGGAGATACTTTCAACCCCATTTTCTGCAAAAACAAGTACGAACACCTATCAGAAAAGAAAGTACAGATCAGAGACTTCCAAATTCTGTCTAGAATTCCCTAAGATTTGTAGCCTGAGGACTAAGTCACCACTAGTGGTGAATTAGTCCCACTTCTAGGCTTGAAATTTTATTTTGACATTTCTGGATACCCATTTGGCAAATTCCCGTTCCAATAAAGTTTCCCGAAATTGGGACTAAGTCACCCAGACTGGCACAAGTGTCCCAGTCAATCATTTCAGGCATTTTTTTAGGATTCCAGAATCTTCCACCATCAAGCTTCTGATTCCAAGTGCACCTCTTCCATTTTGTTTTGTTATTTCATCATTTAGTTGCGTTCTTAGGCATTTGTGCATATCACATTGTGTTTTCAAACACTTTACATTTTCATAGTTTTGCATCATTAAATCATTTCAATTTCATATTAGAGCATTATGGCATCTTAATCATGCATAATAAATCTCATTAAAATTAATCTTGAGTGTAAACCTTTTCATTTTGGTCCCCCATCCAATCCTCTTTCTCCATTTAGGTGAAAAATCCTAGGAGTAAAGCATTGTGAGGGGTCAAACCAAAATCATAGTTTACATTTTGGTGAGCCTGCATCTTTTGAACATTGTTCCTTTCTGATTTTCAAGTGCATACTAAGTTTCACTTGCATTGCATCTTATATTAGTTAAAGTGTATTCTAGGGTTTTCAATTGCATTAGTGAAAAAGTTCATATTAGCTTGATTATTGCATCATTTTTGCATTGAAAAACATAAAAATTATGCATTTACATATTGTAGTTGAATTTGTGCATCTGAAAGACATAGAATTGCATTTAAAAATTCTCAAAAAACACAAAAAAATCATCAATGGGACTAAATTGCCACCCTGGACGACTTAGTCCTTTTACATGCTTTGCAATACATGTATTTTCTGGTAATTTCTGGGTAATGTCTGTACTTCTATTTTTTGGTACTACATCTCTATTTCAATTTTACAATTTTTTTTTTTTTTGCATTTTATTCGTCCTAGATTTCCTTGCATTTGCATCCACCCTATCTCTTGTGGTAGTTGTATGAGTGTTTGGTGCCCCATTGATAATACTTTAGTGAGATGAAGTTCTAGACTCATGGCTTCCCGCGATAACACTTTCATAGTGGACCTTGGGATCTCAAGAGCTCCTACTCCTAGTATGGACACTAGTGCATTAGGCATGGATACTACCACTCACATACCTTCACCTTCCCTCCCTATGAATGTTGACACACAAACTAGCGCAATTTTGCAAGATAAAGTCATAAGTATTCATGAAGATTTTGCACATTTACAACAAGACTTGTCCCTTGAAAACATTTCCACCACTGCCATACCTACCATAGAAAACCTTCATTGTTTGATTGAAAGTGATGATGGCTTACAAGTTATGAAGAAAATTGTCGAGATATACAATAAACATGTTGCTTCCACATCCCAATCAGCAAACATAGTTGCAAGCAAGGAGGATCTCACATTTGTCCCTCTTCAACCATAGCATCTATACCAACTTATACCACTCCTCAAGTTACAACTATGCAACAGGTTAGTCATGTGGCTCCTTCCTTTGCAATTCCAACTAGCACTCCTAGTTCCTTTGTGGCATCGCTTATTCCTTCTTCCACCTTTACCCCTCTTAGTGTCCCTTTCACTTCCCCTAACATTACATACACTCCATCTCCATTTTCCCTTCCACCTCATACCACTTACACCGATCCCATCATTACACAACTTCTTAACACCATTTCATCCATGCAACAACAAATCTCCACCATTATCTAAAGTCAAAATGCTCCACCTACATATCATGTCCGTAGTAGTCTATTATCCCTTGAAATCTTATGCATTCATATGCCACAAGAAATTGAAATTCCTAGGTTTGAGAAATACGAAGGTAAGGAGACCCTACTAATCATGTCAATGCATATACAACCTTATGTAGTGATTTTGTTCTTGATGACAAATTATTTGCTAAAAATTTTCCTCGAACCTTAAAAGACACTGCATTGGAGTGGTTTTCCAACTTACCCAATCATTCAATGAACTTGTGGATGCCTTTATAAGTCATTTCCAAGTCCATATGACTCCTAAAAAGACTATGGCTGATTTAATGCAATGTAAACAAAACAACGATGAAAAAGTCATTGACTTTATTTCACATTATCAATCATTATATGCTCAAATTGATGTCAAGATTCTTGATTCACATCTGCAAAAGATGTTTATCAAAAAATTGCACACTCACCTTCAAGATAAGTTAACTATGATGAATTTCCTTCCTTCCTGCATTTATGTACAACCCTTTGTGACTATCACAACTTGATTTCTAGTCGTGATTCAAAGTCCACTTTGAATCGAGTTGAGAAGTCTGAGCAAACCACCCACAACAATGCACAAAACTTTAGAAAACACAACTGAGGCTTTTTATAGTTCAATCAACCTTCTCCGCAACCACCCCAACCTATTCTAAGTCAAGTGGCAGCTATTAAAGCAACGGTGCCCTTTTCCTATGGGGACCCGAAGAGACAATTTACTCCCTTACCTGATACCCTCCACAATACAATAAACCAATTGCTCCAACAACAAATGATCACTTTGCCTACCGTTAAACCACTTGATACCACCAAGCCTTTACCACCCAACTTTAAAACAAATGCTTATTGGCATTTTCATCACCAAAATGGACATGACACCGAACAATGTAAGCCTCTCAAACACTTAGTTCAAGACCTCATTGATTCGGGCCATTTATCCATAGCGGGTGTCAATGATCAAGGAAATAAGTTTGTTGCACCCCCTAACCAGAATTTAAAAATCTTTACCAACCCTATGCCTAAACACAATATTTTTTTTGTCAAGGCCAGCAAACCTTCAAACCCTCAAGTCATTAACATTGATACAAATAATGAACAGCATGATATACCTCCAAATGTTACCCAAGTTACTCCTATGGATGAACTTGTGGGTAAGATAGACCTTATCCCTCGTAAGGGCCCAACCAACAAAAATCTTGATATCACTTTTTCTTCCAAAGATATACTTAAAAAGCTTCCTAATGGTCCTCTTTACATAGCCGGCTGAATCTATGATAAGCCCACCAATGGGATATTAATAGATCTTGCCTGTGGTGAGAATGTGATCACAGAATAATTTTTAGTATTACATGAGTTGTATCAAGATGATTATAACAAAACAATTGCATGGATTAAAACACATACTAGTTTCGCATGCTCTACGATCGGATCGATCATAATCCCCTTACAAATAGGACCCAAGACTTTGTATGTAACATTTTCTATTATTCTGCAATCAAATCAATTTCGTCTACAGCTAGGCCATTCTTGGCTTCGCTCGATGAAAGCAGTCCCTTTGGTTGTTCACAAGTGTTTGAAGTTTCCACATGGCAATGAAATATTTACCGTACACCATAGTGGCTTTAATCCATTGTCATCTAAAGGAAATTTTTCCTTAGAAGCCTTTTGGCCTACCCCTATGGAACTCATCACCCCTCGAAAGGATTTATTTTTCATAGCCTATAGAAAGTTCAAAGCCAAATGCATAGCTGAATTGTCTCTTCGTAGCATGTCCCTGTCCACTTCTACTCCTTCTATCCTAGATGAAACCATGCTTTAGCCTGAGTCCAACATTGAACAAACCACACAACCTCATGAGCAACCAACCATAGACACTTCCCCTCCATCATTTAAACGACCAAGAGAAAATGAAACAAATCCTGTCATGCCTCCTCGTCTTAAACAAGTGTATAAAGCTAAAGAGAAAGTGATTGACCTGTCTTCTTTGGTTTCTTTTTTTCTTCCCCCTCCAAAATAAAAGGAACCTATGATTCAGATCAACCTGCTCTTAGTTGTCAACAACTTCAAAATAAAATAAAATGAAACTGTGGTGCTAGGGAGCGTAGGCATCATTGTCTCCTTGCTCATTAGTCTTGAATGGAAGAAAACAAAGAAAACCAACATCCTCCTTTGATAGAAGAAAATATATGACCACCCTCTTTCACCTAACCCACCACAAGATAACACAGTCCAACCCTCACAACAAAATGAATTGACCCAACAGCCACAACTCTTGATTCATCCTTCCTTGGAAATCATGCTTTGTCGTCCCATCATAATCAATCTTGATGATGATGATGATGATGATGATGATGATGATGATGATGAGATCATAAGAATAGATGAAGAAGTGCATAATGATCTAAGCACTTCATTTTCATCTACCTATGAGCTTAAATGATAAATATTCTACACCAAGTGAAGAACCTGGCACATCTCCTAGTTTGGCACTTGCAATTCTTCCTTTGGATAGCCAACCACCCTCGCAATACATTGAACATGAGTGGGAGTTAGATGACCTATTAGATGGTTGACTTGCATTCACCTTGCTAGCCTTTTTGCATTTTTCTTTTTCTTTTTCTTTTCTCAAGTGCGCTTTTGTGTGTATCATGTTCCCTCGTACCATGTGTTTGATGTTTTCTCTCTTTGTACACTTCTATTCTTCTATCTGCCGTACTTTTTCCTTTTTTTCATTTTCCTTTTGGGGATGACACAAAGTGTTGAGACCGCAATGTCTCTTCCATGTTGACCCAAAAGATCCCTTTCTTTTGTTTTGTGTTTTCCTTTTGGGGATGCCGCAAAGCGTTGAGATGCCCTATGTCTCTTCCATGTTGACCCAAAAGGTCATTTTTCACTTTTGTCTTGTGTTTTCCTTTTGGGGATGACGCAAAGTGTTGAGACGAACTATGTATCTTCCATGTTGACCTAAAAGCTTTCCCTTTGATTTTTCCTTTTCATTTTCTTTTCACTTGTGTTTTCCTTTTGGGGACAACACAAATCGTTGAAACCACAATGTCTCTTCCATGTTGACTAAAAACAGACTTTTTTTTTTCATTTGTTTTCACTCTCTTTGTGTCATTCTTCCAATTCTATGTGCTTTTGGGAATGATGACAGTTCTAAGCTCTTTCATAAAAAAAATTGCAGCAACGGACATAATGACCCCAAATCCACAGATCCCTCATGTGTTTGGTGTATTCCTTTCTGGGGGTCAACTCCCTTTCTTTTGTCTTCTTTTTCATATACATGATGCAACCTAACTTAGAAACATTTACTTAGCATAGGGGCTTCCAACTTGGCTCTCATCTATTGTTTTCTTTTTGCATTTTTCATTTTTCTACTTTAAAGTAATTATTCATAGATCGATGTGCAACAATTCCTTCAAAATGGGGGGCATACATTGGAATCATTTTCATTTGCATTTTTGCATTCTTAGTGTAGCCTTGTCACTTCCTACAACACGTTTGTCACTTTGTGGACGACATTGGGAATGATTTCCTTCATAAGTGTGATTTATCTTAGCATATTACATTTCTCTTAGTGGCTTGATGCAACACACTGCATCCCCTAAGTTGTGGGATCTTCTATTCTTTGATTGGTCCTCTCTTGGATACATTAGACACAATGTTCCCAAGTGATAAACCTTGCATGAACCCAACAAGACCTTTGAACACCTTTTACTTTTACATTTTCTTTTTATATTTTTTCATTTAACTTTTACATTTTACCACCTTGCATAACACAACTTTCATGCTTGTGTGGTACCTCTTTGCATTTGTTCATGTTTTCTGCTATTAAGGACGCTTTGCTTGTCTCATGGTAAGCACAAACTGACATTGTCTTTGTGGTGCCTTGTTATAGTTATCAAGAGGTATAGCTTTGATATGGTTGAGAGGGAATCCCATTCTGAGGCATGACTTTCCCCATAGCCACCTATGTGTTAGTGAGTGGATGCCAACTAGTGTATGTACTTCACCTTTTTGGGTTTTCTCTCCTGGAGGACCACCATGAGTTTTGCCACCCCAGAGTGAGTATGCATTCTCTTTTTCAAACAATCAGCCTAGATCTAATCTGCACAACAAGCCGACAAACGACAAATTTCCTTCTCAATCATCATATCCACTGATCCCACTTTTGTTTATGCTTTTCACTCTAGCCTTTCAATGGGCATTGTCTTGTTTTTCTTGGCATAATGTTGTAATGTGGTCAAACATTCACATTATTAGGCTTAAACATTCAAATTATGATGTCTTGTGAAGGTGTTGTGGAAGTGGAAAACATTTCTACACATTTCTAGACTCTATTCACTACAATTCACCTAAAAATCACCTTTTCATCACTTATTAAGTCCTATTTTGACATGTTGTAAAGTCTTGTAATAATATTTCACACTTTTCTAGGCTTAATTTTATTAATTCAACCCTTTTCTCATGTCTAAATGACCCCTTAATACACTTTCTGGTCGTTTTCAAGTGTTTTTTTAAGGAATTCCTGTTGGACAACTTTTAATGCCCCAAAATTCCTGACACTCACTTAATTTGCTTAAGTAGGACTAAGTCGCCAATAGGGGCGACTTAGTCCTTTTTGGCACAAAACTCAAAATAATTTTAAATTTGTAGTGGGATTTTGTCCTCTAACCCTTGAGGTCGGCCTGTGATGTGTTACTTTCGGGAAATTTTAGTAAAATCAATTATAAATAAGGGTTTTTCACATAATTTTACATCACCTACAATCATTTATCTCCAAATCACATACAATCTCTTGCACTCATTAAGCATTCAAGCAAATCAAGCATCATCAAGTCAAACTATTGGAGTTCTTCATTGCACATCTTCATACTTTAGCTTCAATGGTGTGGTAAGTTTATGACATTTTCATTTTCATGTTATCTATTTATCACTCTATTTTCATCTCATTTCATTGTTTAGGATTTGAATACCAAAGTGGGGTTTGACCAAGGAAAGCCCCTATTCTCTAACCCTCAACCATTTTTACCCTTTTGCATGTGAATTTTGTATGTAGATTTTTCAAGCAATAAGTGTTGAAAAATGATCAAAAAGTGCACAAAGTCAATCAAGTTAAGACAACCCTAATTCAAGCTTGGAGAGACTTTCTACCCCGTTTTCTATAGAAACAAGTACGGACACTTGTCAGAAAAGAAAGTACAAATCAAGGACTTCCAGATTCTATCCAAAATTCTCTGAGATTTGTAGGAGGACTAAGTCACCACTAGTGGCAAATTAGTCCTGCTTTCGGGCCTAAAAAATGATTTTAACATTTCTGGATACCCATTTGGCAGATTCTCATTCCGATAAAGTTTCCTGAAACTGGGACTAAGTCACCCAGATTGGAACAAGTGTCCTAGTCAAACATTTCAGTCAATTTTTTAGAATTCCAAAATCTTCCATCATCAAGCTTCTGATTCCAGGTGCACCTCTTCCATTTTGTTCTATTATTTCATCATTTAGTTGCATTCTTAGGCATTTTTGCATATCACATTATGTTTTCCAGCACTTTACATTTTCATAGTTTTGCATCATTAAATCATTTCAATTTCAGATCAGAGCATTAGGGCATCTTAATTAGGCACAATACATCTCATTAACATTAATCTTGAGTGTAAACCTTTGCATTTTGGTCCCTCATCCAATCCCCTTGAACTCCTTTTAGGTGAAAAACCCTAGGATGAGTAAAGCATTGTGAGGGGTCAAACCAAAATCATAGTTTACATGCATCCATTATATTTTTTCTTTCTATTGTTGTTGCTTATGATTTAGAGGTTGAGAAAATGAATGTGAAAATTGTTTTCCTTCATGGTGACTTGGAGGAGGATATTTTGATGGCATAGTCATAACACTACGTGGTAAAAGGTAAAAGTAATTTGGTTTACGAATTGAAGAAATCTTTGTATGGACTAAAATAGAGTCCTAGGATGTGGTACCAAATTTTTGATACATATATGTTGAGTTTTGGATTTGAACGTTCTAAATCATATGATTGTGTTTATTATAAAACTAATGGTGATTGTTTCCTATCTATTGCATTATATGTTGATGATGTTCTTTATTGGTAATGGGAAAGGGATGATTTCAGAACTAAAGTCTCAACTTGCAACTAAGTTTGAAATAAAAGATCTTGGTGCAGCTAGACACATTCTCAGGATGAAAATTAGAAGAGATGGAATGAACAAAAAGCTATGAGTTGGAAAATTAAGTATTGTTAGTTCAATTTTACAGAGATTTAACATGCAAGATTGTAGACCATTGTGTGTTCCTTTTTTAGTTCGAACAAAGTTATCTATTTCATATTGTACAGCATCCCCATCAGATATAGAAGACATGAGAAAAGTTCCTTACTAGACTGCAGTTGGAAGTTTGATGCATGATATGGTTTGTACTAGACTAGGCATTTCCCAGGCAGTGGGAGTTGTTTCTAGATATATGTCTAATCTTGGTAGAGTTCATTGGGATGCATTTAAAATATTCTTCAAATATTTGTGTGGTACCTCAGAGTATTATTTGTGTTATCCTAGTAATTTAACTGAAGATAATATTTCCTTTGATATTCATGGTTATGTGGATCCAGATTGGGTAGGTGATGTCGATAGAGTACAATCCACCAGTGCTTATGTGTTTACTTTATTTGGTAGTGCAATTAGTTGGATGAATAAGCAACGGGTTATGGTTGCTTTGTCCACTACTAAAGTTGAGTATATGGAAGCTACCCATGCTTGTTAAAAAGCCATTAGGCTTAAAAGGCTATGTTTAGATATTGGAATAAAACAAGGTGTAGTGAAATTTTATTGTGATGGTCAAAGTTTGATTTGTCTAGCCAAGAACCCTACATTTCATGTCAGGACCAAGCACATTGATGTACAATATCATTTTGTTACAGATATGGTCGAAGATGGAAAGACGAAGCTAGTTAAGGTAGAGACTTATCCGATGATCACAAAGAAGTTCAAATGGTGTTCAAATTGTATGGGCCTTTCTGCCCTAGCAATTAAGAGACAATGTTTATACTCCCTCTCGTTGCTCTTGCAAGGTGTTCAACATGTGGGAGATTTGTTGGGAGAATGTGTCTCAACCCTACATTTACAAAATGTTTACTATTGATAGGTCAATGTGGGGAGTGCAGGGGGCTAGTACCCCCCCTGTGGGGTTTGGGGGCTCATCCCCTCAGTAGGGGGTTTAGGGACTGCGCACCTCGACAAGGATTCGAGGGTAGCACCCTCAAAAGCCACATTTTATGTTTATTTTATTATTGTAAATTTAGACCATTCATCATTATGTCTTAGATCTAATGGTAGATATTTTGTTGGATTATCTTTCCCTAGAAGAAAACACTATTTTATGAGGGTGTTGTAATATGATTGTACATTGTGATGTATTTTGAGAGTCTGATAGCAGTCGTGTCATCTCTAGATCTCTAGTTGATGATACTCCTGTGAGAATTTTTCTCTACAAGTATATTGTAATCTTTTTTATTTTTGAATAATATATTGGATGGATTTTGGAGTGTGGCATTTTTATCCCGAAAGGGTTTCTCCATGTAAATTACTGTGTTATTGTATGCATGATATTTTTTTATATTTTTTTTAAGTTTATGTAACTGTTGTAAATATCTATAAAGTTTTATATTATCCTCCTCTCAAGATTAATGTAGGAAGTTGTTCCACTACCTTAGCTTCCTTACACTTACATTGTCATATGGTTTCTCTGATATGAGTAATGGCTGGTATAGTCCTGTATTTTGACTCCCTCCTTTGGCATATTAACAAACTTGATATCCTTACATAATTTTTTTGATTTCTTCCCTCGTCCTTGGCCAAAAATATCTTTCACTAATTTTTCCCATAGTTTTATCAGCTCCAAAATGTCCAACTAAACCACCACATTGTTTTTCTCTTATTAAATTATGTCTCATTGATCCTTGAGGTATGTATAGTTGTTGTCCTTTAAAGAGAAGTCCATCTTGTATAAAGTAATCCATCCATGGTGTCATATCCACACTAATAGGCTCCATACATTTTTTCCATGCATCCTTAAAGTCCAAATCATCTTTGATGTATAACTCTTTCATAGCATCAAACCCAACTACTCCAACTCTCATTTTAGTGAATTGTGTTGTTCTCCTACTTAATGCATTTGCTACTTTGTTTGAACCTCCACTTCTATCCTTGAGAACAAACTTATACCCTTGTAGGTATTTTACCCACTTCATATGTCATTAGTTAAGCTTGGTTTGAATATTAATAAATTACAAAGCATGATGATTTGTGTAAAGAATAAACTCCTTTGGAATCAAATAATGATGCCAGTTCTTTAAAGATTGCACAATATCATAGATTTATTGATCATAAAAAATACCTCTTCTTAGCATCATTGATATTTTTACTAAAATATACAATAGTTCTACCCTCTTGGCTAAGAATCGCTCCTATGGTTATCCCTCTCGCATCACAATCCACTTGAAACACTTTTAAAAATTTGAGTAATGCTAATACCAATTCCTTGGTTACTTTTTTCTTCAAAAGCTCAAAAATTTTATCTACTACTACTATCCACTTAAACTAGCTTTTGTCTCCCCTTATGGTTTCAATTATGAGTGCCCATATCCCACTATAATTTTGAATAAACCTACGATAGAAGCTAGATAACCCATGGAAACTTCAAACCTCATGCACACTCCTAGGTTTTGGTCATTCAATTATAGCACATACCTTTCTCGAATCTATTTACAGTCCTTGTGGTGAGATAGCATATCCCAAATAAACTAATTTCTCCTTCATAAAATTGCACTTTTTCAAATTCACCAATAACTTTTCCTCTTTTAGCCTTTGCAAGAATTTTCTAATATGCAATAAATATTCCTCTTTGTTGTTACTAAAAATCTAAATGTCATCAAGATAAACAATCACGAATTTCCTTGAAAATGATTTCAACACTTCATTTATCGATCACACAAATGTGTTGGGTGTAATTGTTAATCTGAAAGGAATTACCAACAACTCATATTGCCCCTCCTTGGTCTTAAAAGCAATATTCCACTCATCACCTTCTCTTATAATCCTAATTTGGTGATACCCACTTTTAAAATCATATTTTGTAAAATAATTAGCCTCCCCCAAATAGTACATGAGATCATCCATTATTGGTAAAGGGAAATGGTACCTAATTATTATTATTTTGATGGCTCTTGAGTTTGTGCACATCCTCCACTCACCATAATTTTTTTGGTGCTAACATAGTTGGTACTGAACATGGGCTAAGGCTTTCTCTAATCAGTCCTATTTCTAATAGTTGTTGCACCTACTTGTTCACCTCTTCATTTTATGCAAGTGTCATTCTATAAGTAGCATTGTTGGGTAGAATTTCCCATGTAATCAAATCAATATGATGAAAATTTTTCCTCGTAGGTGGTAGTCCTTTCGGTAACTCATTGGACACAATTCCATCAAATTCTTCAAGCAACCCCTTTACTTCTAAAGGCATGTCACTATTGTTAGTTATTGTATCTACTTGTAACACCTTTGGAACCAAGTTACAAAACATAGTTTTCCCCCCTTATTCTCCTTCAAAAATTTCTTTCATGTCACTAGCAACATTGTTGGACCACTTTCCACCTCTTCTTCCTTAATCACCAATGACACGTAAGAGTATTTTTTCTTCCATTTTTCTCCAAAGTGTAAGTGTTTTCTCTTCCATCACAGATTTCCTTCCTATCAAACTTCCACGATCTCCCTAAGAGTAAGTGAGATATGTCTATAGGTATGATATCACACCACACCTCATTTTCACAAGTACCTATTCAAAAATTCACCAGGAATTGTTGATCAATCAAGACTTGGTGCCCTTTTGTGACCATGACACCTTGTAAGGGGTAAGGTGAGATTATTTTTAACCCCAAATTATCCACCATTTCAATTGAAACTAAATTATTAGTACTACCACTATCTATTATGACCTTGCAGTATTTTCCATCAAACTTACATATTGTCCTAAATAGACTTTTACTTTGGACAGGTTCATCTTCTCTTTTGGTTGGCTTCAACAATGTCCTCTTCATCATAAGTGTTTCCCCTTTCTTGGGTTCATCTGGTTGACTAACAAACTCTATAGATTTGGTATCCCTCTTGGCTATGTGTGTACTTGTAGCCTTTGTTCTCCCTGATCCTTTTGGTCTATGTTGTGGGAATTCATAGAATCTATGGCCTGACTATCCACATATAAAGCATGTACCTTGGAAGCCTCTACCTTGGTCTCTTCTATATCCACCTCTACCTCTCATAGGGTATGGTCTTGGCCTTGTTTCATCTCTCTCCTTTTGAATTTTAGAAGGGTTGGCCTCCTTACCATGGTTGTAATTTTTATGTTGTTTTCCTTTACCTTTGCTAAATCCACCTCTTCATTTTATTGTTTCTTTCTTTCTTGCCAATTTTTCCTCTTCCTTTAGAGCATATTGATATTCTTCTTCCACATTTCAGTGACTTAAACCATACTTAGCTCATCTTGAATATTCAACCTTAATCCATTAACATATCTAGCCACCTTTTCATGGTCTAATTCATATGGCCAAATCTTATGGAAATTTTGTAAAACCCCTCTATATAAGCCTTCACACTTAACTCTCTTTGCCTTAAATTTTGTAGTTTCTTGAGAAGTTCAAGTTGATAATCACCAAGTAGAAATTTAACCTTCATCTTGCTTACCATTCAATATCATCGGGTGATCTTATCCCTATTATTTTGTATTCTCTTAGCCTGCACCTCTTTCCACTAAAGTGTTTCATGACCTTTCAATTTTGTTTGAGCAACCTTCACTATTTTTGGGTCCTCCACTTCATCATATTCAAATTATTCCTCCATCTCTAGTATCCAATCTTTCAACTCATCTAGTTCTAAACTTTTTGAGATGTTTCATACAAATCCATCCTTGTTCCTTTCCCAATGTTAGAAATAGCCCTTATAAGCCTTATTTCTCCTACATACAGGATGAATTTGCATCTTCACTTTCCTTTCCTACCATATCTACTTCATCTTCACTATCAGTATCTTCATGTGCCCTACCTCTTCTCATTTCACCTTTTATTGCATTCATTATTGCTTGCACTCCCCTTAGAGCCTCTACTACCTCAACCATTCTTCTTGTTTCTTCTATAGCTACAACCTTTGCCATCCTTCTCCTTGGTGGCAACTTGTTGCCCTAAATTTCCTTTCTTTCTTTCTTTTTCTTTCTACAGCCCTCCTAATTGAAATATCCCTTGTTGTAGGGACACACCTACAATCACAACTCACAGGGTTTCCTTCAACCCCAATCCAAAGGACCACTATCTTCCTTCCCAAAGTTGTAGCTAACTTTGATACCACGATGATGGCAACCCACCCTCTTGTAGATGCCTAAAAACTCAACCAACTAGAGCTAGCAGGTGGAAAGGGGAGGTTTTTTAGTTATAAGAAACTTACACAACCTCTACAAAGGTCTAAACACTTGTTGCAAGTGATATCCAAATCTAAGGGAATGCAAAAACAAGCCATAGGGATCAAACACTATGTTGCAGGCAAACAAACCTAAGGTGCAAGTAACAACCTATTAATGTAGGTACAAAAATGATGTTACACGCGGAGTCAGATGTTGCAAGAATAATAAAGGTATATGATGCAATTTCTTGACCACACAATACCCCAAATCATAAAATACTTCAATATTCACATAAAAAACAACCCGTTTGAAACAACAAATTTATCAAACTTATCATTCACAATCATACACACTTGATCCAAGAAGAAAACTATTTTAAAAGATGAATATTATATTTCATTTAACTCAGAAAATGCAATCATTTACAACTATTAATACATATTTACAATTATTGGAGAAAATTTGAGATTCCCCTATTTCTTCTCTTTCTTTCTCTTTTCCTTCATGTGCTCCTTTGTTCCTTTATGCTTTCCTCTTAATCCTTTGGGCTCTTATCATATTTTTCCTCATTGATGTCTTCCATGTTCTCTTATATTATCTTTGTCCTCTCTTCTTCTTCTCTCTATCCTTTCTCATATTGTTCTTCTCCAAAAAAAAATCCCAAATACAAAGATTTTAAATTATTTATTTAAAAATAAATGAATAATTATTAATCACAATTTCTGAATTGAAAAAAAGTGAATTTAAAGATTATGAATTTAAGAGATTGTGAAAATTCACAACTCATAACTCACAACTCAGTTTCCAAATGATTGTGAAGTTGTCTCTCAAACAACCAATGACTGAATCTTTGCAAAGAAGAGGTAGTTATTACAACTACCTAAAAATCTCAACGCCTCCATGAACATTCTGGAAAGTTTTCAAAGCAAATGCATTTTGCAACCGAATCTCACAACCATCACTAGAACATGGGCATACAACATTACAGGGCCGCCATTGATTGAAATAAGGAGTAAACATCCATTGGAGCATAATGTAAGGGAATTTTTGTCAGATATTATAGTTGGGAACGCTCTGTTAAACACATATACATAATTTGGAAACTACACCAAGCGCATGGACTGTTGAGTAAAATACCTTTGCAAAAATATGGTCTCATGGCGCTTCGAAGAGATGCTATTTCATGAAATGCAATGTCTGTAGTATCTGAACAAAATGGATCTGTTTGAAACAGTTTTTCAAGCTTCTAAGTGAATGCAATGGCAGTCGGATTCCACAGCCTCAGCCAATATCTATTTCCTAACTAAATTGGAAGCTTTAGAACAACACTTATTATTGATTTTATGGTTATAAAGTCTTTGGCGGATATGCATGGAAAATTTGAAGCATAGCCAAGGCGCCGAATTGTTTGACAAAATGCTCTGAAGAGATGTCCATCTCATGGAATGTAATGATCACAGGGTCTGCAACATAAAAGGTTTTGTTGAATATATTTTAATAACTTTCAAGCTTATGTATTGGTAGTTGTAAAATAAAACCCCACAACCTTTGCAGATATACTTCCCAGCTTGGGCTACATTAGGATCTTTGAAATAAAGAAATGGAATCCATCAAAGTATAATAGAATCTACTTCTTTTCTTTTCAGCTTTCTATTTTGATGATAGATCATGGAGTGTGATCCGAAATGAAAAACTTGCACACAATCAAACCCACAAACAACAGAATTACATTTAATATGAATTGTGGAAATCTCAAATCATTAATCGACTTTTCTGTCAAATGTTGTAGTCTCCGATACCCTTGCGAACATGTATGCAAACCTGGGAGCAATATCCAAGCGCCTAAACTCTTTCACTAAATCCCTTGAAAAGAATTCTCTGTGAAAATACACAAAACAAATTTGAAAATTTCTTAATATATTTTAAAGGAGAATATAATGTCTAATTCCACCATTATCTCTATTTATGGCTAAAATCTATGGCCACCTTCTTTGTGAAGAATTATTCTAAAATGGATCTTGGACCTATCAACCTAGAAGCTAAGAAAAAGAATAATGTAGTTGACAATCATATTGTCCCAAAACAAATAAGTGATGTTAACGGTATAGTAAATATAGATCAAGCATTTAATTTCTTTAAGTCCTCTCATGTAACTCTAGATGTCGAGAGGGAAGATGTTCCTAGCAAGAAACCTTCTTATTGAGAAGCTTTGGGCAGAACATGGTATTGCAATTGGGAAGAAGATGAAGCATTAATTCTGGGTTCAAGTCCATGGATGAAGATGATGAAAGCTTACGAGGAATAACAAGTAACTTAGAGAAAGTTCTAATTTTGTGGATGGTGGATTTCATTTATCATCTTTTAAAGAATTATTCTCTTAAATCTGATGTAAAATTTTATCTTCAAAAGGAGATATTGAAATTATTTGTTGTGCAAGGACTATTTACTACATCTCTAGGTATAGGTAACATCTTTTGAATTGCAAGAGAAGTTAAAAGTGGCCAAATAAATATGCATTAGTCCAATATAAGGCTAGACTTAGCTTTGAAAAGCAAAATTATATAATGTTTTTAAGTAAGATATAACAATTATTTTGACGACACATTCAATGGAATAGCAAGGTGCTTAATAGACTCGATTGGAATTCCGCTGATATACATATATGCAAAATGTGGAGATATTATTTTGACTAGAGAAATTGTGTCATAAAACACCTTTACCATCCACTGTGTATCTCAATCTCACATATGTATGTAGAGAGGCTAGATTTGGTGTTGTTCATAGAGACATAGTGTCAAATGAGAAGAAGGTACCAATAAAGCTTTTGTCAACTTACTCCTAACAAGGACATTGAGAATTTTTATGGGAAGGAACTATGTAAGAGTATCAAAACTCCAATGAAGCTATTTCTTATAATTTTACTATTCAAGTTGCAATTTGAGTAAAGGAAACACATTGTCTACCTCAACAAATCATTAATTTGGCCTTTCTTTCCAAGTTATAGATTTTTAGTTATCTTTTTGGAAAAGTGACTTATGTCACTTATTATAACTAGAAGTTAGAAAACAAGATTTCTTTCTAGAAAGGATGAGGGAATTCTAACCAAAATAAAGCTTATTTTAATTTATAATTAGAAATCCAAATTTGGACACTTAATGTATCCAAATTTATCACTTTTCGCCTAAACATCCTCATCCAAGTTAATTATCACCCCTTAATTCTCCAATCCCTAAGGTATTTAATTAACAATTAAATACTTTACTCTTTTAATCCTCCTTTTCATCAAATAAATTAAATAAATAATGCATTTATTTAATTCCTCACATGTCATTTTCATCTAATCCTAATCCATCTCCTAATTTCTTCATTAGGATGTGCACATGTCTAATCCTTTGATTAGGATGTGTCACATCCTCCAACTTTTGCAAGTTGGCTTCTAATCCTCATTTATCTTCTAATTATGATTAATTAATCTTAATCAAGACTTTGGTCAACTCTTCCCATCCCCAAGGAATTTTTAATTCCTTTTTATTCCCCCAGAATCCCCTTTTCCCATGCATCTTCTAGAATCTTTGACTTGTCACATCAAGTCACATGTGACAAACTCCCATCTTTTGGGAACATTGTCTTATCCACTAGATTCTTCCAATCATTGTGAATTTAAAATTCACTTTTATTCACCCAAGATTCTTCCCATCTCCCAATGTACTTGCAAGGTATTTGTCCTTCCTCCACATCGTGTACTTCTTCTCCACCTCACTTACACCTCATCCCCCCTTAGCCACTTCACGTTCCACATGTCAAAATGTGAGGGCTTGTGAGTTCTCAACTCACTATAGCCCTTCATCTTGGCTTTGTTGGATGAATCTCAACCGTTGAATTCTCTAGAGAATTCAAATTCTTCTATAAATACCCCCTCCTCAAGGGCATTTTCAACACTTTTTCATTTGAGCAACCTTATGCTGTCAATTTGCATTCTCAAGCATTCACTATCATTTAGCCATCCACTTTGATCATCTTGCATATTCAATCTTGCATCTAGCTACACCAAAAAGCCATCCAAGGAGCACACAAATTCATCTAAATCAAGGGCCAACCAAGGAGTCTTCAACAACAAAGAAGGTATAATCGATTTGCATTTTATTTCATCTATTTTCCTTGTTTTATCACTCTTTAGGCTAATCATTGAAGTGTTCTTAGTATTTTTCACTTGCATTTTTAGTTATTTTGCACATTAGAATAGGGTAAAATTCCAAGGTCACAATAATATTTCAAAAATCTAGTTAAGAGGGTAGTTATAAAGTGGTTACCAAGTAGTTATCAAATATCTGGCCTATAAATGGGAGGTGTTTGCTATTGTAAGAGGACTCATATAAAGGGGGGACTTTGAGAAGAACCTTTTGGAGAGACTTTTGAGGACTTTTCATTTGACACTTTGTATAAAAGAGTTTTGGAGTTGTATAATTTTAAAAAAATAATACAAAATTCATTTGGTTTGTATGTTCTAAACATACTTTTGTGTTATTATAACTAATTTATCATATATTAAATTGGTAATATTTTATGTAATTGTGGAAACCATTGATAATCTATTTGAGATGCTTATAAATTGTATATTTGATGTAATGAAATACAATCATATCTTGGTATCTTGGTTTGAATGTGTTGAAGTGACTTATCTCCTCGTATGTTGAGGTTTGTTATCCTTCTTTCATCGTTGTTGCATATCAAAAATATTTTATGTTGAAATCCTCTGGTAAGTTGTATTAATTTGTGAAGTCCTAGTTGGTATTCATGTGTCTACCACTAGGGTTTTCATTATTCAATTTCCTTTACTTCTCTTTTCCTTTATGTACTTTCAAGTATCCATTAAACTAAGCACAATTGCAATATACATGGATAGCAAGTTGTTACAAGAGTATTTATTTGAGATCTAGAGTAGTTTAACAACATAACAATTCATATAAATTCACTATCAAAACCTCCATCTCAAGAATCCTATAAATGGGAGAAATAGTACACAAAACCATCAAATGGTAATTATATAACTATGAGCTAAAACCACCCAAAAATTTGGCACTCAAATAATTAGCTAGAAAACCAATACCCAAATCATAAGATAGTTCATAGGCTAAAAATGTCATATTCCTTCCATTGGTCATAAGTGTAGTGCCCTCTTGCTTGTTGCCTTGAGATGTCTTGGTCTTGGCATTATTATATGACTATATACCAATGGATGCATAGGTCATGCTTATTCTTATGTCTTTGAGTGTTTATCGATGCTTTAGCTCTACCATTTTCATTGTTAGTCTTGGTTGTCACTTATGTTCTTGCACCATATAGTGCCTTTGGACTATCTACATGTTTCAATATGGTGTTCCTCAACATGTTGGCTATTAAATTCAGTTACGTGTATGAAAGTGTGCCAGGTTCCTTGTAAGGACTTGATTTAGTTTGCTATTGTTGTATTCCTTGAGATACATGTGATATTTTTATATTTCTAATTTATCATAATGCTCTAGTTCATGGATATGTGTATTATTATTTATGTTATGAGTAAATTTTATCATGATGTAGTGTAGGAAATTGTATACCTTTACAATTTCACATTATGTTCAGATCCCTTAATTTATTAGACTTAATTAATAAGCTTCTAATTTGTCAAATTATGTGTTCCAAAGCCTTATTTTTCCCATTTTCCAAAAGGAAAATTGACATTTAATTAATGCAATTAATATTTTAATCACCTTGGATCATGTGTTTCTTGGACTTATAGGCCAAGACCCATTCGCCCAAGGGTGAATGGGTCCCCTTTAATTCTTAGGGCCCAATTTTAAATATATTTCTGATGGTATTTTAATGATTCAAATTCAATTTGCAATCGTCAGCTTTTGGAATCTAATTTTTGGGAAATTAGATAAAAACCTATAAATACATAGTCTTTTGATCATTTGAAATCTAAGAACACACTTTATGAAGACACACAATCAAGACTTCTTATGAGAAAATATTATTGTCAAGAGCATTCAAGAGCAGATTTATCAATCATTTGTTGTAGCATTCAAGATCCTAACATCATGTTCAAGCTTATGTGTGTTCATGTCATCTTGTGAAGGCTAACATGCATTGTTGATTCTAAAGCATCCAAGCATTTTCAAGTGTCAAATCCATCAAGCAAAGCAATATCAATTTCCTTGGAGAGATGTGTTTGTCTTCATTCCTCTAAGGGAAGCCATTGAAGGTTTGGTGAGTTGTAGAAACATTGTTCATTCATCATTTCCTTCTCCATTGTCATTATCTTTCTATCAAGGTTTAATTACCAAACTTGGGGTTTGACTAAGGAAAACCTCCATTCAAATAAAACAATTTTTACCTCTTTTTGTATGTGCAGATTGTAGGTTGAAGAAGAATTGAAGATCTTAAAGAGAAATTTTTCATTTTTTCATAAGTTGTCATCATTGTTGTCAAGCCACAAAAACTCAATTGCAGATTTTATTTTTTAATTTCTGACAGTGAAACTTGTGCAAAACAGAAGCTAAGATCCTACTTTAGAGGATTGCCAAAAGTATTTTTAGAAGCCCTGATTAGGACCCATTCTCCCTAGAGTGAACCTGTCCTTTAGTAGAGCTAAAAACCAACTTTTGATGACTAGTGCATGCATCCTAACCCTTCTTAAATCTTCCTACAAAGTGTGATTTCAGTTTCTGTACTTTCAAGAGTTTTCATTTCATGTTCTAGGTCTTATAATTTATTTTGTTTGAACATTGCATATCATTTTACTTTGGTTTCAAATTTTTCCTATTGTCTTAAGGACTGAGATCCAGGTCTGATTGATTCACCATTGAGGTTGAAAGTCAATCCTTACACCTTGTGATATCTTTCCTAATGAAATTCCTTAGGGAAAGATACAAATAAAGAAAACACCCCCTTATTGCTTAAGGGACCCCCTTTCCCTACTTTTCACATGATCATATGACTTTTGGATGCACTAATTTATATTTTATATGATGATGTACCTCATTGGGTGATTATGATATGCTTCGGTTATTATATATTGATTAGGTACACTTGACATATGTGTTGAGTGCATACAAGTACAAGGTTATTTCTCTACCTGATTATGCATGTCTGAGTTATTCCCCAATGATGGTTATTTTAAAGATATCACATTATGTCCATAGAAGGGAGAGATGGTTGTCATCTCCCTTGATAAGGAAAAGAATATTCTTTGGACTTTTCCATTTATACAAGGTTAAGGAACTTTGTCATTGGTGGATCTTACCCAATATTTAAGTCCAAGGAGTTGAGATTAATTGGTTAAAGCATTGATTTCTCATTATGGATACCCAAGTTCAAATCCCAAAGGGACATCTAATATGGAATTCTAATTTGGGACTCTTGGTCTTCCTTAGGTGGTTTCTAGTGTGATTTATCAAAAGGATTTTATATTAGTCTCATAGTTGTGCTCACAAGAGCTTGTATTAGTCTCATGTAGATGCTCAAATGAGAAAAATAATTGTCAATGATAATCAATATAAAACAAAAGATATCACACTAGGCCTTTCTATTGTCATTACTTGATCGTACTCAAAGCAAGTATGATATGTGTCATGTTTGACCATGTGTTAACCTAGATCCAAATTAGAGGTGATTCTAGAGTCCATTCATGTTGTGAGTTTCCAATAATTCATGATTTGATTAATGGTATAATTTATTTGTTGCTTGTAAATAGATTTCTAAGAATTAAATGATTACAGATTATCTAGCAAAATATTTTATGATTTGAGAAAAGGGAAAAATAAAGTTATGTTAATTATGTTTAAAATATTCCATTAGAAAATGAATGCATATATTTTATTTAATCATTTTGTTAAATATAGTAATGAAGTAATGTTGAATATTCATTTCTCAAACACCTTTTATGAAAAAAGAATGAGAAAAATATAAATAAAGGGAAAATAGGAAAAAGGTGAAAATTATAAAATAGACCAAAAGGGATAAAAAGAAAAAGAGCAAACCTAAATTAGGCAATGGTTCATGTTTTGAAAGAAATGGCTCTCCAAAAACCTTCCTCTAATTTTTTTTGAAATTTTGGGATTTTTCTCATTGTTGATTATTGAAGTTTGGGTTTGGATTGGAGTGAATTTATCAAAGGGTGCTTGGTATGTGTGTGGGATCAACTTCAACTTCACCCATTTGAGACAAAATTGCAAGAAGGCCATTTTTTTGTATTTGAAATTGAGTTGATTCTCTTTCCCTCTCTTATTTCTTGAGTCTTTTTGTATATTGGATTTCATGCTCACCCTTAAGGGAGCAAAGGACTTCTCTTTAAGATTAAAATTGGAGCAAATAGATTTTTTAATAAATTTTTATAAAAATGTTCATTTTGTGCCCTCACCATGTCAATTTTTTTTTTAAAATATTAAATTCAAATTTTATTTCAGAATATAGATGTTCATATTTGAACCAAAAGGGAACTTTTCATTTTTTAACATTTTAGTTTTTTTTTTAAATAGAAATTTGAGCTTTCATTAATGGAGTTTAAAGAAATTTGATGGCTTTTATGATAAAAAAAATATTTAGGAAATTTTGAATTTTGGAATTGATTTCGGATTATTTGGAATGGGGGAATTCATGTCTCCCCCATGGATTTTCATTGTGATCATTTTAAAACCATGTACAACTTTTTGGGTGTCAAGTTGTATGCCTTATTTTTTGAGCCACACTCAATTGTGTTGAGTCATGAAGAACCTAGTATGGAGGAATTATAGAGTAGTAGGGGAGTGGCTTCCAATGTTTGTTGTGGTCCAAAGTGGTGCAATGATATCTCATGTGGGAATTTTTTTATAAAAAATGATAGCTAAACTTTCATAGGGTAATTAAAATGAACCAAGATAATAATTCCTATGGAATAGCTAGAGTGATTGTACGAGGTTAGTATGAGCATAGAAGGTATGCCCACCTGGGGAGCACTGGCCCTTGTTGGTTGGGTTCCTTGTTTGGGTACTGAGTTGATGTATACCTGACCCCACTTGGTCAGTACCATAGGCTCTTGTGATGGCACTCCATATCTCCTCTCTGGGGTCTCATTCTTACAACCAATGGTGTTTGTGCCCAATGAGAGTATATATTCTTCTCCATCATGTGATAGAAAGGCCTAGTGTGATATCTTTTGTATTAGTCTCATGTTGATGCTCAAATGAGAAAAATAATTGTCAATGATAATCAATATAAAACAAAAGATATCACACTAGGCCTTTCTATTGTTATTTCCTAATCGTACTCAAAGCAAGTATGATATGTGTCATGTTTGACCATGTGTTAACCTAGATCCAAATCGGAGGTAATTCTAGAGTCCATTCATGTTGTGAGTTTCCAATAATTGCATGATTTAATTAATAGTGTAATTTATTTGTTGCGTGTAAATAGATTTCTAAGAATTAAATGATTACAGATTATCTAGCAAAACATTTAATGATTTAAGAAAAGGGAAAAATAAAGTTATGTTAATTATGTTTAAAATATTCCATTAGAAAATGTATGCATATATTTTATTTAATCATTTTGTTAAATATAGTAATGAAGTAATGTTGAATATTCATTTCTCAAACACTTTTTTTGAAAAAAGAATGAGAAAAATATAAATAAAAGAAAAATAGGAAAAAGGTGAAAATTATAAAATAGAAAATAGACCAAAAGGGATAAAAAGAAAAAGAACAAACCTAAATTAGGCAATGGTTCATGTTTTGAAAGAAATGGCTCTCCAAAGACCTTCCTCTAATTTTTTTGAAATTTTGGGATTTTTCTCATTGTTGATTATTGAAGTTTGGGTTTGGATAGGAGTGAATTTATCAAAGGGTGCTTGGTATGTGTGTGGGATCAACTTCAACTTCACCCATTTGAGACAAAATTGCAAGAAGGCCATTTTTTTGTATTTGAAATTGAGTTGATTCTCTCTCTTGAGTTGATTCTCTCTCCCTCTTTCTTGAGTCTTTTTGTATATTGGATTTTGTGCTCACCCTTAAGGGAGCATAGACTTCTCTTTAAGATTAAAATTGGAGCAAATATATTTTTATTTTATTTTTAATAAATTTTATAAAAATGTTCATTTTGTGCCCTCACCATGTCAATTTTAAAAACAAATATATTGAAATTGAAATTTTGTTTCATAATTTAGATGTTCATATTTGAACCAAAAGGGCACTTTTCATTTTTTAACATTTTAGTTTTTTTTAAAAATAGAAATTTGAGCTTTCATTAATGGATTTTAAAGAAATTTAATGGATTCTATGATAAAATTATTTAGGAAATTTTGAATTTTGGAATTGATTTCGGATTATTTGGAATGGGGGAACTTATGTCTCCCCCATGGATTTTCATTGTGATCATTTTAAAACCATGTACAACTTTTTGGGTGTCAAGTTGTATGCCTTATTTTTGGAGCCACACTCAATTATGTTGAGTCATGAAGAACCTAGTATGGAGGAATTAGAGAGTAGTAGGGGAGTGGCTTCCAATGTTTGTTGTGGTCC
>VDFB02323511.1:52696-100582 GCA_007258455.2 Sequoia sempervirens
CATTGGTCTTGTGTTGGAGCCCCTTAAAGACTCCTCGGCCCTTGGGAGTTATCTCATGTGTGAGGTATTGTGATGTGAGATCGAATGTTTAGGACCACTTTGGTTCCCCAACATTGTTGTCATTTCAAAGTCCATTTTGAATTATATGTATTCCCTTGGGGTTCATGAGCATTGTGCTAGGTTTGGAGGTCCGTATTCATGCCTTTATTAGCTCACTATTCAGGTCTGCAATGTAGGAACAAGACCACAATGTTAAAAAAGGAATGTAGCACATTCTTAGGACTCTGACCTTCCAAAATAGAACTTTAGCACTAGAATTGGACACCTACCCTATTGTTGTACATTGGTGAAATCATTCTAGTGTCCCTCTAGCATGCTAATGTCCCACATAGGTTCTAGCACATCCTTTGAGTATGTTGTAGTCCTCTAGTGTGTTATCAAAATTTTCAAATATCAAGTTCTTCTGGCTATTTCTCAAGAAAAGTTTGTATACGAAATTTGTTCCCCTTGGCCTAGTTATTCTTTCTATGTTTTCAATTTGTTGAAAAGTATCAAACTTGGGGATTTATGGTACCTTTTTATTTGGGAAGCATGGAATTGCTTGGAAGTGACTCATCGTCAAATAGTTGGTGGAGAGCTTGTACATCCTAGTAATGAAACCTCTTGTAATGGGGTTTTTGAGTGGGTTGGAGGTGTTTTCTACCCTCATCCTACTCCTCATTCCAAATTCTAGTGGTTATGTTGTCTAGTTGAGAAGTGTTAGATCCTAGACATTTCACCTTCTACATGGGTTTCTTTAAGTTTCATAAGAGTTTATAATATGTCTTGGGTGTGTATTTGAGTTTGATGATCCCCGTATCCTACCCTTGTATTATCTTCATGAGAAAGTGTAATTGTGGGTTATGACCCAATCGCCATTTAGACATTGTTTCCTCTCTTGTAGGTTCATCATGTTGGTTTCATTTTGTGATTGATAAATCTTATGTTAGTGCCACCTTGATTGTATAAATGGTGAGTTCATTTGTGTTTTTAGTGTCTTTGTTTCATTATGTTTCACATGACACTTATGTGCACTTTGTTGCATAATGCAACTTCTTTTTGTCATATCTTTGTTGTTTCAAAAAAAATGTACTCAACTAATTTCCTAAGTGTGTGAGAGAAAATTATTTATGATTCTTTACTTGAGTGTGAGAGAAGAGACCATCAACTATATAAAATACTTTGAAAAATTCATAAGAGCTTATTGTCAAATGTAAGTTTTCTTCATTAGGAAAATAATTGTGCATATATCCTAGAACCAAAAGGTGCAACAATTTAGATTTTTTCAAGAGGTTCATATAATTTAAAAGGACGAATGAAACCACATCAAAAACTCAAGAATATGAGGTTCTTCAAGAACTAAAACTAGATAAATTATCATTTGGAGTGCAACTTCCACCTTCTCACAATTGATTTTAAAAGCGTGACCCAGTTTTAAAGAGTCATATGGACCCAATTTGCATGGCTCTCATTTATATCTTAGGGTGTGAATTCATTTTTTCAATTGTGTTAGGATTAAGGTGCCATCTACCTTGTAAATCCTATGTAATATTACATGGTTCGAACATACTTGGAAAGTGTCCCTAAGCATTTAGGGTGTATTGGGAAAATATTTTGTAATATTTATTCTCACCATTGTGTGTACTACACTCATAAGGGGTGATGGATTCCACTAGAAATGGTAAAGGTGGCTTGTGGACATAAGTACTTAATATTGTTTTCTCCAGATGTAAATTCCTAGAATGGGATGATAAATGATAAGGAAAAATATAAATGAGTGATTTTGGGTATTCTCTAAGTGGGTGCTTGGAAAGAGGCAACAAGTGTCTTTTGGTATTCTATCATACATTATATTTAATGTAATGTTTAATTTCCAATTTTGGGTGCCCAAGGCGGAGGGAAAGTATTGGAGCCAAAACTTGTATCCTTTCACATCCTAAGGAGGCAATTCAAGAGTTGGGAACATTTTGGAATGAAGGGTCATCTTTGGGCACCATTTTTGGTGCGTTATACCTCCTCACAAGTCTATAAAATTAGCTTCTTGGATAAAGAAATTATGAGGAACAATTGAATGTAGAGTTACATTGCAAGAACAAGGACAAGTTGAGGCATAAAGAGGTTTTTCATAGGTACAAGAGTGCTTACATGTTGATGAAAAGAGGAGAATGGAAGTGAATTTATTGTAAGTTCATTTATTTGAAGATAATCTATACTTGGTCTCTCTTCTTGGTGGAGTTTTTTTCACATGGGTTTCTCCATGTAAATCCTATGTTATGTGATGCTCTTATGTTTTTAATTTGTACCTCATTTTTCCTATCTTATGTTGATGGTATTCTTTATTTATTTATATTATAAGTTCACATAAGGTAGTGTTGATAAGCATGATATGTTGGTTGATTTTTAGCATCATAAATAAGATGGATCTAATCATGCTAATTCCATATTAAGGTAGCATAATTTCAGATTTGCATATAATTTTTAGATTTTCATTTTGTATCATTTCAACCCTTATATCTCGTCCATTGAAATTATTTTTGGATAGAGATTGATTTTCCCAATAAGTAGTATTAGAACCTGTATATTTCTCATCATTTGGTATCAAAGTTGAAGGTTAATTTGGTCCAGGGTATTCCTTCTTTTTTTTTTTTTTTTAAGCCTAGAAAACTTGTGGGAATCTATTAAAATGAATTGAAGGTTGTTGGAAGGCTTCTAGGGCTGTAACGAATGTTTTTTGAGTTAAATTTATTTTGCATATTTATGAGATTGGAAATCATTGATATTGTCAATATGATATATGTTGGGCATTGGAAGATCATGATTGTAGATATTTATAAAGTTGGTTTTGTTTTGGTAACTTGGATCTCTTGTTTGACAATATGTGAGTATCCTCTTTTTTGGTGGTTTTTTTTGTTGGCATATGGCTTGTTTGATTGGCATATGGCTTTTAGTGTTATCATTGATGGAAACCTAAGTCATTTCTTCGGTCTATAGATCAGGATTCATTCATACTGGAAGGCAGAGTAAAGTATAGAGTATTACTGGATGAAAGAATAAAGAACAAGGTATCTGGTTAGTTTGTTGATCTGTATGCTTCACTGGATCATCATTTTGAGTTGTGGATCCCCGGGAGATTTTTCTAAGCATCTATATTATCTTATTTGTTAAGTTTTGTGATGTCGCACTAATTGGTGTATGGATTAGGAGATCTGGTAGGATGATTTTCTGTTTATTTGTTCTTGAAGGTTGACTAAGTGAATTTGGCGTGTCGCAGGTGTGTTGTTTAAATATATTTGTGTTTGTGAATTTTGTTTTGGGTCCTAGCATAGCACTAGCCAACTTTGGTGGGTGTACATCTAATATAACTTATGATTTGAGCCAACTATTGGAGAATATCTCATGTTTTGCTAAAGCCAACTTGAAGCAATTGAAATCTTGGTAGTAGATATATATATGATTTCGGGTAATTCATTTTAAAAGTGTGAAGCGGTGTGCAAGTGTGCGAGAAGATGTGTGAGTGTGAATATCAGAAGATCAGTTGAGAAAAATTTTCTTGTACAAAAAAGGATTCTTGTGAAAGAAAATTAGGGAAGAGCAAAGTGAAGTGTAGAAACAGGTAGTAGGTCCAAAATCTTATCAATGAGCTCAAACGGAACTATACCTAGGCATTTGCAGATGCTATCTTCTCAGTTCAACCTTTTGTTGAAATTCAATCATTTTGTAAGGCAATGATCCTTCCTGTAAGTAGTGAGCTCCAGGCAATGTGCCTGAATGCATGCGCATTCCATTTTTCTCATACTTTTAATAGAGTATAAATTATGGATTAATCTCCACTGTGGTTTTTCCCCTAACAGGGTTTCCACATAAAAATCTTGGTGTTATGGTGTTTTGATTGTCTCCTTAATGTGCTTGCATATTTACTTCTTTTTATGTGCTATAAATGTTTTAAGATCTAAATGAAAGTTTAATATTGTTGAACACTGATTCAACCCCCCCTCTCAGTGTTCTCTTGAGTCCAACAATTGGTATTAGAGCCTAGTTCCTCTATAGAAGTTTAACAACTTGAGGTGAATCTTGGAATTCAATGGACTCTGGTGGTCTTCAACAACAACTTTTGGTGGCACTTGATGATCTTGATCAGTCTAAAGCAGAAGTCATGTGGAATTAAAAACAAATCTTTAGGATGCTGAAAAATTCATTCAATCTTTGAAGGATAAAATGAATGAGTCAAGAGAAAAGAGGAAGGAACTATGTGATCAGCTGAAGCAAAAAGAAAGTAAATGTTGGAATATGTTCATCTAAATCAGACCCTAAAAGAGATATTTGAAGAATGCGAAAAGCTTGCTAGAGACAATGCTACTCTGAAGCTTGAGATGGAATCCATGGCGATGAAGATGACTAAGAAGATTAAAGAAAGGAAAAAGAATGTGGAGAATCTAGCCCAATCCTTAAAAGAAAAATTTGAAGAATGTAGTAGAGTTGATAGTGGATTCATTCAACTGGAAATTGCAACAATCCAAAAATAATGAACAAGAGCTTGAAAGAAAGATAGTTATTCTCATATATGAGTTCACTACTGCAAATGAATACAAGGAGAAGTTTAGGATCAGTTCTGCTAAGCTTAATTAACTAACTAAAGGAAAGAAGGATACAAATGACAAGAGAGGTCTTGGATATGAGAAGGGAGAAAGCTCTGGATCTGAAAATAAGGATTCTAAACAAGGAAATCAAATGAACAAAGGCAAGAGGTATCTGATAAGACAACCCAATGCTCAAAATTTTAATGGTTATTGTTTTGTTTGTAATAAAATTAGTCATATGGCTTCTCAGTGTAGAAGTAAAATACATTCAAGTAGTCCATCATTTCCCAATCCATGTTTTAGTTGCAACAAGTTTGGTCATAAATCAATTGAATGCAGAAGTGTATCTGTCGGCATAAGAAATGTTCAATGCTACACCTGTGGAAGATTTGGGCATATTGCTAATCAATGCAGAACAAGAGGGAATTAATGGAAGGAATGGTCTAGACAAAATCATGTGTGTTAAAATTGCAATAGATTTGGTCACATTGCAAGATTCTACAGGAACAAAAACATGGATAGTAAATGTCTGGTGTATAGAGGAAAAATTTCACAGAAAGATGATAAGGGAAAAGGGAAAGTGACTATGGAAGAAATAAGAGATCAGATGAAGAAAACATGGATAAGGAAGAGTGAATTTGATGAAGGAAATACGCCCACACCAAAATCTTCTTCTAGTAACTCCTCTGGAAATTGATCTTAGGCCATTGGTCTAGGGGGAGTTTTTCAAGAAAATTCTTTGTCCCCCTATCAGCAGCTGGCATCGGAATGCAGGAAATTTTCAGAACTTGTGCTAAAGGTTTGCAAATATATTGGTGATTTCCTATGAAAAATTTTGAGGAGTAGAAGGTCCGTAGATGAATTCTTCTTTTGCTATATGAGAAAAAAAAGTACCCAAAACTCCTAAGGAAAAACATTTAATGTCGTAAAAAGGGTAGATGCAAAGTTATAAAAGGGTATTTGGAACCCTCATTTGTCACCTTACATTTTAGAAGAGTGGAAGGAGATCCTCTACAACAAAATTTTGAAGGAGTAAAGGTCAATCCGACGGTGAATTCATCAGGTATTTCAATTTTTTGCAAAATTCTCACTTAATTTGATGCTCAGTAGAAACTTGTTTGGTATGGAAAATGAAGCAAATCAAAGGAATGGCAAATTTGGATGAATATAGCAGTGGGAAGGTTAGGGATGTGAGAAATATGTTGTTGACTGATGAATTGAAATGGCTTGAAGGCGTGAAACACAAAATTTTGGATATTTGGAGTGAATTTCCTTATTTTGTCAATGCGGAAGTCGTTAGGTTTATCTTAAATAGATTAAATGAGGACATTCTAAGTCTAGATAAACCCTATCACATTTTGAAAGAGGTAATCAAGAATTCAATTGGTTTATGCAATGTTGGGGATATTCTAAAAAAGAAGTAGATTCAAAACAAGTCAAAACCTGATTAGTTGATGGAAAATGTGCAATTAACAAAGGACGCAAATTACCCCTTCAGGTTTGGTACCTTGGTCATATGTCTGGTCATGTATTTTCTGAATTTCTTGCCACAAATAAAAAATGTTGTGTGGAAAGAAAATGAGCCGATTTGTAAACAAATTTTTGAACATTCTAATACTTTGGCAAACTGTGAGCAAGAATATGCAAATTTCTTCAAGGAAATGCTAGGAAAGTTTGGAGCAATTAGCATTTCGATTCTAGTAAAGGCACTAGATATTGGATCCTCTTCTAATGATATGGAAAGAAAGAAGAAAAGAGTAGAAGAGATTTTTGTTTGTATGCCTCTCTGACACTCAAGTATTCAAAAATTGAAGGAAAAGGTAAAGAACAAGTAATTGTGGAAATTCCAGATGAGGAATTTGATGAGTACACTCTAAAGGAAGAACTAGAATTAGTTGAACTAGATGTAGTAATGGAAAAAGGAAGTGAAGAAGAATATTCTTTATCCAAAGAAAAGATATTGTAGCTTGTTTAGGAGAAAGATGGGATGCAGAAAATTGCTGACTTATGGTCTGAGAGACCCTCATTTGAGCAGGACCTAGTTGAGAGCACGCTGAGTACTTACTTTATGCACAATAACATTGGATTGGAGAGATTTCAAAATGTGTTTCCTAAAGAGATGATCGGATGCATTAAGGAAGTTATGGTCTCTGAGTCCAAGGATAGGAAAGAAGGAGAAATTATTCTACATCTAAAGGAGCAGTTCAGGCTATCTCTTACCAAACTAAAAAAATAAAATGAATGTGTTGAGGCAATGATAATACAACAAACAACATCTACAACTATTGTCTTCATTGGCCTCATGCAGTTGGGAGATACAAGGATAAGCTGGAGCAGATTGAAGCTGAGTTGAACAAAATTGGTCAGAATTACAACATGTTTCAGGATTAGGATGGTGTAGTCAAGAAAATAATTCAAGAGTTACAGTCCAAGCATGAAAAATTTCAATTCACCTAAAACAGCCTTGTGGACACCTTTTGGAAAGTAAAGGATTTAAATAAAAAAAAGATGGAGTAGCTAATTGAGGTTCTAAGGAAAGGAGAGAAATTAGAAGAGGCAATCACAATTCCAAAATCTCTCATTCAAATTATTTACAGGACATCTGAGAACAACAACTTGATTATAATAATTGGGATTGCAGTGGAAGCATGGAAGAAATTTCTTCTGGAAATGAAAGAGAAGTACAAGATAATTTTCTGAACTAAGCAGCAGTTGCATTTCTTCAAATTTTGATCAAAATTTTGAAATTTTGAAAAGGGGGAGAGAGTACAATGTGTTTGTCATTGATGTCAAAGGGGGAGAGAGTGCAGTGAAAAATGCCTTATCATTCTAAGGGGGATTTTGAGTTGTGTTTTGGAGCTGTGTTTTGAATTTTGAAATTCTGAAATGTAAAATGGGGAGAGAGACCATAATCATATTGGTTCTGACACTTCGTCATTTTTCACTAAGTGTTTCCATCAATGCCAAAGGGGGAGATTGTTGGCATATGGCTTGTTTGATTGGTATATGTCTTTTAGTGTTGTCATTGATGGCAACCTAAGTCATTTATTTGGTCCATAGATCAAGATTCATTCATACCAAAAGGCAGAGTAAAGTACAAAGTATTACCAGATGAAAGAATGAAGAACAGGGTATCTGGTTAGTTTGTTGATCTGTATGCTTCACCAAATCATCATTTTGAGTTTTGGATCCCCAAGAGATTTTGCTAAGAATCTATATTATCTTATTTGTTAAGTTTTTTGATGTCTCACTAATTGGTGTAAGGGTTAGGAGATCTGGCAGGATGATTTTCTATTTATTTATTCTTGAAGGCCAACTAAGTGAATTTGGCATGTTGCGAGTGTGTTGTTTAAATATCTTTGTGTTTGTGAATTTTGTTTTGGGTCCCAACATAACACTAGCTGACTTTGGTGGTTGTGCATCTAATATAACTTGTGATTTGAGCTGACTATTGGAGAATATCTCATGTTTTGCTGAAGCCATCTTGAAGCAATTGAAATCTTGGTAGAAGATATATATATGAGTTTGGGTAATTCATTTTAAAAGTGTGAAGTGGTGTGCAAGTGTGTGACAGATGTGTGAGTGCGAATTTCAAAAGATTAGTTGAGCAAATTTTGCTTGTGTAGAAAAGGATTCTTGTGAAAGTGAATTAGGGCAGAGTAGAGTGAAGTGCAGAATCAGGCAGTAGGCCTAGAATTTGATCAATGAGCTTAAACAGAACTGTACCCAGGCATTTGCAGATGTTATCTTCTCAGTTCAACCTTTTGTTGAAATTCAATCATTTTGTAAGGCAGTGAACCTTCTTGTAAGCAGTGAGCTTCTTGAGCAATGAGCTCTAGGCAGTGTGCTTGAATGCATGTGTATTCCCTTTTTCTCATACTTTTAACAGAGTATAAATTGTAGATTAATCTCCACCATGGTTTTTCCCCTAACAAGGTTTCCACGAAAAAATCTTAGTGTTATGGTGTTTTGATTGTCTCCTTAATGTGCTTGCATATTTACATCTGTTTATGTGCTATAATGGTTTAAGATCTGAATGAAAGTTAAACATTGTTGAACACTGATTCACCCCCCCTCTCAGTGTTCTCTTGAGTCCAACATTGTTCCTTTAACAAGTGTGGTCATGTGTAGTGAGAGGGTGTTCATGTTGGATAGGTACTTTTGACATCCTAGTCACATGGAGAAACACCCACTATTTGGACTACATAATGGAGTTCTTATGTTGGATTCATGATTTTAACCCTTGATTACATGAAATCATTGGAAGATAAATCATTGACCTCTTTGTGATTTGTGGAGATGATATGTTTCATATGTTATAATCTCCTAGACAACATGTTTTTCCTATTGGGTTGTAGTTTACTCTTGATTTTTAGTTGTGGGTTTATAGATCTATGCTTATTGTATTATTTAGATCATATGTTTTATGTGAATGTAAGGATTTTTAAGTGGATTTTAGATTTATAGAGATGGTTTTGTAAGTTTTAAATGTTAACAAAAATATGTGTTATGTAGATTTGTGATAATATTGTGTTCAGGTGTTTTGGATGACTATAGTTATAGGTCTGCATGGTTTCTTGGAAGGTTCTTATTGATCTATGGTTACTCTTATGTGGGTTCATTTGGAAAATAAAATCTAGCATTGATCTTGGTGTTTGAGTCTTGGAAATTTAAATGTTATACATGATTATCTATATTTTGCATGTTACTAATGTGGGGTTGAATCTCTTTTCATTTATTTGATATTAGAGCACTGATTATGTGTTTCTCCTTTGAGATGTTGTATATGTGAAAATCTTGTAAAATTGTCTGATGTGGATTCTATTTGGTAGACCATATTCTTGGTCACTACTATTGCGTCGACATGTTTATCATAGTGAGAAAAGGATTTTTTTGGGAGTACCTAATATAGTTTTTCATTTGAATCTATAGCAGTAGTTTATTGCGCATGAGAAGCTCTAGTCACTTTTAGTAGAGTTTCTGCAATGATATTGGTTATGATGCCATGTATAACTTAGTATCACTTTTAGTGACAGCTTTATGCAGTTACATAATTTGTGTTTTGTCTTCTTTGTTTCAATATTTTGGTTCTAAGTTGTTGTTGCAATATGTAGCGAGCCATGGATAATCTTTGATTAGAATATGGATTGTCTTTTGCAATGGTTTTTGGTGTCATAAGGAACTCTCAAATTATCCCTTCATATTGTAGTGAGAGTTTAATGACATATTTGGTTCTATTGAAAATGGGTGTGTGGTGATTGTATTTATTTGGTTTGGAGATCATGGTTTGACGTTACCTTTTGGGAGCTCATGGTGTTGAGTTCTTTGATTGTGTTAAGGTCATGGAATATTCAGTTAGGATATGGTTATCACAATTCCTAGAGAGCTTGATTACATGGTTCAATGGGAGCTTTGGTAGTGATGTAGACTTGTCATTTGATGATGGATGGTTATTTTCATGTGATATCCTAGGAGGGGATGTTAGATCATTATTTCATGATATGTTTTTGATTCTATAGTTAGAACTTTGAAAATGGTCCTGCTTGTTCTCTTTGGTTTTGATTATTAATCATTTTCTTGGAGCTTCATGATTTCGTAAGGTTGCATTTCAAGTTGGAATGGATTGACTGGTGGATGCTCATGGAGACTAGGGAGACTTGGGTGAGGCTAAGAGATCTATTATTTTATGGAAATCATATGTTGAGATGGTTACTCTTTGATGATAATTTCAATAGAAAGACTGAGGAGCCTACATTTGGTTATGGATGTGAATCCATGTGGAATTGAAGAGAATATTATCATTGCTTGGTGTTATTTTCACAATACAATCTTGTATCCCACTCTTGGTCTACATAGCAGGTGAATGATTTGAGAGGTATTACCCACCTAAATATTAGATGCATTCTTTATTTTGTATGTTTTCTTCTCGTATGAATTAGTCTTGCATATAGAAATTTTGAGGACTTGTTAGGAATAAGATGCATGGTTATATGGATGTATGTTGTTCTCTTGTTTGGCCTTGATCTATGGATTTAGTTCTAAGGACTTATTTGGAGAGGTATAGGAAATGGTTTGTGACTTTTGGAATATTCCCTTTATTGTGGGAATGATTAGTTGGTTTAATTTACCTTCGATATGAGAGGTTTACATATATTTCTACCATTTTTATTTTGATTTGAATGTTAGATGTTCATAGCCTTTTAGTTTGGGGATGGTAAAAGAGATCTTACTTGACACATCTTGGTACATGTTAATGTGGAATAAGGATATGGTTTGATTTGTAGGTTCTCTCTTTGGTCATGATATTCTTCTTGGATGTTTATTTTTACATGGCATTGGTGTTGATGTTTGTGTGGAGCTATTGTGATCACTATGTTTGTGGTCATGTGGTGTTGCTTTAAGTTCATTTTTTTTTGGTTACAACATGGAGGTTCCTTAATCTCTTTCTTCTATTGAGTGTAAAGAACCTAGGAGAACTATGGAAACTAGTAGTGAGAGAGGTATTGCAGTGTATTTTTTTGCAGGATTTACATCTCATTTTATATTTCCTTGACACTATGTAATAGATAAATTAGCCACATCCTCTATGTGAATTACTATAGGTAGACTTGGTATGCCTTGATCTATTTTCATATTTATATTACTCATGTAGTGGGAGTTTCTAGATATATGTCAGGTTATTATCTTTGATATCTTGGTTTGCTTATTACGAATGTGATGATGAGTTTGCATGTTTCATTGGATTAGGATCTATTATTTATGCAGTTGTGTGGGCTGATCACCCATTTGATTGAAGTGGGATGAGTTGGATGTGGATTATTTATATCCACGAGATTGTTTCAATGTTTATGTGGACTTTGTTAACTGTCCTTATCAGTGGTCATTTGTACATTGGTATGTTACTTTGAGATATGAGGATGGATATATACAAAGACTTGATTGCATATTTTGGGTTGGTATTTTGATGGCATGAAGTTCTATCTATGATTTGTATACCCTGGTTTGAGTTGTGGTTAGCTTGGATGAGTTGCAATTTTTTGTGGTTGTTATTCTAGCTGGTATGAGTAAGGAATCTACTCAGATCCTTTGTTATCATTTGAATTTGATGCTTTTTCTCATGAAAATATTGGTGCATGTTTCAATGACAATTGATATGTTTTATCTTGGAATGTTCCTTCTTCCATAAGTGGCATGTTGGAGGATGTGAAGGTATTTTTTTCTTGACGATGGTTATGATGGTTGCTTTTGTAGGTATCTTGTTAGATCATTAGAGCATGGTAAAGATTCAAGTGGTATATTATTATCTAGCGATGTTTTTCCCTTGTTTTTTATTCCTATGGGTGTATTTATAAGTATGATGTCAAGTGGGAGAATGTTAGGATTAAGCTGTCATCTACCTTGTAAATCCTATAGAATATTGCATGGTTCCAACATCCTTGAAAACTATCTATAAGCACTTAGGGTGTATTGGGAAAATATTTTATATTATTTATTCACACTATTATTTGTATTACATTCATAAGGGGTGATGGGTTCTACTAGAAGCAATAAAGGTGACTTGCAAACATAAATATTTAATATTATTTTCCCCACATGTAGACACCTAGAGTGGGATGATAAAAGATAAGGAAAAAGATATATTAGTGGATGTTGGTATTCTCAAAGTTGGTACTTGGAAAGAGGCAATAAGTGTCTCTCAGTATTCTATCATTTATTAGATTTAATATAATGTTTAATTTTCAAGTGTGGGTGCCCAAGTTGGATGGAAAGTGTTGATTCCAAAATTGGTGTCCTTTCACATTTCAAGGAGGCAATCCAAGGTTTGGGGATGTTTGTAATGAAGGTTCATCTTTGGGTGTCATATTTGGTGTATTATACCTCTTCACAAATCTATACTAGCATTTGCACCTAAAGGAGGTTCAAGGATTATGCTAATAGAAAACTATATGTATGTTAATATGTTAGAGAGTAAGTATTTGTGCATGTAAACAATTAATAATAAATTCTAAATAAAGGAATGAGATAAACTTAGAAAAATCTATATTTTTTCCTTAAATATATTAAGTATTATCTGATTATGAAATATTTGCATATAGATTTAAAATATCAATCAATGCAAATGAAAAAATAAAATTACCATCAAATTGAAAAAAAACACTACAAATGGAAATAGAATGTTCCCATCCAATTGTCAAATCAAAATTTATCTAGTTTTATGTGATAAGTTTGTGCATGTAAACAATTAATAATAAATGCTAAATAATGGAATGAAATAAACTTGAAAAATCTAGATTTTTTTTTAGAGAAATTAAGTATTATCTGATTATGAGATATTTGCATATAGATTTAAAACATAAATCAATCAAATGAAAAAATAAAGTTGCCATCAAATTGACAAAAAATACTGTAAATGGAAATAGAATGTTCCCATCCATTTGTCAAATCAATAGTTATCTAGTTTTTATGTGATAAGTGATATTTTAGAGGCTTTTACCATCAAATGACAACTAGTTTACCATTATATGGAAGCTAAAACTTGTTTTCCAATTACTCAACAATGGTTTGTAGGCGTGAGACTTGTTCAGGCTCAAATGTCACACTATATGTAGCCTATCGGCTAAAAATCAACTTCTTGGATGTAGAAATTATGAGCAACACTTGAATATAGAATTACATTAAGGGAACAAGCACAAGTTGATACATAAATAGGTTGTTCATATCTACATACGTGCTTCCATGTTGGAGGAAAAGAGGATAATGGAAGTGAATGTATTGTAATATCATCTATTTGAAGATAATGCATACTTGGTCTCTCTTCTTGGTGGATTTTTTTCTCACAAGGGTTTCTCCACATAAATCTTGTGTTATGTGATGCTCTTATGTTGGCGATTTATGCCTCAATGTTGCTATCTTATACTGATGTAAGTTTCACATAAGGTAGTGTTGATAAGCATCATATGTTGGCTGATATTTAGCATCATAAATAAGATAGATCTAATCATGGTAATTCCATATTAAGGAACTTAATTCCAGATTTGCATATAAGTTTTATATTTTCATGCTATAGTAGTCCAAGCCTTGTATCTCATCCATTGTATTCATTATCGAATAGAGATTGATTTTCTCGGTAATTGGTATTAGAACTTGTATATTTCTCATCAAATTGAACCCTTATCATATCAGTTTCCTCTTGGAAATAACAAGAGATTATAGAAAAAATAGGTGTTCATAGGAAAAGAGGAGAGAAAATAAAATAAATAAAGCAATTACCAAATATGGGACAAAGCTAGAGATAAAAATTGGTAAGAGCATGAGAAGAGGAGAATCAAAGATTGATACTAAATTTCACACTTGATTTACAAATTTCCTTCTTTATTATTTTTTATTTTTCATAAAATAAAATGGAAAAGCATAAAATCATGGCCATCCTACAATAAAAAGGGAAATGGTAGAAAGACCCCTCCCAAAGAGCTTTAGGAAATTTTCACTCTCTAAAATTGAATTGAAAACCTTATTTGTTAAGGACATATGAAAAAAAAAAAAAAAACAATCTTAAGATTCAATAGTTTGATTGATCAATAAGTTTGTTGCACTAGTTACCTCCCTGTAGAAGTGTGAACATTGATTTTTTTTAAAGTGTCCAAGGACTTCCATGTCATCTCAATAATACATTTCAAATTCTAGCATTGAGAGCTTCTTTGTTTGATTGATTTTATAATTAACAAGTAATCCCCCTCTATAATGACTTTTTGTAATTATTTTTTTCCAACTTGAGACCCAAAAATAAAGCCCTGGACTTTACTTGATTATTTTTTACTAACCAAAGAGTAGAGTATCATCTACAAAAAGAGCATGAGTTATTGGATCTAGATATTTTGGTATCAATATTCCCTTCCAAATAGATTATCTATTTTCAGCCAGCATTTTCCTACTCAAGGCCCCTACCATAGTAATGAATATAAAGGGGAAATTGTATCACCTTGCCTTAAACCTTAAGAGGAATTGAGGAAAATTGTTGGGTTTCCATTCAGAAGGATTGATGATTTGGCCCCTGATATGCATAGTTATCCATTTACACCACTCTTTTAAGCATTTTTTTAAGAACATGAAGCAAGAACTCTTGATTGATTCCATCATACACTTTTATCATATCCAATTTTATTACCATTGCATGTAGTTTTTTTATTGAATTGAGCTAATTGTTTCATGAGTAACAAGGAAACCTCTAGTTGTTTCCCTTCCCAAAATAAATCCTACCTATTCCTTAGAGATGAAAGAAGGGATAATTCTTCTTGCTCTTGTTGTGATTTCCTCTATGAAGATTTTATAAATATTATTGCATAGAGATATTGGTCTAAAAATTTTAAATATGGAAGGGTTATGTGTAATGCCCCGCCGTGTTAACCCCAAAGGACAACAAAACACCGCACATTTTTTTTTGTTTGAAAGTGAAACATTGTATAAGATGGAAATGTAAATTCTTAACATGAAAAGCAATTATGCATTTGCAAGGTTATCTACGTCCTCTGGGGTACATAGAACGGTCATTACAAACACTAAACTTTAATCCAAATGAAATCGAAAGAGAAACATAAGGATAACATACATTCAACCATAATTATAAGAGAGATACAATATTTTATTGTGATTCAATTCATAGTTTTATGTTACAATTGTGGAGCCTATTTCCACATATAGAACACATCATAGATACAATGGTACATTAAATAGAGCTTCCCTTATATCATCAGGAAGAATACATTGAGTACATAGATGAGGTTTATGGTACAAAATGAAGGAAAGTCTTCATCCAAATGAAGCTCTGGAACTCTGCATCCGCATCTATATCGCGAACACATCTTGGGAACCAAATGGGTGCATAGCACGTTCCACCCGACCATGTGGACCCAAAGGTCCACCCCCCGTGCTAGGAAATGACAAGAAAGGGTCCACATCCAACAAAATCAAGTAAACAAGACTAACATCAACACTGGCATAGAACAACATCCCAAAGTACATCAAGTACCTCGACAAGTACATCAACAAGTACATCAAGTAGTATATCAACAAGTACATCAACAAGTACATCGACAAGTACACCAACAAGTACATCAATAAGTACATCAACAAGTACATCAACAAGTACATCGACAAGTACATCAACAATTACATCAATAAGTACATCAACACTTCCAGAGGCTATCAAACAAAGAAGGGTAAACGAATACTGTATGAGAGTGTCATCGCATGGCCTTACATGGATTATCCAGGCAACCTATCACAACGTACCACCTCCATCTATGGTTATCCAGGCAGCCTATCTCAAGGCACCGCTCCATAGGGTGACTCATGCGGGACCACTTACCTTTCGTGAGGACAAGGTAGTGATCTTACCAACCAGGTCTTCTCATCCCATCCTTAGTTTGTGAAAGCACTAACGGTATGGGTGAGGCACATCATTAATCTTGTTTAATTTTTTGGCTACCCAAACCCACTAGTTTATTAATTATATTATCACTTGTTTAGGAACTCTTCCATGGGTTACCCTAACAGCCCCTTTGTGCACCGGCCCCCATGAAGAGCCACCCTCCCCAACAGTTCCACAACAAAGCTCACAACTACAAGGGGTGTACCAAACATAAAAGCCATAAAATGAAAAAACTTGCGAGGCATGTACCATCTCGCTCATAATCACCACCAAAATGCAAGGAAATCATGGAACAAGGTACACCCACGAGCTCAAAATAAAATCACAGTCAATGGAATCCAAAGGTCCATTCACAAGAATATTCAACACACATAAAAGGTTCCCATCGCCTCTGGAATTCTAACAACATATCACCCATGGCTATCAAAAGGAAGTAACTTAAACATTTGGGTTCCCATCATATCCAAAATATATCTAGACATAAAATTACCCAAAAAGTGAAATAAAACAAGAGGGAAATATGAACAAGGAATCACCAGTATGCATAAAGAATCAATTCCAAATACTCAGGGTAAATAAATAACTATCTAATATGTTCAAGATAACTATAAGTTTTCATTCCCTTAAGTGTATACACAATTCAATTCTACTAAAGATAATGTAGAGAATAATTAATTAATTAACTATAATTAAATTTATTTCCACCATAAAACCCTTTAATTAAATACGCACTATGAACTCTACATATGAGAGCTATCAAATCTACTTTAATTTAAAATAATTAAAATTTAATAATAAATTTAATTCAGATGTAACATATTTGTTTTAAACAAATAAATTTCAGCTAAATCTATTAGTAAAAGAATTTGTAAACAATTTTAACTTTAGATAACCTGCAAATAAAACTAATTTTAAATGCACTAGCCCAATATTCATGACATACATTTTAACTGCCTGCCATATCCATAAATACAAATAACCTAACTTAGTAAAACATGCATTTATTACATGATATTATAAATTCATGAATTAATTAACTCTACAAAGATTTAAATGTATATACATAAACTATGAGTAAAATTTTAATTTAAAGGAAGACAAATTTTACCATTTAAACATGATAATTAAAACAACCTACTTCACATTAAATAATATTTATATTCAAAGGATAAAATTAATCTGATATTTAGTTTCCTACTAGCACTTTAATCTAAAGAAATTTGAGATAAAGTTACAACCCAATAGACGGAAATTCATGATGATAATTTACCTTGAGAATTGCAAGAAAGCGAATTTGTAATTTACCTTAATAGTGAATAATAACTACCTATTAAACTCAAATGATCATATGTTTATCTTTAAATCAAAATTTAAAATTATCAATATGAATATTAATATTTGACAAATTCAATTTAACAAAGGATGTAATAGGGTAACATAAAAATAAAAATAAAATTACCATGTTATATTACTTGCTTATTTGCCTATCAATACTTCCATTATAAAACATAATTAAATCAAGGTTCCGTAATTATATTTCATACACAGAAATAAACATACACCTATATACAGGTATATGAGTGACATAGACATACATATACATACATATATGGGCTTACGTAAAAAAAATATATATATACAATTAAATTTTAATCTTAACATTAGAAATATTTTAACAAATATACATTTATATTATCATAAACATTATATATATATATATATATAGTCCCTCCCCTTACTCTTTAAATTTTATTTAATACAATACTTTTAAATATACTTAATTTCCTCCTTAAATTCCCTTAACTATTGATTTGATAAACTATCTTTTATTGAATCCTCCTCTTTCTTTTACTTTGTTCTTTTTTTTCTAAGAGTAGAGGTTTTAACAAACTGTAAAGTGAATGCATGGTTTTCTTAAAGAAAAGAACAATTTCCATTAAATATGGAAAGGAGGATAAAAAAAGAGAGAATATCTACATGTTAGAAACAAAACACAATTTATTCATTGTTTTAAAGATTAAGGGCAGAAAAATTGGGGTTAGCTCTAGCATATGCAATGATGTTGCATACTCATATAACGACGATGATGATAAAAAATAAAAATAAAAATAAAAAGATGCTAAGGCTGAGTTCAATGAAATAAAATAGGCATCTCAAGGAATATAAATATCAGGTTAAAACTTTGCAACTTTGATAGGACAACAGTGGAACCAAAGAGATTATTTAAGCCTCTGCCATATTCTATTCTCAAGTACAACAGGCGAGACAGATTGACAACTATCAGGAAGATTATATATCAACATAGAAATACTCAAATGCCACAGGTAAAAGCAATAAAAGGGTTTGCCACCATCAAATAAAAAGGGTTTAAATTAAAATAGCTCAACCGTATTTTATTCTCAAGTGTTGCAACTATGATAGATTGTCAATAAATCAAGGAGGTCATTTAAACCCTTAACTTGTTTAAGTGCTACAGGTTAAACTGGTTGAAAATGGAAAAAGAGAGATTATCAATTTACCCTAGAGCAATCTCCATGAATCTTTAACCTAAACAAGACCATATATATTTATTTATTGCACAAATATTGGAGAAATACAGGGACACATTCATCAAATGCAGCCAAATCAGAAGTAGCAATTTATTTTATGGTGAAAGAAGAAAACCCCTTGAGATCTAGGCAGGGTTAATTCAGTGGTAAAAAAAAATAATTGCATTAAGAAGTTAAACTTTTAAAGTTTTAAAATATGGAATTCAACGATTAAAACTAAAATTTACTAACTTGGATTTGACAGTTGTGACAAAATCTTCTCTCTGTAAATTTTCTCTTGCCTCTCTTTTTCTTAACTCCCTCTTTCCTCTAGATAAATTAAAAAAATAAGCTTACAAACCTCGGTAAGCAAGGTACAGGTGTCCATCAACACAGTTTTCAATTTTACACCCGGCACCTAATATTTATCTTGTTTAACATTTGGAGGAATTTAGTAAAATAAGAAATCTACCCCCACTATTCTTGACTGCAGTAACAGAAATAATTACAATGTTAAATTGATTTGATCAAAACTAATTTAACCAGTATTAATTCATGCTTATTCAATTTAATGAAAACTCGGATGGATAAAAAAAAACTTTTAATATAATTATATATATATATACATATACATCTAATTATTATTTATTATTTGAATTTATTTTTAAAACTTTACTTTAGGGGTAATATTATATTACATCCTTCCATAAAATAATTTTAAATCTAATATTTAAAATTTATCAAGTAATTTAAATTTTAAATTATAAATTTTGTGAATTTAAATTAAAATAAACATCATGCAATTTTGTGTTTTATTTGAATTTTAATACAGTTTAACCTTTACATCAATCTAATATTTAAATTATTAAAATTTAATAATTTAATTTATTAAATTCATATTATAAAAATAAGCTATGAAGCTTCAAAACAAGGACCAAATGAACATAACAATGACTATGCAATTTGTCTTAACTCATGAAACTCATTGCTCGGCGTTGTCTCCAATGATTTGAGAGGAACCGAGCCCTAAATCTCTCCAAAAATAATTCCCACATCACGATGCTAATGTCCAAGTGTAGCTTCTATTCTTCTAGACGCCACCATGTAGATGCAAAGCCTCTAAGGTGCATGATGGCGCACCTAGCCCAGGTATTGCTGCCATATGGATGCATCGCAAAGCAATGATCCAAGTCTATTAACCAAGTTTCTGCTTCAAGTCCTCCACCAACACCATCAAAAGTGGGAGGATGAGCTCTCAAAAGATCCCTCATGTGACCTGCCACTATTGCATCTTGCTCTACTAATACTTCCTTCCGCCTCAGAGATCTCTCCCTTTCCCTATCTACTTGTTGCTCTCCTTCAGGTCTAGGGCCTAAACGACCAAGCACCTCCTCCAACAACTGTCGTAATTGTAATCCATCCATTCTTGGTTGCTCTGAATTTGGACCTCCTCCATCTGGATGATTTTGAGATTCATGTTGTTCCTCATGTTCTGATTCATGGGAACTTTGTGATAGAGTACTTTCATTTATGGCTCTTTGGCCACCACCTCCTCGGCCTGTGCCACGACCATGACCTCTAACCTGAGGCATGATCCTGGATGACATTAGAGAGGAGCATGTCAAATCAAGAGTTAAGTACAAAGGTTAGCTTAATGGGCACAATTAACCTAGATTACCCAGAGTTGTAAACCTTAGCTCTGATACCAATTGTGTAATGCCCCACCATGTTAACCCCAAAGGACAACAAAACACCACACATTTTTTTTGTTTGAAAGTGAAACATTGTATAAGATGGAAATGTACAATCTTAACATGAAAAGCAATTATTCATTTGCAAGGTTATCTACGTCCTCTGGGGTACATGGAACGGTCATTACAAACACTAACCTTTTATCCAAATAAAATTGAAAGAGAAACATAAGGATAACATACATTCAACCATAATTATAAGAGAGATACAATATTTTATTGTGATTCAATTCATAGTTTCATGTTACAATTGTGGAGCCTATTTCCACATATAGAACACATCATAGATACAATGGTACATTAAATAGAGCTTCCCTTATATCATCAGGAAGAATACATTGAGTACATAGATGAGGTTTATGGTACAAAATGAAGGAAAGTCTTCATCCAAATGAAGCTCTGGAACTCTGCATTTGCATCTATATCGCGAACACATCTTGGGAACCCAATGGGTGAATAGCATATTCCCCCCGACCATGTGGACCCAAAGGTCCACCCCCCGTGCTAGGAAATGACAAGAAAGGGTCCACATCCAACAAAATCAAGTAAACAAGACTAACATCAACACTGGCATAGAACAACATCCCAAATTACATCAACAAGTACCTCGACAAGTACATCAACAAGTACATCAAGTAGTATATCAACAAGTACATCAATAAGTACATCAACAAGTACATCGACAAGTACATCAACAGGTACATCAATAAGTACATCAACACTTCTAGAGGCTATCAAACAAAGAAGGGTAAACGGATACTGCGGGAGAGTGTCATCGAATGGCCTTACATGGATTATCCAGGCAACCTATCACAAGGTACCGCCTCCATCTATGGTTATCCAGGCAGCCTATCTCAAGGCACCGCTCCATAGGGTCACTCATGTGGGACCACTTACCTTTTGTGAGGACAAGGAAGTGATCTTACCAACCAGGTCTTCTCATCCCATCCTTAGTCTGCGAAAGCACTAACGGTATGGGTGAGGCACATCATTAATCTTGTTTAATGTTTTGGCTACCCAAACCCACTAGTTTATTAATTATATTATCACTTGTTTAGGAACTCTTCCATGGGTTACCCTAACAACCCCTTTGTGCGCCGGCCCCCATGAAGAGCCACCCTCCCCAACAGTTCCACAACAAAGCTCACAACTACAAGGGGTGTACCAAACATAAAAGCCATAAACTGAAAACATATGCGAGGCATGTACCATCTCGCTCACAATCACCACCAAAATGCAAGGAAATCATGGAACAAGGTACACCCACGAGCTCAAAATAAAATCACAATCAATGGAATCCAAAGGTCCATTCACAAGAATATTCAACACACAATAAAGGTTCCCATTGCCTCTGGAATTCTAACAACATATCACCCATGGCTATCAAAAGGAAGTAACTTAAACATTTGGGTTCCCATCATATCCAAAATATATCTAGACATAAAATTACCCAAAAAGTGAAATAAAACAAGAGGGAAAAGTGAACAAGGAATCACCAATATGCATAAAGAATCAATTCCAAATACTCAGGGTAAATGAATAACTATTTAACATGTTCAAGATAACTATAAGTTTTCATTCTTTTAAGCGTATACACAATTTAATTCTACTAAAGATAATGTAGAGAATAATTAATTAATTAACTATAATTAAATTTATTTCCACCATAAAACCCTTTAATTAAATACGCACTATGAACTCTACATATGAGAGCTATCAAATCTACTTTAATTTAAAATAATTAAAATTTAATAATAAATTTAATTCAGATGTAACATATTTGTTTTAAACAAATAAATTTCAGCTAAATCTATTAGTAAAAGAATTTGTAAACAATTTTAACTTTAGATAACCTGCAAATAAAACTAATTTTAAATGCACTAGCCCAATATTCACGGCATACATTTTAACTGCCTGCCATATCCATAAATACAAATAACCTAACTTAGTAAAACATACATTTATTACATGATATTATAAATTCATGAATTAATTAATTCTACAAAGATTTAAATGTATATACATAAACTATGAGTAAAATTTTAATTTAAAGGAAGACAAATTTTACCATTTAAACAGGATAATTCAAACAACCTACTTCACATTAAATAATATTTATATTCAATGGATAAAATTAATCTGATATTTAGTTTCCTACTAGCACTTTAATCTAAAGAAATTTGAGATAAAGATACAACCCAATAGATGAAAATTCATGATGATAATTTACCTTGAGAATTGCAAGAAAGTGAATTTGTAATTTACCTTAATAGTGAATAATAACTACCTATTAAACTCAAATGATCATATGTTTATATTTAAATCAATATTTAAAATTATCAATATGAATATTAATATTCAGCGATTGACAAATTCAATTTAACAAAGGATGTAATAGGGTAACATTCTTTTTCCAATATAAGCTAATAAATTCATTTATCTATATTGAATATTAATATAAATAACTTAACTGAGCATAAGGAATTAAATTTTTCTATAGAAATTATTTACTGGCTCATCCGGAAAAATAAAAAATAAAACTACCAAGTTATATTACTTGCTTATTTGCCTATCAATACTTCCATTATAAAACAGAATTAAATCAAGGTTCCGTAATTATATTTCATACACAGAAATAAACATACACCTATATATAGGTATATGAGTGACATAGACATACACATACATATATATATATGGGCTTACGTAAAAAAAAAAATACATACAATTAACTTTTAATCTTAACATTAGAAATATTTTAACAGATATACATTTATATTATCATAAACATTATATGTAACAAAAATATATATATCTATATATATTTATTAATTCCCTCCCCTTACTCTTAAAATTTTATTTAATACAATACTTTTAAATATACTTAATTTACTCCATAAATTCCCTCAACTATTGATTCGATAAACTGTCTTTTATTGAATCCTCCTCTTTCTTTTACTCTGTTTTTTTTCAGAGTAGAGGTTTTAACAAACTGTAAAGTGAATGCATGGTTTTCTTAAAGAAAAGAACAATTTCCATTAAATATGGAAAGGAGGATAAAAAAAAATATATATCTACACGGTAGAAACAAAACACAATTTATTCATTGTTCTAAAGATTAAGGGCCAGAAAAAAAATAACAACTGGGGTTAGCTCCAACGTATGCACTGATGTTGCATACTCATATAACGACGATGATGATAAAAAATAAAAATAAAAATAAAAAGATGCTAAGGCTAAGTTCAATGAAATAAAATAGGCATCTCAAGGAATATAAATATCAGGTTAAAACTTTGCAACTTCCAGAGCTATGGCTGAGACAGGTTGACCATGGCAACATAGATTATTTAAACTTCTACAGCCTCCTAAGTTCAAGTGTTGGTGTTGTGATAGGACAATAGTGGAACCAAAGAGATTATTTAAGCCTCTGCCATATTCTATTCTCAAGTACAATAGGTGAGACAGATTGACAACTATCAGGAAGATTATATATCAACAAAGAAATACTCAAATGCCACAAGTAAAAGTAATAAAAGGGTTTAAATTAAAATAGCTCGACCATATTTTATTCTCAAGTGTTGCAACTATGAGAGATTGTAAATAAATCAAGGAGGTCATTTAAACCTTTAACTTCCTATTTGTTTAAGTGCTACAGGTGAAACCGGTTGAAAATGGAAAAAGAGAGATTATCAATTTATTTTACGGTGAAAGAAGAAAACCCCTTGAGATCTAGGCAGGGTTAATTCAATGGTAAAAAAAAATAATTGCATTAAGAAGTTAAAATTTTAAAGTTTAAAAATATGGAATTCAACGATTAAAACTCAAATTAGTAACAATGGTCCCTGTCTGTGTTTGTCATTCATCAGTAATTCGTTATGTTATGTTATTGTTCCATTTTATGTCATTTGATTCTAGTCATAAATTTTGATGTGTTTTTCATTTTATTTAGTTGTGGGAGAAACACCAAGATTTAATTAAATATTAAATTAGTTGTGAATTTTAATGTTTAATAAAATACTATTTAAAATTGATCTTAATTACAATTGTGTAAATGTCCAATATCTATTAAATAATATTGTTGTTTAATTAAATAATATTATTTATTTAATTAAATAATATTATTTATTTAATTAAATAATATTATTTATTTAATTAAATAATATTATTTATTTAATTATAGTTAAGGAATTATACAAAAATAAATAGTTTGTCAATATTACATGCGGTAAGGTTTAAAGGAAAATAAAACATATATTTATATGCACAAATTATTTAAAAAGAATGCTCGAATGCATTGCATGGCAAGTTTAAGTTAATTTAATTTAATTCAGTAGTGGGTAAAATTTTAAACTAAGGATGAAATTATTTTTCACCTTATAACCAAAGGTAAAGAAAAAAAAAATTAATATAGGCCATTGAAAATTATTATATTTTAAAGCCTTAGTGGTGGTAGGTTTATTTTTCTTTTCAAGCTGAAGAATTTCCTCTAGGTGGAAAAAGGGAGGAAGATAAAGTGACGGGTGGTGAGAATGAAATTTGGGGTTAACACGGCGGGGCATTACATTATGACACTTATAAATTAAATTAATGTATGTAAAATTAAGTTCCCTTAGTAGGTTTTCATTATTTCTTGCTTATTTAACTCCAGTAGCACATTCCTTCCAACAAAATCCCAACAATTTTGAAAAATTAATGCAATAAAACCATCTATGCCTAGAGCCTTATCACTAGCAAAAGGAAAACTTATGCTTCTCATCTCTTCAAGGGAAAATTCTACCAACATGTTTTGTTCAACTGAAAGCAATTTCAAAATATGCTCTAAAATATGTTAAGATTTTGAGGCCTAGTCTACATCTTCTTTGTTTAATAGGCTTTGTAAGAAAGTATCAACTTGTCTTTGAATATCAATCTGCTCTAGAGGTTGGCCCTACAAATAATTTATGATTTAGATGTAGTTTGACTATTTTTTTTATTTTATGGATGCATGGAAAAAAAAAATATTTCTCTCCCCTTTTTTTAACAAAATTTCTCTATGTATTTGTCTCCAAAATATTTCTTCTCGAAAGATTATTTATGTCATTTATGTCATTTCTTCTTTTAATGTATATTCCTCTTGGAAGATTGTATGGTTCATACCATTTTTTATGACCATTTTATTTGGATCTTAAAGATTATTTTCTATTCTATTTTTTTAACAAAGATTTTTGTAACATAATTTGTTCCACTTTTTTATTTTCAATTTTATATACTTGAGTTTATTGCATAATTGTAACATTCTAGATCTTTTTCCCACTAATATTTTGCAAGGGGAATGAAGTTTGTGTCTCTAAACCATATTGTTTCAAATTTTAAAGGATATTTGTTTGGATTGATGTCTTAAAAAATATTAAAAGATATTGGAAAGTGGTTAGATCTAGCCAGAGGAAGAATTGTGCTAAATAAATTCTAACGATTAATGATCTATTTTGAGGGCAAAAGAAACCTAACTAGTCTCTTAACATCATGATGGAAATCCTTTCTATTTGTCCAAATAAACTTTCCATTCCTAGGGAGGAAATAAAATAAGCTATTCCCTTCTATAAAATATTTGAATTCTTTCATTCAACTTGAGTGGAAGGATGATTACCTTCATATTTTTCTTGTGGATCAGCAATTGCGTTGAAATTGTCCCTTGGGATGACTAGATCATCTCTCAAAAAATGGAGGATCATATTATTCTTATTCCAAAGAAGCATTATTTGAGAGGTGGGTGTTGGGATATAGACATTAAGCAACCAAAAATTGAGAATGTAAGATATAATTTGAGTTGTTGAAAGGATCAATGTGATCTCAAAGAAATATTTTCTACTAGAATAAATTTATAATTTCAAAAGATAGCTAAAATCCTTTGATCCTCGTTTTGCTTCAATCTCAAAATAATGCTTTATGTTTCTGCGTAGAGAACCATTATACTTTTAACTAGTGATTAAAAATTCAAATTAAGTCCATGTAGTCACCTTATAATTATGAATGTCACTTTATTTTATAAAGTTACTTTATATTTTATTATAAGTCACTTTAAGTTATAAGTCATTTTAATCTTACAAATTCAGTAACTTTATAGCATAAGTATCTTTGTACCTTTTTAATTCTAAGATTTGGGATTTTTAAAACATAAATTTTCATTTAAACTTTAAGACTCGTAAAGTTGATAACTATCATAGTAAACTTTTGTCTTTCAAAATGAAATAAAGGACTCATATGAAAGAGGAGACGACATAAGAATAATTACTCTTTAAATTCCATTTTTTTTACAATTTTTGTGAGAAGATAAATTACTAAGACAAACATGTGATTACAAGAAGATTAACAACATATTTTTTGTGGTTATTGCTTAAAGTAATTAAGCATATGCAAGTTTAATTTTTTTATCAAATTGATTATTTGAGTTTTTTTTGTTTCATTTGAAAGGGTTTGCAACACAAGAATACTTACTCTTTAAATTTTATTCGATTACAATTTTTGTAAGAAGATAAATTAATCAAACCAACATGCAATTGTAAGAAGATTAACAACAAATTTTGGGGGATAAAGTATACTGTTTAAAGAAATCAAGTATATATTCATTTTTAATTTGTTATCAACTTGATTATTTGATCATGTTTTGAGATTAATCTTTTTATTCTCTATGGGTATATTACGATCGTATATGACATCAATTTCTACTTTTTATCCAAATATTAATACTTCATTCACTTCAATGACATGACTAATTATTATTCTTTTAATGTTTACATATATTGTACTTGTTCAAAGAATTTTGTTTATCACAACTTTTTTTAGCTTTTTATGATTCTCAATAAAAATCTTTTATATCAAATCATTGCTCGCTACAATTCTTTTATATTTTTTATAATGGTGTATTATATTATAGCACACTATATTTTATTTCATTAATATTAACTAAAGATGCATTTTATTCAATCAAATTTTCCTTCATTTAGTTTAATTTATTTTACTTAGAATATATATATTTTATAGCAATCATTTGTCATCATATTAAATACATTGTTGTTGGTACATTTCAAGAATCTTCTTTGAATTCATAAATGAAAAATTCACTTCTATAATTTTTTCCTTTGTGAATCATAGAGTGGGCTAATTGATTCAAAATTTCTTGGAATCTACTAGGTTGAAACACATTTGCACACACGTGTTATTTGACCTTAGCAATTAAACTACCCTTTTACACTTAGATTAGCATCTAGTTAAAATGTCCCTTCCTTTATAGCTAAACTTGTCTAATGTCATGTTTACCCTTAGGATAGGCAAAAGGGTTGATTGGTTGAGTTAATACTTATTTCAAAATCAACAATCATTTGTTCCAATCAAAATATTATCACATCTCTTGTTTATGTGTTGAAGAATTTTTGTATACTTGTACACATACCTAAAAACATAAAGATGAGTAATTTCTTTAGTCTATTTGCATTACATGCTAAAAACTCTAATGATAAGTTCTAGACTTTACTTTAGTTTATAGTGACAAGGGAGCTTCCCTTTTGAATTTTGAAGAAATGTTTATACTTACACATTGTTTAATTTTGCATTAAATCTTTAGAGGGATAGAAAAAATGCTCAAAATGTGCACCCCTAAACCTAAGGTGTATAGCTACTAGAGGGTCTTTGCTACATTTTCAATGTTACCTTTTTCTAAATCTATCTTTCAACACAACCTTTTCTAAAGCCCTTTACTATTTTAACGATTCCAAAGTTGTGAGTGTATAGGGGTATTAAAAGGCTAAATTTTTAATATAAAATTACTTTTTAGTTTTAATATTATAAGAGTTCTATAGAGGTCGTGTCCCTAAACCAAAAATAACTATATTGTATTACTAGATTGATATTGCAACCCACACCAATATTATTGGAAAATACATGAATTTTGTATGTCATAACCAACAACACAAATCAAAACATTAAACTATACTTCTACCATAAGCAAAAATCCCAAATATTAAGTCATGGATTGTTAGTGTGAAAGGGATATTGTTGTGCATTTCGCACACACACCCTACTTGGATCGGGGACCCCCTCTTTTTGTGTAGCTTTTTTTCGATTTGGTTTGTGCTCACTTCACTTTTGTGATCTCGCTTTTTGACCTAATTGATCAAAATGCTTTCAAAATTGCTAATTCCTATCATGCCTGGGCCTCATGTCAAATTTTCATTAGGCTTAGGGAAGTTACAGAAATTCCTTTGTAGGTTTCCATGATGCAAAAGCCATGCTCCTCTTTGTTGCTTGTAGAGGTTCCTATGTGGGTCATCATTTGCAAAATGTCATTGTCATGGCACCATCAGCATCATCATCCACCCTCTAATTTTCCACACATCTTCAAACTTACCAGCATCCACACCGTGTCTTTTTGTATCAGTCCTCTTGCACAGTTTTCAAAAAACCTACATTTAATAACCCACATTAATGGAAATAAGGGTTATAAATAGGAGGCTGAACATTTCATTTCATTCTCACCCTTTGAATTCAAACTTTAAAGGAGCTCTGTCGCGCTGCTAACCAAGTGACTATGATTTGGGATGATACCTCTTTGATCTGAGCGACTACCAGGTTTGAAATCCTCAACTCTGTAAGTTTTTGTTCCTATTATCTAGGTTTTTGGTTTATAAAGTTATAAATAACCACTTCTTTGATGAAAAAACCTCACCAATGTATTTACACATGGGACTATGAAAAATGAGCATCAATCTTCCTAGGTTCCCACATGGCAATCATGATCCCTAAATATTGTGTTATAACATGTCACTTCATTGGAGAAAACCCTTAAGACATCTACCCTGTAACTCTTGCATTACTCGTGAGGTAGGTAGCAAACCTTAGGGTTCAAACTCTCAAGTGTTGAGAAAATATAGAGATGCATTTGTAGGTTCCCCTCCACAAAATGTCGTTCCATGAACATAAATCATGAGGGCATCCACTCCTTCCGCACTTGTAGATAAATTCAAGGAAGTTGCTAAATTATTGAACTTAAGGAAAATCAAGTAGGGAACCCTTGCGGAACTTCGTTTGTAGAAGGCCATTGAACCCAAGCCAAATTTATGGCACAAACCATCCTAGCGCCCGCGAAGGCTATGTCTGCAAACATCAAGACCGAAAACCTTAAAATAATGAAGTCCCCAAACCTTTGTGGATTCTCCCTTGTAGGATGCCATTGGCGAAAAGCCATAGGGCACAAGTCGTTTCAATGACAAAACTTAACTGGCTTTTCAACTAGTGGCTTCTACATTCAAATTCCCCACAAAGTCTCCAAAATGATCCATACATAGTGTAGGACCACCTTCGCAGGATGCCACCTTTGAAATGTCATTTCAATGGAATAAATGATGGTGGCATCTGCATCCGTCACTCCCGCGAGGCAAACCTAGGACCATTAAAATGACAAAACTCAAAAATTTCCAAACATTAAAACCCTTTGCAGAAGTTCACTCGCGAGATACCGTTGAAACAAAGCCATAACACCCAAGTCATCTCTTTTGGAGAAATTCAATTGGGTTCCCAATTAGTGGCTTCCACAAAAATGATTCTTGCAAGCATGAAAGATAAAGCCTCGTTGATGTAAGCATTGACTTCAATGCCTCTACATTGACCTCTTGAGTGTGAAATGAAAATCTCTAGGTGTTTACTCCCTTTTGCAGGTTTTTCCATGTGAGATTCCACTTGCATGTTGTCGTCCACCCCAAGCCGTTTTCAATGGCATAACACTTGACGACATTCAGACGAGTAGCTTCCGCACTTATTTTCCCTGCAAGTCTTCAAGCAAGCCATAAGTAATGATGCCTTTGATTTTAATGTTGTTGAATCCACTTTGGAGTCTAAATCCAAAAAATGCTAAGTGTTTTATCTCTTGTGGAGATTTTAATGTGAAGGCCATCTGCGGGTTGTCACAATCTCCTCGCCATTTCAAATGGATTAGCTCTAAACAGTGCCTGAGAACATGGCTTCCACATGACCTTTTTCCACATCGTTCAAACAAGCCCCAAACCCCTAAAATTGATTACCCACATTTTAAATTAACCTTTGAAGAGTGAATTTAAAAATGACCAAGTGCATAAAATGATTATGGGTTTTAGGCTACAAGATGCTGCTTGCAGGTTGCCATGACCCTCAAGCTATTTTCAATAGCTTAACATCTAATGACATCCGACACATGGCATCCACATGTCCACTTTTCACACTTTGCAAAATGACAAAATTTCCAATTGTAACTAAGGGAAATATTCAGGTTAGCAGAGTAATGCGTAAATAAATAGAAACCCAAAGTAAACAATGAAGTAAAAAGGAGGAAATAACATGAAAACAAAGAAAGATATTACATAGTGTCTTCAACCTCCATGATTGACCTCCATTGCACCTTCTCTATTTGTTGCAATATGTATTTTTCCCTTATATTTGTGTGAGCAATCTATGACTATGCCAAGACCTAAGCAAATTTTGAATGATTTGATCACAAATGCTACACTATGCAATTATGCAACAAGTAAGCAAGCCTAAAGTATGCCTAAAATTCCAAAATGCCAAGATGTATGAAGTCAAGAGCATAAGAGATGTAGATCCCAAAAGACTAAGAGATGAAGTGTGCCTAAGACAAGATTGCATGAGATGTCAAAATGATACCAAATTGCCATTTTATAGAAAATGCAATTTTGGGTGAATGGCCAAGATTGAAGATTGACAAATGCCCTAGAATCAATGGACGAGATTCAATGTGACAACCCACAATTAGGGTTAGGGAAACACAAGGGTAAATTTAAAATGAGAGGACAAGATTTGATTTGAGAAAATCAAATCAAGGGTTGAAAATGCATGTGACAAGGAGATAAGAATGGCATCGAAAAAGAGAGAGCTAGAAAATCAAATAATTTTAGAAATTACTTGATTTGTGGAAGAAAATTGCTATTTTGAATTAAAATTTAATTTAATTCAAAAGGTGGGGTCATGTGATAGTAAATAATTAATTTGAATTATTTACTTGGAGAGAAAATTAGAAAGTGGACCATTTTAAATAAATGTCTTTATTTGAAATTAGAAAAAGCCAATGTGGATAATAATTAAACAAATCAAAGAGATTTATTTAATTATAGAAAGACATAAATTAGAAAAAGCCAAAGTGGATAATAATTAAATAAATTATAGGAATTTATTTAATTATAGAAAGACATGGGGAATTAATGGCATATTTAAATAAATAAATAAAGTTTATTTATTTAAATAATCAGGAAGAATTAGTGGACATGTAACAATTAAATAAATTAAGGTAAATGATAGAGGGGCATAGGAAATTAGCGACACGTTTAAATAAATAAATAAATATAATTTATTTATTTAAATAGTCAGGAGGAATAAAAGACATGAATTAATTAAATAATTGAGAATCCTTTAATTAATAGTTGATTTTGGACTATAGAAGAAATATGATAAGACATAGAAAAATGTGGTTTGCGGGTCTAGGGCATTTTTATGTGTCTACACCAAGTATGATGACCTGACGTAACTCCAATTCTATTTCCCATGTTCTAAATTCGCTCAACCCAGAATTTTCCAGGTTTAAAACAATTGTGGGGATTGCAATGTGAGAAGCCACTTGTGGGGTTCCATCGTTCACAGGTCATTCTTTTCAGAATAAACCTTAACAACTTCCACATTGGGTTTTTCCGCAAAGATCAAGATGGAAAATTTGGCAAAAGTATGATGATCTCAAGTGTTTTAACTCACATTTCCTAGGTGACTTAATGAATTCAAACCGAAATAACTTGATGTGTCATTGCAGAAATATCACGAAATGATTCCATCTATGGAATTCTATTGCACTGGCACCACTACCAACGACTTCCACATTGACAACATCCGCATGATGGAAACCCACATCGCCTGGCCTGCAAAACTACAAATCCTACAAATGATTAGAAAATTTTGGAAATTAATGGATGTAATGATTCATTTGAGGTTAATGGATGCATTTAATGACGTTTTAGCGTGATCTAACAAGCATTTTTCTCTTCTTAATTTATCAAGGCATTTGTTATGCATTCTTTCTATATAATTTATGGAACAAGCTAAAAAAATTGATAACGCTAAGAGGGAACAAGATCCATGAAAGGTGAAAAGGAAAAATTCAAAATGAAGTATGAATTCCACAAATTCAAGTGCACTTTGAGGATCGTCTCATAATGGGACAAGGTGGCAGAAACTAATTTAGATCATATAAATATTGATGAATTCAGACAACGTGTCTTAGTCAACCTGAAGATGGAAGAGGCATGGAAATTAAAGAAAAGTGGAATTGCTAAGGTAGCAGGCTTCCCTCCACCCGAATTGATCTTTGGATGTAGAGAATGCTACCATTAGCCAACAAGGGGAATAGTCATTGTAGACATGAGAGTATTGGCTAACTTAACTCCTATGTCAATCGGGAAAACATTTGGGATACCTTTGTTTAACAAAATGGAAGATGCCGAGAAGGAGTATGCGCAAAACGTATGGAAAGAAGACCCCACAAGTTGTAAGAAAACCATAAATCATACATGGATGATTGATCCTCATCCAAGTGCAAGGAAGTTTCCTCAAAATCTTTATCAGAGTGACTTTTTGGAAGAATTCAATGACCTTGTAACACTTATGAGAAGAGTGATGGGACTTCCAATCTCCTCTATCTTTGAAGAATGAATCTAGTACTTTATAGAGGAGATCCTTAGGGGTGACACAAAATTTCATTGGGCCAAGATTATAAGTGACAATATCCATAATCAGCTTGTTGTGGTGAAGAAAAACAAGGAGTTATACATGACCTCTTACATTGTATATCTCTTAGCAATCAATTTTCCTTACAAGGGATTGACTTGTGTTGGTGAGATCGAGACAAAGAAAGGACAAACCATGTTGGAATCCTTGCAACATGAGCATGAAGTATGGATGGTTGTGTTGGTTGTTCCTGTGTTGTCATTGATGTCAACATGGTAATAACTATATGAGAAGTTTGTTTGGGTTACCAGAAGTTTTTCTCTTTTGGTAATACTCCTTTGTGATGGATCAATATGTTGGTATTTGAGTCTGGAACTCGTCGCAAGATATGATATGACTCTAATCTCTTAACCATGTTTTATTGACTCATTTAGACTACTATTTCTTGGATCTTGAGACATCTTTTTCTATTAACAGAAAGTTATCTCTGATAGAGTTTAACTTTTTATCCTACTATTGTTCTGTGTGATGTATACTGTGTGGGAGACTCTGCATTCTACTAAGGTGAACATTCTTGCATTGCAGTTTTGGCTAATAGTCTATTTACTGGTAGTATGATGGGAAATTAATGTGTTCTTAGATCTGAAAGGTGTTTGCTTTGAGGATTATTTGTTGGTTTGGAGAATTTTTTTTTAGTCTTTTTCGACTCAGGGGAATGCAATATATTATGAATACTAATAGTTGACTTGGCATATTGCACTACATAGATAAAGTGTTCAAATCCTATATGGTGTTGATGAAGAAAGGTTTTGGTTATTTTGTGTTCATCCAATTAGGCCAACCTAATTGATGAAAAAGATATGCTTGTCTATATATGATTCTTTGAGGAATGAAATAGGTACACATGAGAGCAAGAAGGAAAAGCATGATTGTGTGTGTGAGCAAGTGAGTAGAGGAAAAGAACAAAGACTAAATACTTTATCAATAGTATAGATTTTTTGAGTGATGGAGTACTTTATATTATGAGCTTCACTAGAACTAAATCCTGCACAATGAAGGTGTATTCCATCAACTCATTCTTTTTTTAGTGAGCCACTATCATTATATTTTGGCAGTGAGTCATCTTTTGTACTCAGGCTATGAGCCTTTTAAGGATAGTGAGTCCTAGCAGTGAGCCCCATAATATTCTGTATCTGAATATAATATATTGAAGGTTAACCCTCACAGTGGTTTATCTCATTTTGGGTTTTCCACGTAAAAATACTGGTGTTCATGTGTATGATTGCATTTACTTGTTTCTATGTCCTCTCTTTTTGATTCCGTTAAAATTGTAATAATGGTTAAGTGGATTTTATTATCAGTTTGTGGAATACTGATTCACCACCCCTCTCAGTATTCCATATGTTCAACAAACCATTGTTTATGACTGTTACCTACAACTATAGTACAAGAATTATAAAAAGGATTACAAGTAGGTAGATGATGCTTTTATCATGCATATTCTACGGACACTACCAAATGACTATAGTAAAAGGTTGTCCCACTGCACGAAGTCATTGATCAAGAATTTTAGGTACTGGTTTATCGAGTTCCCCAAATTTACTTACATAAGGGTTGAAGGATTCTCAAGATTCCCATATAGTTTGCCACAGTATCCCAATGATAGAATAATCTTGTTAGAGCTTACTCAAAAATTGTAGACTTTTGATTCATTGTTGCAAGAGAAGCACTACACAAGGGTCCCATATCCTATTGTCTTTGGTCAAGGAATGTATTCATGTCATGTTGCCCCTTGTGCAGAATATTCAAAAAAAAAAATTCAAAGTACAACCTCAAGTTCCATACTGAGCGAGGAGGCCTAGACCCTTGGGGAAAATTGAAGAAACAGGTTGGGTGGAAGCATGCTCATAAAGCCCATATTGAATATTTTTTGGAAAATTATGATGGTGATCATGATGTCCAAAGGTAGCATTATATGTGAATGAAAACTAAGTTCATAAAATCTGTTGATTTGTTTCTAGTACTCGACCAAATGTTTGAAGACAATAATAGTATTGATGAGGCATTTAATGTTGTGGCCAAGGTACCCCTACCAGTAATTGATTGGATTGAGCTGGAAATTACATATTTAGACACAATCATGTGCCCAATCGAGCAACATCATAAAAGGTGGTTAGATAATCAAGTGGCTCAATTACAACATCAGGGCGTTGAACTGACATATGGTGAGTTAAAAGATGAATTTCAATTGGAATGGAAAGCGGTGTTGATGCTAGTTCTTCGGGAGAAATCCCAAATTCTCTACTAGTCACCTGATCAAAGAAAAGAAAGGATGCACCAAAATGACAGCCTAAGCAGAAAGTGTACTCCAGAAAGGTGGTAGAAGTGTAAAGACCACCCAAAAAAGCCAAAAATATAGGAATCTTTGTTCCTAATATGTCTACCATACAAGAGGAATCTACATCCCCATAGGAGGAAGGAAGGCCCTAACCACCTCCACCTACCACTTCCTCACTTCCATTTGCTCCCTTCACACTATCTTCTTCCACTCTACCACCACTGCTCATATCATCTCTGTCCACTATGGACATCTCCATCCACCTTACGTTTGCTTCTCCAACTGCTTCGGTGGTCATGGTTGACTCTTCCTCTTCAACCTCTTCTCCCTTTTCTTCTTCTTTGCTCCCACCTTTGTAACTAACTTTATCCTCTCTACCACCTTCCATTTCCACCACCCCTATGGCACTGATCTCATTACCTGATTCTTTTGTTGCTTACTTGCAAAACATGCCTCATCAACTTTCTGAGACTATATTAAATCCTAAGGCCAATTTTTTCATGACCCTACTAGCTACCTCATTATCAATCCCTCCACCTCCTACTTAGCCACTAGAAATGGAGGAAATAATGCAAATATGTGAAAATTTTGAAAAAAGAAGTGAAGAGAAGCTTAGGGAAAAAACTGATACTGTTGAAGAGCCTACAGATTCAAACTGTGGTGATTATTATGAACATGTTGATGATGGCCTAAAAATTATTGATCTAGATGAAGTCATCTTAGATGAGGAAGGGCAAAAAATACCCAAGGATGGGGATCTAAGTGGATTTGACCATCATTATGATGTTGAGACATCTGATAAAGAGCAGGAAGATGAGTAGAATAAGAAACATGATGTCAAAGAAGCTAGCCCAAAGGAACACCATCCTGAAAATAAGGAAGATAATTCTCAACGTATCAATATAGAAGAGAACAAAGAAAATTTCAAAAGGGATGATGAGCTTCAAGAAGCTAGCCAAGATGAAGGCCAAAAAGATGGGGAAATGCACTTAGATAAAGGGGAAGGAGAAAAGAGTGATAATAAAAGGAATATTGAACTCGCTCAAGGGGCAAGAGTTAAGTATGATAGGGGCAAGGAAAAAACACAATAAGAAGAAAATATGGGTGAAAGGAATGTTGGATTCATTGAGCCTAATAAAGGGAAAGCAATAAAGAAGGAGGAGATACAGAGTGGCAAAGGAAAGAATGTTGATGATGCTCCTAAGCATGGGGATAACAAGTCTTTGAAGGATCAAGAAAACATCGAGGATGAATTCAACACTACATCCTCTTATCAACAAACAAAGATCCCTTCATGGCTAGAGAAACAAATGAAAAGAAAAGCCCCAGTATTGCAAGACCCAGAGGCCCGCCTAGAAGCCATATTAGCATGAGCCCAAATGAAGACCTGAGAAAAAAAGAAGCCTAAGGTCAAATCTCAGCTCACTACAAACGCATCAGGCTCTTGTATCCTCTTGGTGGCAACTCCAACAGTAGACAAGGATGTGGGGACCATTTAGGCCAAAGATTACCAAATAACTTCTATCAACCTTGGTCCCACTTCCAGAGCACAAAAGATAGGTTATTTCCAGGGATCAATCACCAACATCCCAAATCAAATGGATAAGGACAAGAACACCAAGGAGGATTTGAAGGCACAAGTGGTAGAATTGACCACATTTATACAACAATGGGTCGCCTTTGGTGAGGAAATTCCAACAAATCACTGACACCTGCAATATTGTCCAAAGAAGAAATTGGTAAAATGGAAAAGATGAGAAACTGGACCAAGTCTACCTCGAATTGGCTCAAGAGGGTGACTGACATAGGCAACTAGGTCATTCATTATGGGGTTAGGATGCACAATTATTTTTTTATTTTGAAAAATGAGATTGAAAAGGAGATTGAGGCATGCAAATATTTCCCTAATCTCTACAATATGACATGCCACAAGTTTAAGTGCATCCTAAGGTTACTTACGAAAGTCAGGGAGTAGGAATTAACACTGCCTAAAGAAGATCATTGGTTCCCTGAAGTTTGGTTGTTCAATTTTGAATTCAAAAAAGGAGTCATGGAAAGGAAATGATTAAGCTAGATGCTATTTTTTCTCATGTCACTAAGAATTTATCTGAAGGTGATGAGGTTCTGGAATTTCTAACGAGGGAAAAAATACCAACTAAAGAATTGGACCGCGATTTGGTGAAACAAGAATTCTAGAAGAAGATGGAACGGGGAAACAATGACATTTTTTCTGGGAGCTTCATGGAATTTGTTGCACGAGCCTTCACTCACTCAGAGCAAATCATTTAGAGAGGGGATTAGTGCGTAGGATAGCATGCAAAATTAATGGAGGAATTCAAAAAAGGAGTCATAGGAAGGGAAATGATTGAGCTAGATGCTATTTTATCCTATGTCATTGAGAATTTATCTGAAGGTGATGAGGTTCTGGAATTGCAAATAAGGGTAAAAATTCCAGCTCAAGATTTGGACTATGAGTTGGTGAAATAAGAATTCCAAAAGAAGATGGAATGGGTAACCAATGACATTTTTTCTGGGAGCTTCATCAACTTTGTTGCATGGTCCTTCACTCGCTTAGAGAAAATCATTCAGAGAGGGGATCAATGTGTAGGATAGCATGCAGAGTTAACGGAGGAATTCAATATGATCACCTTCAATATCAACAAGTCTGACTTTCCATAGCATGTTAAGCTTCTGGCAGTGGTAAAGAAGTTTGTCCAATATGCTATCATTCAAAAGGATGTTGGAAATGCTATAATAGAAAACAAATACTTATAGTTTCTAGCTATAGAAAAAAGTCACTAAAGGAAAAAATTAGCTACAGTAAAAATTTGGCTAGAAGAAAAATAGACTAAAAGACAAAGTAGCTGCCAATTTTATATTGAGAAATATTGTATTTGTATTGGACATTGTTTAAACCCTAAGTTGTAGTAAATTTGGGCCATTGGATGTAAATCAATCTTGTCTATTCATTTGGGTTTTAGAAAACTATAAATAGGGGCATCCTCTCATTTCCAAAGGAGGGAGATGAGTTGTTGTATAAAGAAATTTTGAAGCAATATAAAAGAAAGCATTGAAGTTTGGTGGTTTCTTTGAGTTTTCTTTTAAATGTGTGCATGATTTAGCCTCCATATTTTATTTCAGTTTAGTTTAATTTCCAATTAGTTAGTTTATGAACAACTTTAATGGAGTCTATGTGTTATAGTATTTGATGCACTTCCAACTCATGCTTTTGGTATTCTATTAATGATAGATTACTGTGTAAAATTAGTCTAAGCTTGTTTCTTTAATTGGACTTAATTTTAGTTGTGTATGTGCATGCTTTATGTATTCATGTTATAGCCTAAAAATCTAAAGTTAACCTTAGAAGATGGCACTAGTTTTGTGATATTGTACAGTACTCTTGGTTAAGCAAAACTTGGTTTTTGGGAGTCTATCTATTGTAATACTTTTCATTGTTGTTGTTGTTCTTACTTTTCAGATTTAGAATAACTCTCTAAACCCTCACATCTTTCATTCTTTCTTTTAAATTTGAGTTAAACTTAGGATTCCAACATCATAGTAATGCCATATCTGATGAATAAAGTAATTTTAGATTGTTGTTCTAAATTTTCTACTACAGTACACCATTTTCCAGTTTTCTAACACTTCGACATGGACCTGTAAGTTCTATCTTTTTAAAACCATAAAGACCCCTTGTGATTACCAACACATCACATCATCAATTGAGCTATTTATGCATCATCATGACTTGACACTTGAGAGACCTTGGGGTATTTTCTAAAACTTATTTTCAAATAATTACCTTTCAAGGGAGATGGAACACTTGTGTTATGTCTATGTTGTTGCATTACTAAAACACCCATCAACAAAATTGGTGCTAGGAGGGAATGTGGATGAAGCTAGATCGAATTGGGTCATTCTCTCCGTAGATATTTTACAGAGTTACCATATATACACCAAAAAAGGAGATTTTTAGGAATTAAAGACCCATACCAAGGCTAGGAGATCCAAGAAAGGGGAAGCTTCAGCATCAGTACCACCTACTCAACCTCCATCTCCTCCATCTCCTTCATCTCCTCCCCTCATACCATTTCTCCATTTATTAGCACACCCAAATTGCCATATTTCAACCACAGGTTGTTGTAACTTGGCCATTACCACCCCCACCTCCAAAAATGGCTCGGTTAGTTAACAACCCATCCCCATTGTCCTTTAATGACTATCATGATATGCCAAAAAAATCTTTAAAATTTTCTGCTCCAAATTTTACACAAGTGACCCCCAAAGGATAGTTGAAGAACACATCAAAATTTTCCAAACTACCCTCAAGGATAGATAGGTCGACTATGAGGATGTTTCTTACATAATATTCCCATATTCATTGAGAGAAGAAGCATTTCATTGATATATCCATTTACCTACAAGATTGATCACCTTGTGGGACCGCATGAAAGACACATTTTTTTTAGAAATTTAAAATTCTAGTCAACCCCACAAACTTGTACCAACAGTTCATGTCCATTAGGAGGGAGGTTAATGAACCCATAAGCTCCTTTAACAATAGGTTTCACCAAGCCTATACAAGGTTGCAACCTCCTTATGTGGCTGATGATGCCTCGACAAGAGCAGTATACTACGTTGCCTTAGATAATCTCACCTCATCCTTTGTCAAAAGGATGCATCAACCACCTACAGCTTTAGTAGATGCATATGCAGAAGTGGTGAAAGAAAGCACTGACCTAAGACAACACTTGGAAAGTCCACTACCTTCATTAAGACCTACATCCAATCCTAGACAGATCCATGGACTTAGTCACACCTTAGCTAATCAAACTCCATTAATGAACTAGGTTCCTCAACTGCCCATTATGCCTCATCCAGGACCCCCATTGAATCAAGCCCCACCAATACCCAATTATCTGTAGAATCCTAATCAGTAGACATATTCTCTCCAACATACCTTCTTATTTGCAAAATTATGAAGTCTCAGCCACCCAATAGAATTTATCTACAACACACCCTGTCTTTCTTTAGAATTTTGTACAAACACAAGGAAACTCAAACAAGGAATGAATCGATGAGTTGGTTGAGAAAGTAAAGAAGTTAAATACTGAGGTCACTCACTTGAGAAACTAGAACAACTAGCTGCAAGCATCACAAAGAAGTATTCAAGCTAGCTATCATCGAGACAATCATGATTCAAGCCAAGCCTTATGACGTAATTATGAATGAGGCCAGAATTTAGGGAAAAACTTCAAAAGAAGGTAGCCCCAAAGATACAGTCGAACATGGAATACTACGCCTAATAATGGAGGGGTGTTGATGCCACTGGACCCACCCAATATTTTAGAAAAGTGGAGTGTACCTAGCTAAAGAAACTTTGTTAGGATGGTGCAGAATCCACCAAATCAACAAATATTCAGAGCTTTCAAGTGCCTAGAATTCTAGACTACCACTGCAATTTTCCAAGTGGAGGTGTAGAATGTTGTTGATAATTTAGGTTGTAGAGAAATAGTGCCTTCAAAGCCCTATGACTCAGTCTTGATTGTCAATTAGGAACCTTTCCCTCAAAGTGACAGGAATGAGCTAGAAAAGGAATCTACATAAAAGGATTATAGAACAAACAAGGTATGTAATGAAGGAACTTTATCCCAAATGTTTGATTCACTTGATAATGGTCCTAGAGATGAAGAGGAACAATGGGAAGAGGAGGTTCACATGTTTCATCAACTCTTGACCCCCTATAATTTGAGGAACAAATAGGTTGGTGGTCCATTTACTACTTCCATACCACCAAACAACTTCAACATACTATCTGATCCAAATGCAAGCAATAACCCATATTATCCCACGGTGCCTACTCAATACCTCAATAGGAATAAGTAGTCTAAGTGCACCAAGGATCTACAACCTGATTCCACCAAAAGCTATCCATCTGAAGCATATGTGGAGTAGATGGGAGAACATGTGGCAAAGGAATTAAAGAAGGTAAAAGTGAGCCTATCCACCTTTAAATTATTAAGAGTATCTGCTATCAGAAATGCATTCTTCGAATCACTAAATGGGAATGCACCATCAAAAATCTCACAAGATGCAATGGGAAAAAGGGTCACATTTGACACGACTATCAATGAACCGGTAATTAGAGAGATTGCAGGGAAAAATCTAGATCAACAATCAGCTAAGGGTCTAGACAAGCAACCAACCAAGGAGTAAAACCAAACATTAGAAAAGGATAAAGGTGGAGAAAAGGAAAAACCTCAAGTCAATCAAGTTGACATTTTATTGAGCCTCTTCCAAGGAAGTTTAGAGACCCCTCCTTTCCTGTTGACTATCCACATATTTGGTAAAAATATGCATAACTATTTGTTGGATTCCAAAGCTTCAACAAACATCATGCCATTTGCAGTGTGCAAAGCCTTGGCCATAACTCTGACCTCGTCCAAACAGAAGGTAAATCAATTAGATAAGACTAAGGTTAATATTGTGGGAGAGTTGAATAGAATTCCAATGTAGGTTGCATCGGATCCAAGAGTGTAGCAGATTATTAACATCCAAGTAGCAGACATCCTTGAAACCTATGGTATGATCTTAGGAAGAGACTTCACCTGAGCTCCTAATGGTTACACGTTGACTGATCATTCACATATGTGGTTTCCTTGGGAGGGGTTGCTCAATCAGATCTAGATTGAACATGAGCCAAGGATGAGGTTCATAATAACTGAGTACAATAAGACAAATGAAGTGTTTTTTGTAGAAACAAAACTTGGGAATTATGTCTCGATTACATATAAGGGTGAAGAAGAGGAGGAAGAAGAAGTTCTCGTGTTGCATCATGCACCTAGAAACTTGAATACCCTTCCCAATAGTATTGAAGTAACGATTGAATATGTTAATGAAGACTTTCAAGATGATGGAAATATTAGACTATTCGATAGTTTCTAAGAGTTTATGAAGAAATACGTACAAGATCAAATTGATCTAGGAGTTAGGATGGATTTCAAAGAACTTCTACTACCTAATTGGTGCAAAATACATGATGCATCTCACTCCAAGTTTGAGTGTTTCCTTTTTCAAACAGCTATAGGTCAAATCAAAAGGTGGTTTACTCCTATAGGAACTCAGGTGGAGGGATCACAAGACCAAAATCAATTTGAATTCAAACAATGAGATGATATAGAATTGGACTGACTACCCAGGAGTGATGTCTACTCTACTAGTTTAAAGAATGAACACCTTCTTAGGTTCTAGATGTTGTGCTTTGATGGATCTAAATCAAAGAAAGGAGTGGGAGATGGCTTCGAGTTGATCAGTCCCTTTGGTAAGACCTTATTTTCCACACATAGATTGCAATTCTACTATACAAATAATGTAGTAGAATATGAAGCGCTAGTACATGGATTGTTGATGGAATTGCAAAAAATGGTTAAAATATTACAAGTGTTTTGGGATTTAGAGTTAGTAGTCAAGTAGGTCAGAAATCAATACTCATTCCATGACCAAAGGTTGGCTAACTATAGGCATAGAGTGTGGAATTGATAAAGGGATTTGATGCATTCAATATCTAGCTAATTCTCTGAGGTAAAAACCAAACTATTGATTCATTAGCACAAGCAACCAACACTTTGCATCCCTTATCATTAACCAACTAGAAGAAATTCATAGTAGAGCTCACCCCTACCCCAAAATGTGACCAATTTCTAAGTATTTGAGGATGACAAACATATCCTAGACTTTGTCAGCAATTCAAATGTGTTTGCCTCTCAAATCATAGAAGAAGTAGAACCTGAAGAAGCAAAGCTCGATATGGAAGGGTTCATTAGTTTAAAGACCAATATGATACCAAGAGGTATGGCCCAGTTGGAAAGAATCTTCGACTTCGACCACATAAGAGATTAGAACTAGCAAACCAAAAAGGACTCCATTGAGAGCTATTATGATACGTATAATTTGGGGACTAGAGTAAATATAAAAAATGTTTATATTGGAAAGGTATGCCACTTCAAAAGAAAGAAGAGAGATAATTGATGCGCTACACACATACCATGACATCATGGCTTGAGCTTATGAGGACCTCAAGATGTATGATACATAAATTATCACTCATACTATCCCCCTCAAACTAGATATGAAGCCCTTCAAGCAGTGCCAATGACCAATTAATGCACTATTGGAACCTACAATTCTCAAAGAAGTGTAGAAGTTGTCTGGACATATCATCTTCCCCATTTGACACTCCACTTGGATAAAAAATCTAGTTCCAATTTGAAAGAACGATGTAATCTAACTGTGTGTGGATTTTAGAAATCTAAAATGTGCCTTAGAGAAGGACAACTATTTGGTGTCATCGCTAGATGAAGTGTTGCAGATAATCAATGGCTCATAGATGATGTCCTTCCTCAATGGGTACTCAGGCTACAATTTGGTGATGGTGCAATACAAGGATAGACACAAGAATGCATTTACCATGAAATGGGGTACCTTAGCATGTAGAAGAATTTCATTCAGGTTAATCAATGTAGGGGCAACATTCAAGCGTGCTATGTGCATTTCCTTTAAGGATCTGATTGTAAAATGCATAATCATTTATATGGATGACCTCACTGTGTTCTCAAAGAAGAGAGACGACCATGTTTCCAATTTTTGTAAAGTGTTTCAAAAGTGTAGGGAGTTTGGCATTTTGTTGAATCCAAAGAAATGCATCTTCAAAGTGATAGAGGGAAAATTGTTAGGACATGTAATCTCAGAGAGTGGTATATCCATTGACCTTGAATGTATTCAAAGATATCCTAAAAATTTAGCCCCCTAGAAGCAAGAAAGAAATGAAGTCCTTTGGAAAGATTAACTTTGTAAGGAAGTTTATTATGGGGTTCGTTGAAATTGTGAAACTGTTGAATTCCATGCTCAAGCAGGACCCTAAGGTTGAATGGACACCTCAGGCGAAGTAGGATTTTGTAGAGATAAAGAAGGCCATCATTGATGCTCTCATCTTAGTTAGCCCCGATTATTCCAAGCCATCTTATATTTACTCGTTTGCCTCAGATCATTCATGTGCTAGCATGCTAACCCAGAAAGATGATAAAGGAAGTGAGCATCATAATGCATTCATGAGTGCCCCATTGAAAGATGCTGAGTTGTGTTATCCCGGTGTTGAGAAGCAGATATACGCTCTAGTTCGTGGTGTCAAGAAATTCAGACACTACATCTTAATGAATAAGGTATTTTCCATTGCTTTGGACCTAGCAGTTAAGATATTGTTGACACAAAATGAACTAGGGGAAAGGATAGCAAACTGGGTCACCATGTTGCAAGAGTATGACATGGAGATACAACCAATGAAGTTGGTTCGAGGTCTAGCACATACACACAATGGTAGAAATTGATTTGGAACTCACTACCCAACAATAAAACCTAGATGATGTTTCTCTAGATGATTGGTATGACAACATTATATATTATTTTTTGAACCACAAATGTCCACCACACTTGCAAGGAGTTTGAAAATGAGCCTTATGGATAAAGAGCATAAGCTATATGCTAAAAGGTGCCATGTTGTACAAGAAAATCCATGAATGGATTTACCTCTAATGCCTCAGGAAAGTTGAAGTTGTCGAAGTGCTCAAGGAGCTCCACAACAAATTTGGAACGGGGCATGGATCAGGTCCTTCGACATCTCACCAAATTCTACAAGCTGGGTATTAATAGCCTACACTATTTAAAGATGCTCACAACCACATTTGGGCCTTCCATGTTTTTCATACTGCTACCACTTAGGAGAAACATGGTGTTGTCTGATTATAGTTGATTGTTGAGGTAAGACCATTCGCCCAATGGGGCTAGACTTCATTGTTTCAGTCAACCCACCATCCTTTGCTGGACACAGGTAGATTCTAACCACTACTGATTACTATACTAGATGGACAAAAGCTATTTCTTATAGAAAATGTACAACTAAGATAGTAATCAATTTTATTGAAGGATATATTGTCAATCACTTTGAATTTCCTTTTTCTCTTGTATGCGATAATGGTCCAACCTTTGCCTCTCTAAATCTTGTGGGGTGGGATTTTGATTATGGGATTGTGCTAAAATTTTCATCAAATTACTACCCACAGGGTAACAAATTAGTTGATTCCACTAATAATAATTTGTTTACAATCATTTGTAAGCTACTAGATAAGAACCTGGAGGAATAGCACACACAATTATGGTTTGCTCTATTGGAAGATCACACTTGACATAAGGAAGCCTTAGGAAGCTCCATGTATAACCTAGTTTATGGATTGGAACCTGTTTTCCCTATCACCTTAAGATCCTCACACTGAGATTTATCAATGAATAAATACTATGAGGAGGGAGAACATCTTGAAGCCCGTTGGCTGAGCTATTCCACTTAGAAGAAAAATAAGATGAATCTATAGAGAATTTTTCCAAACATTAGGGTGTAGTCAAATGATGGTTCGATCATAGAGCTAAGGTTAAGTCCTTTAGAGTTGTTCATCTAGTGCTATATTGGGACAAGGCCCATGAGAAGAAAGGGGAGCATGGAAAATTTGAAAAGCTTTAGCTTGGCCCCTTCCATATTTTTGAAATCTTAGGAGATAATGCCTTTTGCTTGAAAACCCTCACTGGAGAAGACATATTGTTGTCAGTCAATAGGAAATACCTCAAGAATTATTTCCTTTCCTGATATATTGTACCTCACCCCTGTACATAGTTATATTAGATGGTTTATTATAGGTTTATGTTGTTATGGGCTAGTTTGCTTTCATTTGTTTCTACTTGATTTTGTTTTGCTAGGATGTGTTTCCTGGTCTTAATGTGGTGGTTCTATTGCATGCTCATGTTTGTTCCCTGGATAAGCATTCATAAGTTATCAGGAATCTTCTACTCACATCTACACTCAAGTCTCATTAGTTGAAATCTTACTTGACCTAGAAGGAAATCCTTTTCTGAACCCTTTCATATTTATCTCAGTACTCATGAAGTACACATTTTTAATACTCCCAACAAGTTGTGTGGTAGTTATCATGAGGTCTTGACAGGTGAAAAATATTGAATTTTCTTCAGTGACCACTATAATCTACAAACCCCACTACAGGCTTCATAGCTTATTCAATTGTACAAAAAAAGTACAAAATAAAAATACAAAAGGAAATAAAGAAAAGGAAAAATGATAAAATATGCAACTATGTGGGTGTGTAGACAACTCTATCGGGGCTATAGACACCCTGCTAGTAATAGAACAATGTTCATGGGGATTGCAGCAACAACCTTGTCGGGGCTATGGATGCCTGACTGGAAAAGGGGAAATGTCTAGATTAATTTTGGAGTTAGAATACTTACGTAGCCTATCTCAATTGATTGATCACTCGCCTCTATAGTCTCTATGGGAGAGGAATTAACTCATCACATACACATTTCTCAAATGCCTGTGATTTGATTCAGTTAAGGATTCCTCTTCTTATTTAAGCTTTGAGTTTGTTGTGCATTTCATACACACAACCCGCTTGGATTGGGGATCCCCTCTTTTTGCGTTGCTTTTTTCTAGGTTGTTTTGCACTTGCTTCACTTTTGTGCTCTCACTTTTGGACCTAATTGATCAAAATTCCTTCAAAATTACTAATTCCTATCAAGCCTATGCCTAATGTCAAATTTTCATTAGGCCTAAAGAAGTTGCAAAAATTTCTTTGCAGGTTTCCATGACGCGAAGCCATGCTCCTCTTTTCCATTTGCGGAGGTTCCTATGTGGGTCACCATTCACAAAATTCTATTGTCATGGCACCATCGGCATCAGCATCCACCCTCCAATTTTTTGCATGTCTTCAAACCTGTCGACATCCACACCGCGTCTTTTCGCATCAGTCCTCTCACATAGTTTTTAAAAAAACCTACATTTAAAAGCTCACATTAAGGGTGATAGGGGTTATAAATAGGAGATCAAAGGTTTCATTTCATTCTCATCCTTTCAATTTAAACTTTGGAGGAGCTATGTTGTGCTACTAGCCAAGTTACTGAGATTTAGTGTGATACCTCTTCGATTTGAGCGACTACCAAGTTTGAAATCCTTGACTCTATAAATTTTTGTTCCTATTATCTAGGGTTTCTATTTTAAAAGTTATAAATAACCGCTAGTTTTACAGAAGACCCTCACCAATGCATTTGCAAATAGGAATGTGAAAAATGAGCACCTAGGTTCCCACATGGCAGTCGTGATCCCCAGATACCATGTTAGAATAGGTTGTTTTATTGATGGAAACCCTTGATACATCCACCTTGTGACTCTTGCATAACCTGTGGGGTAGGTATAAAAACTTAGGGTTCAAACTCTCAAGTGTTGAGCAAATGCAGAGATGCATTTGCGGGTTCCCTTCCACAAAATTTCGTTCCATAAACATAAATCATGAAGGCATCCACTCCTTCCCCACTCGCAGATAAACTCAAGGAAGTTGCTAAATTACTAAACTTAAGGTAAATCAAGTAGGGAACCCTC
>VDFB02323512.1:0-25653 GCA_007258455.2 Sequoia sempervirens
AATATTTGAAGAGTGGGGCGGCAGGGAGACCAAACAAGCACAGATTTACTCAACCATGCCACCTCTAGAAGAAATAATTCCCAAAAAGCGATCATCCTACAACATTTTGGCTGTCTTTAGAGGTGCGTCTCTGGACCCTACCTTGAGAGTGGAAGTATTAAAAACTGACAATTCAAATGGTTGATTGAATCATAGAATACTTAATTTTATTGATGCTATACTCTCCACAGGAATTACATCAGTATGAGTGATGTTCAGTGACCTTTCTGATGGCCTTCCTCTTAGTAACAGTTAAAGGAGCATATAATAAGGTTAGAAGGTACAATACCTACCATAACGCTCCTCATCAACATCTCAGTTTATTTAAAGATGAGATCGAAAGTGTGGTGCATGAACTACTTGATATGGGACACATTATGACAAGCAAGAGCCCATTTGTTGCAACAGTAGAAGGGATGTGGTTCTTTTCACATGTCCATTGATTAACACACCTTAAGTAAGAAGACTATAAAGAACCAATTTCATACTGCTAGGGTGATGAGTTGCATGAAGCAACTATTTTCTCTATAATTGATTTCAGATTCAACTACCATCAAATCAGGATGAGCTTTGAGGATACACTATACTGCTTTATAGGATTCACCTGGGACACAATTAAGTTTTACTTTGTATCGTACCTTGACACACACATATAAAATACTTTTCCACGATACTTTGAATAAGGTACTTCAGCCATACCATAGGTGTTGATGTATAGCCGCAGGCCTCATACTTCCAGCGGCAATAAGCAATAAATTCATATAGCCATTGGCTATTCATTTATTGGAGATGATTTATTTACAATGTAATTTATATTTATTGATTGGTAACGACTTGTGAAGAGGCACTTCACTTAAATATCAAATAACATTTTATTTATTGTGGCCCGACTTTATCTCGTATCTACCACCCTTTGTGTGAGACACAACCTTTCATTGGAGGCCGACTTTACATCTTGAAGGAGTCCACGTTTGTTTGGAGATCTCCCATCGAATTGTATATAAGGAGGCACTGTTCATTCATTCACTATTATTCTTTCTATCCATTCAAGACAAGTGCGAAATTCATCTACAGCAGAGTTCGATATTGGAGTTCATTATTATTCTTCATAGAGATCGAAGTCATTCTTCAAGAAGGTCGATATTATCATTCAAAGGAGTTCGATTTAATTTATCTTGAGTTTGCATCAGGTGTGGTGCTGGTAATTCGGCCTTGTGATTGGCCTCATTGTAAAGCGAATTGTTGTTCATTATTCAATATATAAGTGATATATTGTTGCTGGGTTTTTCTCCCTCAAGTTGGAGGGTTTTCCCAGGGTATATGCTGTGTCAAATTGTTTAAATTGTTCTATATACACTTGGTACAATTTTCTGATCTAAAACTAACTATAGGAGAAGACCGTTTTGGTTGACATTTTGGTTTATATTAAGAATTTTCAAGAGCACCAACTTGATAATGGTCTTGTATGCCGTGCTGAATATTCAGTTCGTTTACCAAGGGAAGAGTGTCTTTACTACAAATGAATTAGTATACCTAGGACATATTATACATGGGGAGAAAACTAGAGAGGATAAAAATTTAAATCAAAAGATTTGGCAGTTAAGGAAAGGTCAGAACCAAGGACACTTGCTCAGCTGAAATGATTCCTAGGGCTATTTAGTTATTATCAATGTTTCAAAAGAATTTCTCATGTGGCTGCCCCACCCACATATTTGACCAAGAAAGATACATTTGAACTGTCAGTCATGCAGCCAAGAATTTATGACCCCCAAGGGATTATGCATACTTGTCTCTTCTTGCTGATTCCTAATTTTTCCTTGTTATCAATATTTGAGTTTGTTGCCTCAGGATCAGCAATTAGCACAGTTTTGATGCACTAGGTAGATGCATTGCCTTTGAGAACTCCAAGGAAGATGAAAAAGATAAGTTGTTATCTATTTATAATAAGGAGATGCATAAGATTAATGAGCCAAACGTGTCTTTAAGTCCCAATTAATTCTTAAGTTGAAGTTAATAACCAAAATTCACTTGTCTACATCAACGTAACATGATGGATTCTTCAAAACTTACGCAAAAATTAGGAAAGACCTAAAAACAAAATGGTTTGAAAAATGATGTTCAAAATTTTATATTGGCACATGAGAATTCCAAATAAACAAAGTAAAAACAATTAAAAATCCAAGTTTACTCAGCCATTACTTATTACCACACTGAAAAATGGTGATTTATCAACATGGACTTCATTAATGGTTCCCTCAAGTTAGTGGAATAGATTGTACCTCCATGGCTGTTGACAGATTAACTAAATTATAAATATGTACATTATCCCTATCAATATCACTAATGAAACCAAAATCAGCTGGCAGTTATTTTTTATACCAAAACATTGATAAAGTTACATTGACTACGAAAACAATGGATCCAAAGGTCATATTTTGAATGAACTTTTGGTACTGCTTTATCCTCCACAAATTACCAATCTTGGGTAGTGGATAAACAAAACTGCCAAAGAACTAAAGTGTCACATTAAGTGGTTCATTTTCAGTGCATGGCTTTAGTGGTTGCATGTAGAAGAAACTTGTTATAGCCACCACCCATCAACGTGTTGATTACAGTAGATATAGATATATTCCACTAAAGAGGTTGCAGATATATTCAACGTATTTGATAGATTGGGACTGTAAGAAGCTCCCCAAGGGTTTGCATAAAAAAATTCGTTTCACTCATTCATTTGTTGGGCATTTAGTCAAACAATTTGGCACCACGGCTCGAGGATCATGTACTTTGGTTGTTCCACGGTACCAAATGAATTTTAAGCAATACATCCATAATATTTACTCTCCCACTAATTTCAATGAGATCATAATAACAAAGAGAGACATATGCTTTTTAGGGTAGGTAGATGATTCTCATATGATGACATATGCAGCAACAGAAGAAACTATGAAGGGAAAACTATTTTTTGATATTATAATTCAAGTCACCCAAACCATTACATTCAAGATAATGCTGACCTGGTAAATAGGAAGAACTTCAGTACAAAGCCTCAATGTGTCATTCAGCAACTACAAAGTAACATTGCCATATGTGCAAAGTATAATCCCTTCCACCTATTTGTCCACTTTCCAGCTACACGGTATGAAGATACTAAGCAGCTTACGGTATTTTTAAGCCTTAACCAACATATTATAATATTGCATGAAATATGGACGAATTCCTCCTCATCCTGCATTGTACAACAGACCCAGAATGAGGCGCTTGGCTACGAAATCTTCTAAAACACCTTTGAATTTACGCGGCTCCATTCAGAGTGAAGAGCACAAAGATATACTGAGAGTGGGGGGAGAGGGGGTGAATCAATATATCAACCAACTTTTACCCTTTACAAACTTTATCAACCTCAAACTCTAACACAAATCAACTATGCAAGAATATCACAATATGAGCAAGTTGACACCAAGATTTTACGTGGAAACCCTTGCAGGATAAAACCACGGTACAAATAATGCACTTTATGAATTATATAAACTTTTACAATGAATGTAGGCACCAACCTACTTGAATCACCAATTATGTAGTTTAGTAGGCATCAACCTACAAAGAGCACCAACCCTTAATTCTGATTTAGTAGGCACCAACCTACAAGGAGCATCAACCCCTAATGTTAAGTGGGCTCAACTTCTTTGGGCTTCAGCCTTTGCCAAGCACCAACTTAGCAAAAATAATAACTTGAATGAATTGTGTTCCACCTTCAATGTTGCTTCTTCAACGGATGATGGACTTTACACTCTTCTTGAAATTATCCTCCTTGAATGATATCAAAATATGTCTTGTTCACAACTTTCCTTTTCACATAAAAAATTTACTTCATGATGATGCCATCTACTTCACCAAATCTGCATTATATTCCACTTGACTTTATCTTTCTTGAATGATGTTTATATAAATCAGTATATGATGAATTTACTTTACAGATCTGCCTCTTATATTCTCCTCATACAAATTTGCACAAACTCCTCTTGGACTGTCTTCAAATTACCTTCACAAGTCACTTCTCTTCATAAATCTGCTCAACATGTAAATATATCTTCACAAAACTCTGCTTCAATCTGCATGTATTTCTCTTTGCTTCTGCATGAACTTTGGAACAAGTTCTTCTTTCAAAACTGTCTTATTTTACTTCAGATGATATTCACTTTATACAATTCTATTTCAGACTACTTCATCTCTTTATCACAAGTAATGTTCAATAAACTCCTTAACAACCACACAGAAAATCTTCAATTAAATCCCATCACATACAGCACGTGGTTTTGATATGATCTTTATTCCACACACACTGCTCTACACCCAATTGTGACTCAAGGATAAAACATTTATTTCACTCACAGCACCCCACACATTTGTGTTTTGATGATATATCGATTGTTCCACACAGCATACACAGCTCCACTTAAGAAATGTATCTCCATTTAATATTTATATATTCTTCATAGGAGATATCCTTTTCCTAGAGACACATCCCTTGAATGTGTTATTACAATATTTAATTGTTGTCTACACTTAGATCGCACCTCCTTAATCTGAGTTTTTCCAAATCATCCTTGAAAGAACATGTCACCTTTTGTTCACATCTGTTCAAGAGACAGAATTAGTTTGTCTTTATTTTTATCCACTTTAATTGTTTATTAAAATATATCTTTAGCTTACGTCCCTTGAATGAAAGCTTCCTTTAATTTGTAAATCGATGTTGAAGATTAACAAAAAGACGTATTCCTTTAGTTGCACCGATTTCTTTAATGAATACGTGTCATTTGGATGCAGCATTTGCCCTTTAGAAACAGACACACCTCTTTACCAAGCGATTTCCAACTCTTTGAAAAAGGTGTTTAAGATAAGAGAATACGTGTCTTTTCAAGAGACATTCTACTTCATTCCACCCGATAACTCTTTACTAATTGACTTTTTAATTATGATGTCTTTAATCTTTTGATTTGTGAACTATGATGTCTCATCCTTCATTCGCATCTGCTGATATACAGTAGCGGCTTCTTTGAAATACGTATTATGTTAAGTTAACAAATACGTATTATGTTTAGATCCTTTTATGCTTTGAATTTGGATGCTGAATTTGAAGTTGTCGGTGTAACGAAGGATCTTCAGATTTGATCTTGAATCGTTCTTACTGGAGATTCTTAACTGCCCCGCATTTCTCTAATTTGCTTTCTTTATCAATAGTCAATCTTAAGGGATGTCACTTTGATTAATATCAATAGTAGTTGCTCTTGCAATAGCCCGACAATATCTCCAATGCCTTCTTTACATTGATGCGACCACGGCGAGTTGATTCCGTCCCTTTAAATCTAATGCTCCACATGGTAGAGGCAATATTCAGACTGCACTGGCTTAGGGTCTCTTCCTTCCACAGCTAGCAGCTGTATTCACCAACTTCTCCTTTTATTCTTTACAGCGTGCCACCATCCACGAGACTGCGGCTCTCTGGAAGTAAGCGTTAGCGCCTTGACAATAGATCGGCTTACGCGGGATGTGTCACTTGTCTCCTCTTCCAGTTCATCGTTACTCCTAACAAGTCGCGATACTCATTAATGCTAATAATGCATCTTTATTTTAATTCAACGCAGCGCTAATGAAGCGCCTTCAGCTTTCAATTAACCGATTATCAATTTCTGTGTTAATGAGTTTCTTCCTGCTTGGCTTCTGGTGGCCGTAATATGGTCTTATTCGTGTCATCCAAAATAAATGAGAATTTAACCTTTATGTTTTCCAATGCCTTCCTTGGATACATACATGTCGTTCCATATTATGTGAAGGTTGGAATATGCGATGAGGACTAGCAGTAGCACAAATATCATTCCTGTGAATTTTTTCCTTCAAGATATGAATTAGCTCCAGAGACGCCAAGGATTAATCAAACTTAACTTCCATCATATTAGAAAAAATTCACCATATAGCCGTGGTGGCGGCTTATATTCTACTACCATCTCCTTTGAATTTCGATAAGGTTTGCATATGTATCTCTCCTTGTATTTGATAGTGAGAATATACGCGGCTGAATAGGAGTTCTAATCCTTTACGTCTCGTATTTCTCCCAAGTTCTGAATTTTGACACTATGAAGCCACGGTTCTCTATGTTGTGAAAGTCATTCGTTGGAATTTAGCCTAACAGTTTCTTGATATAAAGAAACCGCCAGCCTCAAACTGCACTCACCCATTAAAACCTTCAGGACATACTTCCTGTTCAACTTTAACACCATTAATAAAATGAAACAACTAGAGGCTGTTCTACAGATCTTTCTACATATAGCACCCACTCCACAACGAAGGTTGATAAATGATTGATTATTAAACCTCAATGTCAAAACAGATTCTATCATCAACAAAGAAACATGATTCCCCATTAATTCTAAAACAAAATAGAATTATTCAGTTAACCGGCATTTGTAATTCAGAAATATAATATCTTGAACAACCTAAAAGTAATCCATTTAAGCATTTGCATAGTCCCTGAAACTTGCCTTCATAGAAGGATTCCAAATTACCAACTCCTATCTAATTTTTCAAACACGTAAATTCTGAATTGAACTTCTACAATTTGATTTCTTGCTTCGGCCCAAATCATCAAACCCGACGGTTTGTCCCTCAAGCTCCTAGAAACCAAGCTTCCCAAAACCATCCAAAACCAAATTCCAAGAAATTGTGTTCTTCCATAATTATTTTTATTCTTTCCTCACATAACTACTCCCAGCCTTCCTGAATTTCTTTATTCCCATTTTCACTTTTAATTCATTTAAGAATACTTTTAAAAAGTAACTTAATTAATTTATTTAGCTTTTCATAACTTAAGTTACTTTTTGCATTATTAATTTAGTTGTCCTTATTAATTTAATCTTTGTGACAACTTAAATTAATAATTTATGCTAACCTTAAAATTGAGACATTACAAGGGCATCTAGAATGTTAAATTACCAACACTTCAACAACTGTTTTTAGAGAGTAAGAAGACTAAGTATTGAAAGACAATTTTAAAATAAATTAAGATAAAATAAAGTCACAGAGAAAAAAACAATGAGAATTTACAGTTGGAGATCACTCCCAAGGAGGCACTCAAGGAGATCCCTCTCTAGAAAGAGACACTAGGGAAACTATCTCCCAATTAAATTGGTCCCTTCACTATTCTTCAGCAAACTAGACAAGTATACTATACTTTATACTTATGTGCCAGCTCTAAATCAATTTCACAGTTCTACCACTTTTACCTCCCCTTGAACTGAAAGGAGAATCAACCCTTTCAGTTCAAATCAACCCTGATATTTGAGCACATCCTAACTATGAAAGATGGAATACTAAGAAGTTGGATTCTTACAAAATATTTGGTGCAATGGACAGATTTATCAATGTGAGTGCTAAAATTTAGCCTAAAACATGAAGAAATCATTCAAACACACACTCAAACTACATCAAACCACAACACTTTTGATTGAGTGAAAGAGCCATAAACACAATGAAGAACAAACAAATATCTCACTCTCCCAAGCTCCTCGATATTTGGATATGCTCAAGATGAGAGATGTAGTCAACATAAAATGTCTATTATTATGCTTTGGTATTGGTTATCCAACTATGTATAAATTGGTTGTCAGCGTCAGGTAGTCATAAGCATCAATTGATTGATGGTTGTGTTCTTCTTGGCAACCGTCGGGTCCTTCAAATACATTATGTATTGTCAAGGAGAGTAGTATGATCTAGTCAAATCGACTTTGATCATTGGCTAACCATCTTTGGTCCTCTTCTGTAATAAATTCATGTGCGAATAAAGATATATTTTACTCTTGTATTTGGTATGCATTGTCATTTTTGTTATTAATTCATGTATTTAATTTATCAGATAGACCCCAATAAAGGCGTGAAGAGACCACAATATGGTCAAGATCAAGAGATCAAGCGATCTTTAAGGATCGTCGAACAAAGAGAGCGAAGGAGACGACTGAGGGGTGAAGCTAAAGAAGGCAAAGGGTTTTTGAGGGAAAGCCCGAGCCCACCTAAGAGCAGAAGTTGAAGCATTGGCATAAACCATAGTCGGAAGAGAAAGAGAACTTTCACGACAAGATAACGTATGAAGGGAGAGTGGGTAGAAAAAGCCCAACACTTACCACTTCCAGACGAAACATACATTGACCTCACCTATCAAACAAGAGAATTGTTTGTACCCTCAACATCAAACGAAGGTGAAAGTGAAGAAGACAACACCACTAGAGAACCATGTGAACCATCACCAGTGGATAAAGAAGGGTCATCATCAGCCAACAAAGAAGGTTCACCAAAAGGGGAAGGCAAGGAGGAAACCACCAAACCGATAGTTGAAGAATAATTCGTACCAATAAAATTGGCCAAAGGGGAAGGCCAAAGAGAACCTACCGATAGTCTGACAAAGACCATACACCAGATTAAAGACTTGACATTGACAGAAGAATCAAACATTGGAAGATCGGAGCCAAAAACATGAGGAAAAAGGAAGCATCGAAAGGACCCGGAAGGCAACCCGAGGGTGATGAACGTTGAAAAGGGATGAGTGAAGGATTGCGGTGTGTTTGAGAGTGTAGGGAAAGCACCGAAATATACAAATCAAGACTCTCCAAACAGGTTACCATCACAAAAGGTGCAACAACGAGGTAAGATAGTGACACCCCCAGCAAGTCCGAATATGGAGCAGCAAAAACTTCCAAATTTCACCAAAAACAAGTTGGAGGACCCTGTAAGGCATTGTAAGACATGTGAGACAATAGCAAACAGTCAAGATGACAAAGCATATTAGGTGAGAGCATTTCTAGCAACTCTCAAAGGGAGAGTCATAGACTAATACATAGAATTGGAAGCAACACACAAAAATACATGGGATGCATTGAAAAAGCATTCCAAGAGGAATTCAAACTCCTAAGAGACAACAATGAAATTGTGGTGAAGATCTACAATACCAAACAATTAAAGCACAAGAATGTACGAGCCTATAATCGTAGGCTCAAGGAATTACTGGTGAAACTAGAAAACCAACCGACTGATGGACTAAAAAAAAGATGGTTCACCGAGGGATTGATTCCTTCAGTGAGGAAGAAAATGAAAGTGGTGCCTGGGTCATCGTACACCAATGCTTAAAATTGAGCAATCCATAGAAAGTGAAGATAAAATGTCCTCGCATAGTAAAAGAAAAATAGAGGAAAATGGAAGTTCGGATGACAATAGCAATGATGAATTAGGAATAGTACAAGCACTCCGGAGGGACATTCTCCAAATGATGAAAGAATTGAAGTCGGAAAAAGAAACCAACGAATAAACTAATGAACTATGGTGTACTGAGTGCAAAATTGAGGGGCACACAAAAGGTAATTGTCCTAAAAAGATGTTTTGTGAGATTTGCCAAGTTATGGGTCATTCAATGAAGGAGTGCCCATAAAATTTGAAGACCAGGAGTACACAAGTACTCTTTACGCAAGGAGAGGAGTCCACTCCATCGATGCCACAGAATGCATCTCTAGGCGGTTATCAAAATCAAAGAGGACAAAGCCAAATACAAAATGACCCTAAAGGACACCCTATCATACAATGTCGAGAATGTAGCGAATGGGGACACTTTGCAAGAGACTGCCAAAACAAGCAAGACAAAGTGCAATTATTGTGCAAGTGGTGTGGACCCGCAATCCACGAAGACACCGAATGTCTGAATCAAAAGGCTAGTGTCAACATGATTGATGTAAGGCATAATGAAATATTGGCCATTACTCATGCCCAAGCAAAGAAGGCTATGTACCCAAACCCATGTACAAAAAAGAAAGGCTTCATGAAGCAAGGGCTTAGTGGAGAATGCTATGGACAACAAACGATGCCACTCAAATGCAAATGCAAGTACGGTAACAAATCAATTACAATCAGAAAATATTGCGGCAAGTACTTAAAGCTATTGTACAGTTAAAGTAGTGGATTTATTATAGTGTTCTAAACTTCAAAATGCTATGTATAGTGGGAGAATGAGACAGTGCATGCTATGACCCAATTGGAATCTGGTGAGAAGAAGTACCAATAACTGAACCTCTACTATCGGGCAACCAAGTGATTGATCCAATGTCACTCATAGTTAACATAACAAAGAACCAACGGTTGTGAATATGGAGATCCTTGGAAGGAATCTCACCAATACAATTGTTGATGGTGGGTCGGACGAGAATGTACTTCTAGAAGATACTTCGAGAAGTCTTGGCAAGCCGACCATTTGGCAGCCAACTTTTCAACTGATGGGTGCAGATCAACAAGATATTAAGGTACTTGGAATTTTAATAAGACAAAAGGTAATTATTGGAACTCAAACATTTTTGTTAACTTTGTGGTCATTCCATTAAGGAAGAAAGTGTACGATGCATTGTTAGGTCAGGGTTGGCTGCAATCAACCATAGCCAATCACAACTGAAAAAAGAATAAAATCTCCATTGAGAATAAGGGTTGAAAATATAATTGATTTGAAAAACCAAGCAGTCAATGGGGAGCAACCTCCTCAAATTCATCAAATTCAAACTCCAGAGAAGAATGGTAGCGAGTCAAGAATAAGAGTGGAATAAATGACAAAGGAATTTTAGATTCTGATCATGTTGGAGACTATAGAGCAAATTCTCTTTGTGGCCTATTCCAGAGGATGGAGAATTTGTAAAGGTATTTTAAAATTAGACTTGTAATTTTTTCGAGCTACGACTCTCGATGAGAGCAACCAATGAAAACAGTTTGGAAAGTTGGATAGTTTATATTAAGTAGGATGCAGTCCATGATTGGAAAAAGGATGACAGTTATAGCAAAGGTATTCAACATTGTAGAAGAATGCAAAATACCATACGATACATCTCAAAGTACTAAGAGCAAAATATTTAACATGGAGAGTACAAATATTGGTCAAGCATCAACTTCACAAAAAATTTACAAAAAAAAGGAAAAGAAAAGTAAAAAATAAAGAAATTGTGGAAAGAAAGTGGCAAAAATATTATTCGGTGACTGAAAGAGAATAATAAAAGGCCCAATTATATAAAAAGCCTGATCACACAATCTAACTATATTTAATGGTTAGATTACATCGTACAGCTTCGAAGAAGAAATTTCGTACAACAGTAGGTCTATACCATATGTTGTAGAGGAGGCAAAGGCAAGGTCGTACGTTGCAAAGGACACAAGGATAGTGACACAGTACGGCGAAGGAGGCAACATGTATTGAGCATACAATCTCTGCATCTCTCCCTCCGTACAACACAATAGATCAACATCATACTACAATCAATAAACCACACAGTATGGAAGCCACCAGATCTTTGCGCAGTACGTCATACCATTTGTACTACGGATCTCATCATTATTGTAACCATGCGACATACGAGAGTGCGACGTACGGTCTACCAAAAGGGCTCAGCATGGGCGGAACAAGAGAAGAAAACATCATTTATCTTAATATCCTTTGTCAGAGATATAAAATAGTTATGCTAAATATTCAGTATTGCTAGAACTTTTCTTCAAGAAAATTGCACACAGGATAAAGTTGAAATAGATAATAACTTCATAACTAAGAATGCATGGAATTTAAAAGCATTTTCTGAGATTTATTATAATTCAATAACCATGAAAATCACCCAGAAACTTATTGAGAGTTGCAAAAAATAACAATGGCAGAAAATAATCATGAACTATTAATAACAGTGAACCTGGAATTAGAGAATAACTGGAAAAAAAACAATCAGAACTTCTATTAAAACCCACGCCTTGATATGAGAAGATTTCCAAGTTGTGCGCACACATGAGAACAGCCTCCTAACTCGCGTGATATTTTGCTGGCAATTTATCTTGAGAGTAGGCCATGATTTTATTTACCAATGTGCAACGATTATCTTTCCAACCAACTCATCCTTGTAAATTGCTTCTATCCTCCACAGCTACTTCTATCAAACTTTCCGCCTTGAAAGAGCACAAGTACCTTAGATGTTTCAAACAGTAGTAATTACTAAGTTAAGTTTTTCATCCCAATCAATACAGGGCCAAGGATTTCGCCTTGAATCCTCTTTCCTTCATTGCTCATGAGTAAATAAAAATCAATAGTAATTTTGAATACTCTCAAACAACAAAGTTGATCCTTTTATCAATAAAGTTGCCATTTTTTCCCAGCTTTAAAGCAATCAATCCTTAATGAAAATCCACTTTCTTCTTTCATCAAAAATCACTTGATCTTATCCTTTCAAGAACTCATCCTTAATTGAGAATAAGATTTAGGCAACTTTTAATTTATTTAATCACTAGTATGAAATGCCTGGTGAAAGGGTGGGCCCACCTTAAGTCATAATGAATAATTAAATAACTTAGCCGACTATAGCTTTTTATCCTTTATTTAATTATCCCCTTATTCCCTTATAATTTAATTTATTTCTAATCTTGGGAATTAAAAGATAAGAAAATCTCTTCAAGATTATTCAACAGCCGGAAAGGGACACTACAGTCCTCCCTTCCCGAAATTGCTTGTCCCAAGCAATCAATACCTACATACCCCACACCAACTTCCAGGCTCCCATATCAATCTCAAAATTTGCAAATCTATTATCGAAACACTACACTGCAAAGGAATCTGCAAATAACTTCACCTTATTTCTCCTAGAGAAAGTGAAACCATAGATAGAGAAGTCAGAACGTATAACTATAGGGGTAGCACCATTCTCAACAAAACACACTACTATATGGTCAAAAAAGTGTAGAGAAAACATAAGGCCAAGGAAAGAAGGTCGTAAAAAGTTGGACATACGACTCATCATTGCACAGTCTGCACATCTTCCACCGTACGAGATGCAATAATTCACGCACAGCCATTTTAGTCCAACCACCTGCCACACCAATTGCCAATTTTATCTTGCCCAGTACAACAAGAAGGAAAGCAAAGTAAATGGTAAGCAATTTTTCTCACCATTTGATGACGTCATTCCCTTATCATACGGCTTGGTTGCATCATCAAGAAAACACAATTCCCCATCGCACAACAATCAACCATTGTACAACTTCCTTCTCTAGTTGACATCATAAATCAATTAAACAATGCAAAATCTTTATTTTTTGGCTCTGTCAACATTGTTTTTTGCCTCTTAAAAAATCATGAAAATGAGGTGTGTCATGAAATTTTGTGTGGTTTTGAAGGTCTTAAATTGGGCTTGGTGGTGGGGGCTTTGCCCCTCAACCCTGTTGGGGGTGCTGCCCCCAAACCCCATAAGGGGTGTTACCCCTCAACCACGTTGCGGACGCTGCCCCCAAACCTCCCTCAAGGAGCACTGCACCTAGACTCCCACAAGGGGTGTTGCCCCTTGACCCCGCTGGGGGCGTTGCCCCTTGACCCCGCTGGGGGCGTTGCCCCTAGACCCTCATCGCACTCATTTGAATCGCCAAGTACACTTCAAGTCCAAGTTTGTAAATTCACTTCAAAGTTTGGTTACCAATCCTTATTGCCCCCAAACCCCTCGCAAGGGGCACTGCACCTAGACCCCCACAAGGGGTGTTGCCCCTTGACCCCACTAGGGGCGTTGCCCCTAGACCTCCATCGTACTCATTTGATTGCCAAGTATACTCCAAGACCGAGTTTGCAAATTCGCTTCCAAGTTTGGTTATCGATCCTTGCAAACAACATCATCATCAGTTTGGCAAGTCTTCCCCGATGTGACTTGATGTTTACTTGTTGTTTGGAAGATGACTTTTCCTTTTGGGGGAGGATGATGTAGTTGGTGTACAATGTCTATTATTATGCTTCAGTAATATTGGTTATCTAACTATGTATTAATTGTTTGTATTAATTGGTTGTCAATTTCAAGTAGTTATAAGCGTCGGTTGGTTGACGATTGTGTTCTTCTTGGCAACCGCCGGGTCCTTTAAATACATTATGTATCGTCAAGGAGTAGTATGATCTAGTCGGATTGACTCTGATCCTTAGCTAACTATCTTTGGTCTTCTTCTGTAATAATTTCATTTGCGAGTAAAGATATATTTTACGCATGTACCTGGTATGCATTGTCATCTCTAGTATTAATTCATGTATTTAATTTATCAGACAAAACGGCAAACAAGAGAGAGGTTTTTAGTAGAATGTTGTTGCTCAAGTATAAGATTCGTCAATTTAACAGCATGTACTTGGGTTTCTACTCATGGATTGTTGTCCTTGGAGAGGTAGGTTTATCTAGACTTTTAGCCATGGGCATGGATAGTGTAATGTCCCCTCCTAGCCTCTGAGCAGTGCTTATGACCTTTAGCCTATTCCAGAGTTCCTCTAGGCTAAACGGTTCCGGTAAGGGACCTCAATTCCAATTCTTTATGTTGGGTTTCCGAAGTTCAGGAGGACTTTCTATTTTTAGCAAGGGACCAGTCCAGTGCTTACTATTTACAGTAAGCCCTTTGGCATATCTATTGTCATTCCAACTTGAAGTTTTGGTGTCTTTACTATTTTTAGTACTTACTAAAAATAGTAAGTCTATTTGTGGAAAGTTGGACCAGGTTAGGCTACCTCCAACAGCATTATTTCAGTTGAGGCGTTGGGTTGCAAAGGTTGGATTATTTTAATACTTCTATTTCCTCTCTGAAAATGAATTAAATAAAGTTACTTTATAATTTTAAGTTGAGGGACGGAGGGGACATAAAGTGTACCTTGATGCCTAGTTGAATAACTTAAAGTTGTTTTTAAAGCATCAAAAACACATTAGAAGACTGGATAAGTGGGCACCCAAATAGCCTAAGGATGAGTTAAAAATTAAAATAAAACAAAAGCAAATATTAAAAGGGGTGTTGGTTTTAGTAGAGGATTAGGGTTTTCTCAAGGTGGTCGCCCTAATTCCTTGTTGAGGCTTTAAAACTTCATTTTGCAGCCTCATTTGGGTTATGTTGAAATGGTTGCATAAGGAGATGCTGCTGGTTTTTACACCAAAGGTCTGAAAATGGGTGTTGAAGACGAAAACCCTTCGCATTGAGGAGCTGGTTTCGGTAGTGCAATATCTACCCTAGCTAGTGGAGGCGTGGTTCCATCCAGGGATCACATTCTGAGCTTCATTGTTGCAGTACAGTCAAACAGGATGAAGATATTCAAGTAATTTTGATGTGGGTCAGTTGGTTTTTGGTTGATGGAAGTGTTGTTTCACTTTGGCGTGGTTTGGAGTGTATTTGGTGATGATTTTCAATGGTTTCTAGGCACATTTTGATAGGGAATGAACCTGGTTTTTTGTTTATAACTCTCAAATGGCATGAGTTTTGATTATGGGTATGCTTCCTATGTGTGCTCCTATCCAAGGCGATTCCAGACATATATTCACACATATTTATTGGTCAAGGAATGATATATAGAGACAGGTCGCCCCCTTTCAGCTAGTGCCCTGTTTGTGGATGATTTTCCAGTTTCAATCTACTCGCCCAGTTTGTTGCTTATTCAGTCACGTGGAGCTGATGGAGTGAAGTTTTGGCGTTGGTTAAGGGTAGGGTTTGATGGTTCTTATTCTTGGAGTCAAACGTCGCAGATTGGAGATATATGCTTGCTGTTTGTGCTTCATTATAGCAGGTCTGGAAGTGTTTCTTAAGTCTGAAAATTGTATTTTGAAAGGACTGAAAATTTCTGTCATTATTTCTGAGCAATACAATCTGAAAGTAATCCTTTGCATCAAGTCTTTCAATGTTATTTTCTGTTTATATGCATCTATTCCTTTAGTATGTCAAATCATTGAATGGCATATAAAAACAAGCAAACAACATCACATCAAAACCAATCGGCAAACAGAGAGCAAACAGAAAAAAAATCAGGGGTCACTCATTACAGATAGTTTGGGATTTGATCATGAGATGCATAGCTACAATGAATTTGTAAGCAAGTAAGGGATGGGAAGGATACAAGTGGAGGGATAAGATTAAATCAAGTTGATAGAGGGCTAGGATTATCTAAACTTGTATGAGGAAAGGAGATGCAAGCAAATGGAGGCTTGAGAAGAATGCAAGTGGATAGGGGAGATCAAATCATGAGATGAAAGATTGAAATCAACTTGTCTTACATGGAGAGATAGGATGCACACATGTGAATGTGTGGGGTGAGGACAAGTGGAGGAAAAAGCTTGAATTGAGAGGGATAGTCAAGATATTCTTAAATTTGAATGGAGGGTGGAAATGCAAAAAGATGATTTTTTGGATTTTAGTGGTGAATTGGAAATTATTTTATTTCATTTATAACGAGGGGAGATAGGAAGAATGTACATTAACTTAATTAATCAAATAAGTATGTCTTATTTAACTAATTGGTTAGAAGAATGATCATCTAAATTAATTAAATGATTTATTTAATTAACTAGTTAAGGGGAATTAGTTTAATTAAATAAATAAATATGCTTTATTTAATTAACTATTAAAGGAAAGATGACTCAATTAAATTAAATAAATTATTTAATTAATTAGTGAAGGAATGATGCAGGATAGTGGAAGCATGACGATGTTAAGTGAAAATGCAAAAGTAGATTTTTTTTGTCTACGACCAATACAAGACACCTCTTGGGAAGGGCACAACATAATCAAGCATCCGTCATTGTTTATGTTGATGTTTTGGAGACCAGCCAATTAAAGAAATGGAGACCCATGATGAGCCCAATATATTTCACAAATTTAGTAATTCATATGGAGCCCCTTAAATATAAGAAAAGGATTCCTTGACCTTAAGTGCAAAATCTTGTGATTTATAGCACCAGCACTTATACCGTTGAAAATGGTGTTGTCATTGATTAAGAACAACTCTCTCGCCTTAGAGATTTAGCTGTTATCAATGGTAGGAAAGTGGTTGATAGTTTTGGGTTGTCATACTTGCCTAGAAATTTGGTTCCGATTTTTTTCTCCCAAGTTTACAGTTCATGAATAAGCGCAGAGCAAAACACTATTGTTTTTACACCTGAACCCATCTTGCACATTATTCATCTACCAATGGTAATTCGTCTCAAAGTCTTTTCTTCCATAGTAGCATCAGTTAAAACCTCGAGTGTGCATATGCTACCCAACATCTGCTAATTTGTTGAATCTTGTTTGTGACAATATTTTGTGTAGTTGTGGCTATTCAGTATGGAGCTGGGCTACAACCTTTAGAAGAAAATACAGAAGCAAGGAATGAAAGGTAATAACTAATGATGCTTTCTCAAATGTTATTTGATATATTAGGGAAACATACAACGATCTTATGAAAGGTACAATAATTAAAAACAAATGACAAGACTCGAGAAAGCAGTTTACATACAGAAATTAAGTTAGGAGACAATTAAAATTTATCTATATGCAGTACAGAAAAAAAATGCCAACTACACCCATATAAAAGGGTAATCAAGCTAGTTCAACACCCAGCTGCATATAAATTCTGTAACTGGGTGTATGCATCAATACCAGAGGGCCAGGTGATTGCAGTGAACTGGGATCACACCTTATTGTTCGAGAAATCACCCCAATCTCTGAAAAAATGCCCAAGAGTCATAACTTTGCAATCCTAGAAAGAGGACTTGTCCAACTCAATTGGATGTCAGCTCAAAGCTTAAACCTAATGGCAGAGGATTCTTCCCAGCATTGCAAATGGTAAAAGCCAAATTGTTTCACCTTTATGTACCTTGCAAGAAGCTTTGACTACAATTGAAGCATCATCTTTTCTTCTTTTTTTTCCTTTTTATAAATATTAATTAGCCATGATGACATATTCAAGGTTTTGTAGTCCAATGTAATGGGAGATACTTAGAAAAGTATGAACCAACTTCCCCAGACATATAGCGAAGTTACAATGTAACATGCATGGACATATTTCAGTGTCACTGATGTCAAAAAGTTGGCCCATAAATTCATCCAAAGTTTCCCCAGCAAAAACATTATTAAACAAACATACGTCTCCAAGCAATTTATTTCACTTGCCAAAATAAATGAAAATACAAGGTTAAACTCTTACTTGGTAATCATATTTGGAAATGGCCTTCTTAAAGCATTCTTGCAATCTTCTCATCCGATGAAATAATATGTCAGGAAATCTGACAACCATGGGCGGCTTCACATCCAATCTTTGCAGGGAATCAATCAAATTCATAATATCAATTTCATCCGAACCTGCTTAAGTCAGTTCAAATAAACTTTACACAATTAATAACAACAAAACAGACTTCCCAACAAAATTGTTTAATCAAATGTCTGAAGAGTTGTCATTTAATGCAAATGTAATAAAAATGTTTCAATTTTGTCCATGGGAGAAAAATCAGTCTATTTGACCACATGGTTACAAGACCACCATCGTGTAGATGTTGCTATACATTTTTAGGAAACCAGAAAGTAACAAGATTAGAAAGAAAGTTAAAGACCCTCTCCAGCCCTTGAAAAGGGTTCTTCTGCAATTAAATTTTAACATAAATTCTTGTATTTTCTATTCTTGACTCTTTTCAAATAGTTCCGATATAGAACCAAGCTCTAATCAATCACACTAGTAAAACATGACCTAAATTCAAATCCCTCCCAATAGAATAAAGTCGTTCATAAAACAGTAGACTCTTTAAACAATGTAGACAAGTAATCCTTAATTATGAATGCTAGTAAAAGCATACATAACCCAAATTAAAATCCCTCTCAGTGCAATTAATTAAGCTGTTCATAACCCATTAGAGAATCTTTAAATGGTTAAACATAGAACCCGCCTCTATATGGGCACACTAGTAAAAGCTGCTTAACCCTGCAGAAACTCTTTAAATAGAAAACGAATTTTCTGAAAAATTCTCAATAAAATTTTCAACAGCTGAACATTACCCAAAAACTTTAAATTGTTTTTTCCCAAAAAAATATTTTCCAATTGTTAAGGAGTACAGTAGCCTAAAAGGTTAAAAAGTTTTCATATAGTTCAACGTAGAATCAGCCTCTATTACTGCACACCAATAAGAACATGACCCAAGTTCAAATGCTCACTGCAATAAAGCTGTGCATAACCCAACCTACACATGGAAAGGTCGTAGTGTCTCTGGGCTACAGAAATTTTATTCCCAAAAGGCCTGAGTGTGAGTATAATGGCTTCTAGAAATTACGATGCATATTTTATTTGCATCAACGTTTTTCGGATTCCAAAATGCTTATTCAAAAACATGTCCAAGAATACACAGGTTTCATAAGTAAGGCCCGTAGAAAAAGAAAAGAAAAAAAAAATCACCTACCATCTGAAGTGCCAGAAGGGCGGACACAGATATTCCCGTGAAGATTAATAGCAAAATATGGAGCCCCCCACCATTCTATTCTATAATGCTGTGCGCTGTCCTTCACATCCCAATTGTTACTGTCTCTGTCTTTGTTGCCTTTATCCCTTAATTCTTTTCTTCCCGCTTCCACATTTACAGCATTACTATCCTGGCTCTGAAATCTGCAGCTTCCTTTGCCCCTTCCTTTCAATTTGCATGAAATGCTTCTTAAAGGCATTTGAATTTGAAGTGGTGACTGAAAACGAGAGACAGTCGCCATTGAAGCAGGGGAAGCTTCCTTTTGTTTTCAACATGTCATATTCATTTGATTAAACCGCTGCAACTGCAACAGGGCAAAAACATAGAATTTCTCAATTTATCCCACCCTGCTGGATGGATGTTCAAATCAAAAGGCTAATTCGGTTTCTTTGCAACAGGGTTTTGTAAATATTCGAAAATCTTGAAAAAAAAATATTTGGTAGACTTGAGATATCTCCCAGTGGTGTTTAAGAAAAACATTTTGTCCCTGAAAATTTTGAAAAATACATTTTTTTAGACCATGGTCCATAACTGTTGGAAGCGATCATCTTTCTTAACCACTGACGGTGTAGTCCCGTCGCCTGTCGTCCACTCCTCAGATTTTTGTAGTATCTTTCCTTTTATTTTATTTTATTTTTAAATATGAAAAGTATATATATAGAGAGATAAGAGTTACTTGCCACTACCTATTGCAATCAGTTTTCAATTCATTTTGTTAATTTAGTTATTAAGTTTACTTGTCACTATTGAATAAACTATGGTGAAGTGGAGGTTGATGGTTGCATGCGGTGGAGGGTTTGGGGCATGGCTGCCCGGCACGTGAAGGTCGAGTGCATGCTGGTTGCTATGCATACTTATTTTCTCCTTCAAATCGAATACCGGTGTTAGCATTTTACCTGCGATGTGGAGGAGTTGTTTGTTGCTTAGAGGAGAGGGGTGGGGGTGTTTATACGTTTTGCTCATTTCTATTTGTCTTAAGCGGCATTTGGATTAATCATAGCCTTTGTGGTGGCGTGTGGGGTTTTCTTTAAAGCATGCCTAACTGGTTGGTTAGCTTAGGAGGGGTTGTAGCCCTCTTGAATGTTATTTGTCCTTTTTGTTGAAGTGTGGTTGTGTATTTTTTCCTTCGATTTTTGAGTCATCTATTCTCCATGAATGAACCGGTGAGGCTGGAGTACTCAAACGGTCTTCATGCAAATGCCCAAGGGTGAATGGTTGCTTGGAACGTTCAGCAGATTGTCCGAGGCTGATTATTCAACCTAAGTTTGTGGCTGAGGATGTAGAATATTATTGTAATCATGTCTTGATTTGCAAGTTTATGGGGATAAGGGTTTTGATCCCTTTTCTGGATTCTTGGGTGCAAAAGACATGGAACCCAGAGGGTGACTTCAAAATACTGTTAGCAGCCAATAACTTCTTCATGGTGGATTTTTCATGTGTTGCTGATAAGAATCGTGTCTTTGAAGGGGGACCCTACTTCTACAATCAGGTAGGCCTTTTTATTAAACCGTGGCATATGGGTTTCAATTCTACTGAGGAACTCCCCTCTAGGGTTCCAGTTTGGGTGTGTCTTCCTTGCCTTCCTTGAATGTTGGCGAAATGATATTCTGTAGATGATTGCTCTTATGCTCAGTAAGCCCATTGGACCTTCACAACAAACTTTTTCTAAAAAGGTGTTCTCTTATGCTCGGGTTTGTGTTGAAATTGATTTGAACAATTCATTGTTAGATTCAGTAGATATGAGCATTGGGTATGACTCCTGGACTCAACAGTTGGATTATGAGACTTTTCCCTTTCGTTTCCATTTATTTCATGAGTATGGTCACTTGCAGCGGAAGTGCCCCAAAGTTGTCAAATCCTCAGGTTTAGGCAATGTTTCTTCTCAGCCAACCAAGAAGCTGGATAAAGGTAAAGCTACTATGCAGGGGTTGGTGGCGGATAAGGATGGTTTTATCTTGGTCAAACCTCATAACAAGAATAAGGGGAAAAAGAGGACTCTCAAGGATAAACAGGAGGATGAAACTTTTAATAGGTTTGATGCTTTAGAGGACTTAGTTCAGGAGGAAGGTGTATCTATTGGCATGCAGGTTACAAATGGTTCTACTGATATGATGGACCAGGGGGTACAATTGGATACTTCATGTATTCAGGCCATACTGACAAGCCCTTATGCTCATGTGGATTTAGGTTTACCTCTTTCCAATCCTGGTCTTAAGGAAATTAGTACGGCGCCTAAGGGAATTTTGGAGTCTAGGGTTGCTGGTTTAGGACCTATTGTTGAAAAACGTGTTGGGGAGCTCGACAAAAGTAAAGTTTCTTCTCCAACTTTAGGTTTGCAGCAAAAACCCCTTAAAAAGGGGTTCCCTAAGAAGTCCCTTAAATTTGGTAGAAAGAAGGATCAAGAAAAAGTTAAGTTAATTGGGGAAATATTTGTGGAATCTAGTTTGGTGAGGACTATTGATGCTCACTTCACCCAATCCCAACGATGATTGTGATATCCTGGAATGTAAGGGGTGTGAATAGAATCCCTAGACAAAAGGCTATTTGGGATCTAATTTGTGGTCATTCTCTTGGTTTGGTCTTCCTTCAGGGGACTAAATTATCTGTTGCAAATATGATGATGCTGTCTAATAAGATTTGGGGCAGAGGTATGTGTCGGTGTGTCAATGTGTGTGGGAGCTCAAGGTAATTTTGGGGTTTCCTTAGGGATGGGCAGGAGTTGCAGCATGGGAGCTCTCTTGCAAGTACTCTATTTCTATTGTTGCTTCCAGCCTGGAGTCAAGGGAGATAATCCTCTTCTCCAACATTTATGCTCCTACAAATTTTCTTGGTAAGATGAATTTATGGTCACATGTTAGATATGTACCTTCTTTGGAGTTGTTTCTTCCTTGGATCCTCGAAAGTGATTTTAATTCTATTTATTATTTATAGGAGAAAAGGGGGGTAATTATCAACTAGACCTTTCCTCAGAGCTTCTTAGAGACAATATGGATTTCTTGAATTTGGTGGACATTAAACCGATGAATGGGGTGTTTACCTAGAATAATAGAAGGACCGATAATGCAGCCATCTTTGAAAGATTGGACAGGTTTCTAGTTTCTAGCTTTTAGGTTGGTGACAGTTGGGTGACTAGTTCTGAGATTTTGGATTGGTGGGGCTTAGATCACTAGCCAATCAAATTCTTTGCTTGCTTTTCTAGATGCTATAAAAAAAAATTCCTTTAGATTTCAACTCTTGTGGTTGCGGGATGCGCCTCTCCATGATCTAATTACAGGATGGTGGAGTGTTGGGAAGCCGAGTTTTGGCACTACTATGTACTCCTTTTCCAAGATGCTACAATTTATTAAATATATGCTAAAATGTTGGAATAGACATCACTTTGGCAATGTGTTCTAGGCTAAAAGGGCTACTCAGGAGCATTTGGACTTTGTTACTCAACAAATCCGATATGAGGGGCTCTCTGAGGAGTTGACTAAGGAAGAAGCTTTGGTGGTGAAATTTGTGGAGGAATGGGAGCTTCAGGAGGAAATATTTTGGAAACAAAAGTCTCGTATTGATTAGCTCCAAGAAGGTGACATGAATACTTCTTTATTTCATAATTCAATCAAGGATAGAAGACAAGGCAACATCATGTCCTCTCTTTTATCTCATGAAGGGGATCTTCTTTGCTTTGCTGCTGAGATTTTGAAAGAGGCTTTCTATCATTTCTCTACTTTGTTTTCTAATGATGCCCCCCTACTAGAGAGGAGAAAGCCAAAATCTTAGCTTGCATTCCTACTTTGTTGTCTGATGATATGAATGAGTCTCTTCTTAAATCTATCTCCTTGGTAGAGTTGGAGGTCATTGTGTTTCAAATAAAGAAAGGTAAAGCTAAAGGTCCTGATGATTTTCTAATTGAGTTCTTTTAGGATTTCTAGGAAATGATTAAGCTTGAGCTTCTTGGGGTGGTTCTGGAGTCCGAAAGGAATAAGCAAATTCTTAGTGCCTTGAATGCCACATTTTTTATCTCTTATCCCTAAGTGAAAGGGTGCTAACTCTTTGGATCTTTTTAGACCAATTTCCCTATGTAATGTGGTTTACAAAGTTATTACTAAGTTGATAGCAGAACATTTAAAGCCATGGTTGAGCAAGTTGATCTCTAAGGAGAAAGGTGGATTTATGGCTGGTAGGAAGATTCTTGATGGGGTGGTTATTGCGGATGAGGCTATATATTCTATGGCTTCATCTAGGTAGAAGGCTATGTTTATTGAATTAGACATGGCTAAAGCTTATGATTGGTTCAAATGGGATTATATCTCCAAGATTCTAAAGGCTTTCAGGTTTGGAAAAGCTTGGATTGAGTGGGTTATGAGTTATGTCACCTCCTCCTCCTTCTCTGTGTTGATTACTAGGGAACCTTATGAGATTTTTGGGGCTTCTAGGGGTCCACGACAAGGGGATCCTTTATCCCCATACTTATTTATCTTGATGACTGATCAATGGGCTTGGGAGATTTATGAGATATCGTGTGGAGCTTGGTTTAATCTAAGGTTGGCGTTGGGGTAATGGTGTTCCCTCTCAATCCCACTTGCAGTTTGTGGATGATACAGATCTAATGGGCTTGGTAAAAGTGGAGGAAGCGATTAATTTGTGGAGGGCCTTGGATTGCTATTTGGCTGCCTCAGGGCAAAGCATGCATTAATGAGAGTAATTCCTCTATTTATTTCTTAAACACTCTGAAGCTTATTCAATAGAGAATTTCTAGGATTCCTAGATTTCAGATTGGGTCACTTCCCTTTGTTTATCTGGGTATTCCTATTGTCATGTGCTCACTTCCAAGGATGTTTTGGAAGGATGTGATTGAGAAATTTCATAAGAAGTTCAATCACTGGACTTGTAGATGGCTCTCTAAAACTGGAAAAGTAACTCTTTTAAATTCTATGGTTCAGGCTCTCTCATTATATAGGTGTTTTTTGCTATCTTCTACTACCAACTTTTTTAGATATTTTGAGTGTCTTTGTCGGTAGTTTATTTGTTTTGGTAATCTCCTTTTGAGGAAGTTTATCCTAGTGAAGTGGGAAGATGTGTGTTCCCTGAAGCAGGAAGGTGGTCTCAGACTAAGATGGGTTGATATAAATGGATAATCTTTGGTGAAAAAACTCTATTGGTGGTGGTGTACTCAACAGTAGCAGACTTGGGCTAAGATACTCACCTTCAAATACCTTGGAGATGTTGAGAGTGGGGATGTGCCTTGATACAAACTTATGGGTAAGGGCTCTATAATTTGGAGTACATTGAAAAGGGGAGCTAATTTGATTAAGCAAGGATTGTTTTGGATCTGCAATAGAGGTTTTGAGGCTCTTTTTTGCAATGATTCTTGGGATGGACATCCTCCTATTTTGGTTTCTTGTACTCATTTGCAGGGCTTAAGTAGGGTTTTTTGGAGGCCAATTGGAGTCATGTGGCGGATTTAAAAACCTCACAAGTTCTTGGGAAGGCTACTATTTATAAGTGGAAAGACTCACAAGAGTGACCTCCTGGGGGCTTGTTGGAGGATCATTAGGAGCTTACTTGCATTCTTGTTGGTTGAGCTTGCAACTCTCTTTTAGAAAATGATGTTTTTGCCCAGGGTCAAGACCAGAAAGGAAATTTTTTTGTTGCTTCTAGTTATCAAGTGTTGGTTAAGCAGGCTTGTAGGGGTATGGGGATCACCTGTGGAAGTAGATCTGGAATAGTTTCTCTTGGACCAAATGAAACTTTTTCTCTTGGCTTGTGATATTGGGTAGATGCTTGACTTGGAAGAATCTTTGGAAGTTTGGTTTTCAAGGCCCATCTAGGTGTGTTTTGTGTTATAATAGTGATGAAAATTTGTCTCACCCTTTTTTCCAATGTTCTTTTGTTAAGGAGGTTTGGCATTACTGGTGGGCTACCTGGAACCAACCATGTAGACATGCTTCTTCACTAAAATATTTTTAGATCAAGTTGGGGAGTTCTCTTGCTAATACCTCTTTCCTCCACATTGCCTAGTCAATTGGTCCCATCTTGATTATTTGGCATATTTTGTTGGAACTCAACTACAAGATCTTCTTGAACAAAAATATTTATGTGAGACAAGTTTGGATGAGAATTTTTGGGGCTATTCAGGAGACTTTAGTGGCTAAGTGTGACCTTTCTTTCCCTATGGTGTTGGGAGATGTGGGGATGGTTTAGAGTTTGGGCCTTTCTACCTATGATAAGGGTAGGCCTGGTGTTGGTTTGGGGAAAAAGGGTAAAGGGAAGATCCTGCAGAATGGGATTTGGACGCCTCCACCCCTTGGGGTTTTGAAGATTA
>VDFB02323513.1:0-32446 GCA_007258455.2 Sequoia sempervirens
ATCATATCGCCACTTTTTGGCCCATCGTGATCCTGCACATACCCCTTTCTATTGTTGTTGCTTTTGATTTAGATGTTGAGCATATGGATGTGAAAACTACTTTCCTTCATTGTGATTTGGAGGAGGATATTTATATGACACGGCCAAAGCACTACGTTGTGAAAAGTAAAAGTAAATTGGTTTGCAAATTAAAGAAATATTTGTATGGTTTAAAATAGAGTCCTAGGATGTGGTACCAAAAATTTGATACATATGTGTTGAGTTTGGTATTTGAGTGTTCTAAATCATATCATTGTGTTTATTATAAAACTGATTGTGATCATTTCTTTTTTATTGCATTATATGTTGATCATATGTTATTTATTGACAAAGGGAAAGGTATGATTTTAGAACTGAAATCTCAACTTGCTACTAAATTTGAAATGAAATATCTTAGTGCAACTAAACACATTCTTGGGATGGAAATTAAAAGAGATAGAGTAAATAGAAAGCTATGGCTTGGCCAAAGTAAGTATGTGAATTCAATTTTACTGAGGTTTGATATGAAATATTGTAGACCATTGTATGTTCCTGTTTCAGTTGGAACAAGGTTATCTATTTCATATTGTGCAACATCCCCATTGCAGATGGAAGACATGAGAAGAGTGCCTTACCAAAGTGTAGTTGGAAATTTGATGTATGTTATGGTTTGTACTAGCTAGACCAAACATTTGTCAAGTAGTGGGAGTTCTTTCTAGATATATGTCTAATCCTAGTAGAGTTCATTGGGATGCAGTAAAAAGAGTCTTCAGATATTTGTAGGGTACCCTAGATTTTTCCTTGTGTTATTGTAGTAATATGATTGAAGACAATATTTCCCTCAAGATATTCATGGTTATGTGGATTTAGACTAGGCAGGTGATGTTGATAGTAGAAAATCCACCAATGCTTAAGTGTTTACTTTATTTGGTGGAATAATTACTTAGATGAGTAAGCAACAAGATGTGGTTGCTTTATCAACTACCGAAGCAAAGTATATGGCAGATACTCATGCTTTTAAAGAAGCCATTTGGTTTAAGAGACTGTGTTCAGAAATTAGTATAAAACAAGGTGCAATGACAATTTATTGTGACAATCATAGTGTGGTATGTCTAGCCAAGAACCCGATATTTCATTCCAAGACTAAACACATTGATGTACAATATAATTTTGTTAGAGATATGTTCGAAGATGGTAGGGTGAAGTTAGTTAAGGTAGAGACTTTGATGAATGTTGTTGATTCTTTAACTAAGCCTGTGAGAACATAGAAGTTCATATGGTGTTCAGAGACTATGGGCCTTTCGGCCCCTAACAATTAAATAGACGATGTTTACACCCTCACATTGCTCTTGCAAGGTGTTCGACAAGTGGGATATTTGTTGGGAAAATGTGTCTCAACCTTGCAATTATATCAGTTTTATTATTGATAGGATGTATATATATTTATATATGTATTTCTTAGTTACACTGATAGGTGCATACAATGGCAGCGTGGAGTGAAATGTGAGCGTGTTAACTATTTCAGGAATCTTCTAGAATGGATAAAATACATTAAATTATGATATATGTAAATCTGGACAATTTGTTATTAGGTTTTAGACCTAATGGAAGATATTTTGTTGGCCTATCTTACCCTAGAATGTAACTCTATTTAATGAGGATGTTGTATTATGACTATGGTACAAAGAGTGACAATGATGTATTTTGAGAGTTTGATAACAATTGTGTTGTCTCTTGATATCTGAGTGGTGATACTCCTGCAAAAAGCTTGCTTTGCAAGTATATTGTAATCTTTGTGATTTACTGAATAATATATTGGATAGCTTTTGGAGAGTGGGGTTTTTCTCTCGAAACGGTTTTCCCCACGTAAATCACTGTGTTGTGGTATGCATGATATTTGTGTTTATTTTTGTTTAAGTTTTTGTAGCTGTCAAAGATCTATAAATTTTTGCATTATCATCCTCTCAATATTAATGTAGGAAGTTGTTCTGCTACCTTACCTTCCTTACATGTAAGGCCTTCACTGCTTTCTAAACTAACTAATTTCTTGATTTAGATGTTAAGGGGGAGGAACTAATATGATCCTATCATCCTTATCATTATTACGAGCCATTGGTTGTTCTTTAGGAAGGAGGAGACTTATATTGGGAGGGGGATCTTGATATCCTACTCCTTTGGTATCTTTAATTGGTATTTTCTCTAAGAGTTGTCAAATTTCATGTTCACTTGTTGTATCACATCCCTGTTTGCTTAAGATCATGAATCCATTTCCATATGTCTCTTCTAGGTTGATGGGAGTGTTGGTCACTTTGTTAACATTGGATGGTTTAATGTTTACTTGATTAGAGGTGCTAGGTTCACCTATTGTAGGGAACTTAGGCTTAGTTTATGTTTCAATTTTAGCATGTAAAAGAGAAAACATCTCAAGTTGTGTGGGCTGTTTCATGGAAGGATAAAAGGATACATTAGTTGCAAGGTTGTTAAGGAAACCATTTATAAAGTTGTTCATGCTATCATCATCTTTCCCAATGATGTCAAATTCATGAGGAGGACATGCAATAGGAGTTGAATGAGCATGAGTGAGTTTAATTTAATTAGGATCATTTCTAAAAGCACAACTTGACACATCCACTAATGATTTCAAGGACATCCAAAGCTTATTGATGCACATATCCATGATGAAATGCAATGTATTAACCTAGAATGAAATGTGTAAATGCAATTTTGAAATTAAGCAATGCATGAAATGAACTGAACTAAGGTAGGTCTAATAAAATGACTGAAACAAAAACTCAGTAATCTGAAATAGAGATCGAACAAAAATAAACAAAAGCAAATAAAAAAGGTTTTTAATGTTGTAAATTGCAGTTTGAGGTTTGATATGGGACTAAATAACCTAGAGGGGTGAATGAGTCCTAGTTATGGTTTTTGAAACATTCAAACGCTGAAAATCACCCAACACAGAATTCCCAAAAATCTAGAAGAACCACCTATAAAGGGACTAAATCAAGGGGAGAATGAGTCCTATATTAGGGTTTTTGCTCCAAATTTAGCAAATTCTAAGTTGATTCTAAGGTCTTTAACTTGTATGTTGACTAGACAATGTGCGATTATAGAATTTCAAAAAAATTGAATGATTTGAGATGCAAAAAGGCAACCTATATGCACTTTCACTAATGCAAAGTTTAGAAGCCCTAAATGCAAATTAACTAATGCAAGATCTAATACATGTAAGCTAGATCTAGGACTCAATGTACTCCAAATCAAAAATTCAAGTGCTCAAAGGTTAGGTTCACCAAAATGAACCATAGGAAATAGGGTGCTCCACCTTTTAAGAGATGAAACACATGAAGAGGGGGGATCCTCCTATTTAACTCTTAGTTCATTAAAGGAAACCCTAGAGATATCAACCTAATGATCCAATTAGGAAAAGAGATTGCTACAAGGTCTCCTTAGGTGTGATTAAAAGGCAGTTTCACCACTAAGAAAATGATTAGAAAGAAGGAAATGAATGCAATATGGAAATCTAGCTATGTAACCTAGAAAAGGAACTTGAAATCATAATAACAAACTAAGGCTAAATAGAGAAGTACTTGGAATATTGAAGATACTTGAAACAAGGTCTACAATCCTAAAATTATGACTTTTGATGTGAACTAGGATTCATACACCAGACAGGGTGATTTAGTCCCAATTTAGGGTTTCCAGTTGAATATGGAATCTGCAACTAATAAACTAGGATCTATAGAAAATTACTAAAAAAGTGGTATATTGGAGCTCATACGCCCAAGGTGGTGATTCAGTCCTAGTATTAGGGTGTAGTGTAAAAAAAATTAGCCCTTTTTCACACTTAATTTGGGAATGGATAATTATTGACAAAATGAACATAATTGGGCCTTATTTAGGGTGTTGTAAAGTGTATCCTAACACTTTCACACTAATCTAGGGCTTTATTAATTAATTGGTCTTTTTTATGCCTTATTTGGTCCTATTTTACATCTACAACCCTTATTAATTGCATCTCTCCATGGATAACCTTGATACTTAGCAAATAACCAATCATAATTCAATGTTTTTGGTCATGTGTTCCAGATCTAGTGATCTGGGACTTATACACCACCTTGGGTGTATGAGTCCCACCTAGGTCTTGGGACCTGATTTTGAATTTCACATTAAACAAGCCACTCCTTGGAGTTTGTATCTCGTGTTTAAGCCACTGGGACTCATACATCAAAATTGGCATATGAGTCATGCTTTAACCAGGACCTATGTTGAATTCAATTCTTGGTGGGATTTTATTGTCCTAGATTTGATGTCGGCTTGTAGTGTTCTAATTTCAGGAAATTTGGCATAAACAAGTATAAATACAAGCTTATTTCACATCGTTTCATCTTAGATTTTCATAAGAAATCAAGAATGTTCAAGACCATTTCAAGAGCATTCAAAGGAAAATTTGAAGAAGATTCTTCTAGGAATTTAATATCCATCATCATGTCAAAGACTTAGTGCATCATGTCAAAGACTTATTGCATCATGCATGTTGTTGAGCTAATGTTGTGATGTAGCATTGAAGATCAATTCAAGATCATATTCAAGCATTGTTTCTAATCAAGCATTGTGATCAAGATCTACATTCATTGAGGCCACTTCATGCTTATTTTTAGTTCTAAAAGATTTCAAACAAGGTTCCATTATTTCATATTATGTTTCATGTTTCATTTCATTCATGTTTCATAATTTCTTGTTAAGGTTTGATTACCAAAATGGGGTTTGACCAAGGCAAACCCCCATTTCGTAACAAAACAACCATTTTCCTCTCTTTGTGTGATTGCAGTTTTATAGGTTGAAGAGAAAGTGGATTTGAATCCCTCAAAAGTACCAAAATGAAAAAGTTGTAAAATATGTCAAAGTTTTCATGAAAAATTGTCAAGGCTCAGGGAAACTCAGGTCTAGAGAAAAATATCCACCCTATTTGCATGAAATTGATGGGAAAATAGTTATTTGATCCATCTTCAAAGGCTCATAAAGTTTTTCTTCAAAATTCTACTCTTTAGACACTTCACGACAAAATGAGACACTTTGCAATAGTCTGGGCATATGAGTCCTAGTAATACTTATTTTCCAGTCTTTAGCAGATCCAGAACAATTATCAAGAGGTTCTACACCCTAACCAAAAACTCTACACTAGGACTAAATCGCCTAGTTTGGCGTATGAGTCCTAGAGAGCATTAAAAGTCAAAATTTTAGGGTTTCAGAGCTTGTTTTGATAACATCTTACTTTTGGGTACCTTTCTGTTCATTCTCAGTTTATTACTATAATTTTCATTTTCATTTCCTAGGTCATTTAGTTATACTTGCATGTTACATTTCATATCATTGCATTTCTTTCTTTTGAAGCCTTTGCTTGTTGGTGAACCCCTCTTTAGTCTTTAATCAGACCCTAGGACAACCTTTAGTAGATATTTTTCCCTTATTCTATCCTTGGATTGAGATCTCTAGGGTTTTCTTAAGTGAAACTAAGTGAAATAGGAGCCCCTTAACCTTAGTTCCATCTCCTAAAAGGTGGAATCCTATTTCCTAGGTTTCATAGGGTTTGGCTAAAACCTCTATAATTCTCTAGTGATATTTTGTAGATTCTCTCCTCTTCGATCTCTGATTCTAAAAGCTTGAATTTTTCCTTGTAAGTGACTTTCTGTGAACATGACAACTTCTTGACAACTTTCTTCAATCTTGCAACTTTTTCTTCAAAGGATCTTCAAACTCAAAAGACCTAGATCTACAATCACACATGTAGAGGGAGAAAAATGTTTATTTGTTAGTGGATATGGGTTTTCCTTGGTCAAACCCCATTTTGTTAATCAAACCTTGAAATGAAATGAAATAACATGAAGGAATGATGAATGAACAATTTACAATGTTGCAACTCACCAAACCCTTGATATGAAGGCTACAATCTTGTATGAAATGGCTAGCATGTCTGTAGATCTTGACTCTCGATTGTTGATATGAGATAATTTATTTGAATGCTTCCTTGAATCATGAAAGCCTACATCACAAATTTTAGCTCAAAAACACACATGATGCATGAAGATTTCAACATGAAGCTTGAATCTTGAATATTTCTCCAAAATGCTTGATAATTAGCTCTTGAATGCTCTTGAATACTTGAATTTCTATATCACACTTGCTCATGAAAATTGCTAGGAGAAAATATGTGAAATAACCTTGTATTTATAATTTTTTATGCTAAATTTCTCAAAATTTCAACACTACAAACTGACATTAGATCTAGGAGAATAAAATCCTACCAAGAATTAAATTCAAAATAGGTCCAAGACAAAGAAGGACTTATACACCACTTGGGGCATATGAGTCTGAGTAGCCTAAGCTTGGGACACAAATTTTCAAGAAATGTTAAGTTCTATGCCATGTTCAGGATCAAGCCATGAGACCTAGGTGGGACCCATACATCCAAGGTAGCGTATGGGTCCCAGATCACTAAATATGGAACACACAACCCAAAATCATGAATTATGATTGGTCATTAGTTAAGTTTCAGGATTATTCTTGGAAAGATGCATTTAATAAGGCTTGTGGATGCAAAATAGGACCAAATAAGGCATAAATAAGCCCAATTTTAGTAGGAAGAGCCCAAACAAGTGTGAAAATATAAAGGGATACATTTTTCTACACTACATGTGGGAACCATATGCCCAATGTGGTGTGTGAGTCCTAGATTACTAAGTCTGGAACACACAACCCAAAATTATGAATTATGATTGGTCATTTGTTAAGTTTCAGGATTATCCTCAAAAAGATGCATTAAATAAGGCTTGTGGATGCAAAATAGGATGAAATGAGGCATAAAGAAGCCCAATTTTAGTAGGGAGAGTCCAAACAAGTGTGAAAATGCAAAGGGATATATTTTTCTACACTATACTAAATTAAATGTTGATCTAATTTCCTAACCAAAAGAGTAAATCAGATACAATGCATGGATACACATCATAATAAAACACAATTATACATATAAATATTAATCAAAGAAATTAAATACATACACATGTCCACATCATAATGCATTGAGAAAAGACTGTGTTGATGAAGAAATCTCATAGCATAATGAACTACAATCCCTAAAGAGGGACGAGTGTCATGCACATGGCACATAGACCCTATACATCATATCAATAGAGGTGCATTACATTGAGTGGTTATTTTAGAGGCATTTTATCCATAGACGATAGTCCATATGCACTAGAAGAATAAAAAGGTAACTATGTAAGGACCTAACTAATTATGGATGAACTTCCCCTTTTGATTAGGTGGCACACTTAAATTCCTTTGCTTCTCATAGAGAGTGAGATCACCTACCTTGAAAGTTCAAGAAAGAACACATTAATTATAATTTTTAAAAATAGATCATTGATAATCCTGGAGATGTTCAAGGGCCTACAATAGACACTTATCAAGCAACTCAAACTTGTTTAAATTCTCAACATGATAAGTGTCATCATCAATCAACCCTTTAAGGGAAATCCATGAAGACATAATTTCCAACTCTGAATGTATGATATCCTCATCACCATGTACATGAGGTTGTACAGGGTTATACCTATAGCCATATGAATGATCGTGCAATAGGCCTGCAAGGTGTATGTTAATTAAGTATGCCTATATTGATCATGTTTTCACTATTTTTTAGAGAATCAACTCAAAAAAATTATTAATGTTTTAGCTTGCCCATTAGAATGAGGATAGTATGGTGTAGAAAATCTATGTTGAATATTTGTTTTTTCTAGGAATCACTTCACCTCTTTATTTTTAAATGAAGTACCATTGTCATAAACAAGGATAGAAGGTAATTTAAAATGAGCAATACTATTGTTTACAAGAAAGCTACACATTACTTCAATGTTAGTGGTTCAAAGTGGAACAACTTCAACCCACTTCGTAAAGTAATCAGTCGTGGAATGATGAAGATATGTCATTTAGAAGAAGGAGATGATATTTTTCCAATAATTTATATAACACCCATTTCACAAATGTCCACGGAGAGGTATGATTTTGAAGCTCTTGTGAAGGAGCTCAAATGATATTACAGTTTCGTTGACATTGAGGAAACTTCTTGACAAAGGTAATGGAATCCTACTCTATTGTTTTCCAAAAGCATCCCATCTGAATTATTTTATTCACCAAGGATTTACCACCGAAATGTCCACCCCTAGAGCTCGAATGGGCTTCTTCAAGAGAAAGGGATATTTTAGCCTTAGTGAGATACCGAAGAAGTCCATTATAATATTTTCCATAGAGAACATAACTATCCAGTATAATATATCAAACTGAAAGTTTTCATGTATTCAAGTGTGAGAATTTTTAGTCACATCATAGAGAAAATTTCTAGTCTTCATATAATTATAAATGTGAGAATACCATTCCCCCAAGTCTATGTGAGCACACACTAGACCATTAGGTTCAAGTTGATTGAAGAAAATAGGAGAGAAAAGAATGTGAACCACAAAGTGGTACACTTCTACACCATCGTCTAGATATAGAAGGGATTCTACAATCACCATTGCATTTGCATTTCAATTTTCTCTCCTAGGGACATTGTGTATTTTTTAAAAAGAAAAATGATTAGGAAAGGACAAATCCAAATATTGATATTGAGATAGTTTAGTCTTCTTAGCTTGAATGTTCCTATGATTTGATTTACAATAAGTTTGAAATCACCATGAATGTGAAGATGTTTAATGTTTAATGAAATTGTGGTATACAATCCAATAATAAGGGCTTTGTACTCAGTACTCTTATTAGTGCAATTAAATTCTAATTGAAAGGATAGAGGAAAAAACCTACCTTTGGGTGAGATTAAAACTACACCTATACTGAAGCCAGTTTGACATCTCAATCCATCAAAATACATCTCCCATATAGGTTCATGGTTTAATACAAAGATATTTTCATCTAGAAACAAATCCATATTAGAGAAGGAGAAAGATAAGGAAGCTTTCACCAATTGATCAACAACTTGTCCTTTAATTACTTTATGAGTTACATACTTGATGTCGAACATAGAGAGAGACATTACCCATTTTGCTAACCTTCTAGAAAGATCAGTTCTAGTGAACATATTTTTAAGAAGATCGCGTTGCATAATAACATGGGTTTTAGCATGAAGAAGATAATGTCATAACTTTTGTGTTGCGAAAACGAGAGTGAGACATTGTTTCTCCATGGTAGAATATTGAGTTTCATAATCAACTAGAATACAACTAATGTAGTAGACCACTCTTTCTTTACCATCATCATTTGTTGAGCTAATAAAGCTTCTAAGGCATGATGTGATGCAGAGATATAAAGAAAAAAGGGTCTATCCTGCATAACCGACATCAAGATAGGAAGATTGGCCAAATAAATTTTGATTGACTCAAAACCCCTTTGACACTCATCATCCCATCAAAAATAGACATCTTTCTTCAACAAATGCATGAATAGAAGGGTATGATTAGCCAATTGGGATACAAATCTATGAATCACCCAAATATTTCCTTGCAAACTATGTAGTTAAGAGATCTTTTTTAGAGGAGGCATGTTAATGATTGCATCAATTTTATTCTTTTCAACTTTGCTTCAACATTGAGAGACAATAAATCCTAAAATATTGTCAACACCTATGCCGAAGACACAGTTAAGAGGCTTTAGTCTCATTTTATAGAGTCAAAGTCTTTTGAAGATAAGGTGAAAATTTTCAACATGATCTTGGAAAGTTGTAGACTTAGCCAAGGTGTCATTGACATGATCTTCTAAGATCTTTTGAATGAAATCATGACAGGTAAGAGTGATCACCTAATGGTAACTTGATCCAACATTATTTAACCCAAATGACATGACTACATAAAAAAGGTACCCCAAGGGATAGTGAAGGTTGTCTTATACTGATATTTTGGGTTAATACATATTTTTTTATAGCCTGTGAATCCATCCATGAAAGATAATAAGGTATGTCATGTGGTTGAGTCCACAATCATAACAATATTAGGTAATGGAAAATCATGCTTAAGAGAAGAATTATTAAGATCACGAAAATCATTACAAAATACAAATATGGCCATCACATTTAGTAAAAATGACTATATTTTATATCCAAGGTGAATAGTCAATAGGATAGATAAAACCAACATTTAAGAGCTTTTATATCTCTATCTTGACTAATAAGGCAACCTTGGGATTCATCTTACAAATATTTTATTTAACGATCTTCACATCGAGGCATAGAATGATATTATGAACCACTAAAGAATCATCAATGAGGCATGTCCTCATATGGCCAAGTGAAGATATCAATATGAGAATGAAATAAATCAAAATTTTACTTAGATTCTTTAAAAGAGAGAAATTTTCCAATCTTAATTATATTTTCAGAATATTTAGGGTCCATGAAAATATAAGAAGTATCCCACTTAAGGAGAGTTCTATGGTACCTCTAGGATGAAATATAGGAACATAATCATCCAAACTAGATAAGGGGCCCTTCTCATCAATGCTCACAATGAATTCCAGGGTATTATAGGAATTACTATTCATTGTGATAAATAGGTAAGTGAGATTAGGCACCTAAGAATTCTTCTAGTGCTTCCTCTAATGAGAAAGATCTAGAGTAAATTCATTAGAGTTTACCTTACTTAAATTAATAAATTTAGGATGAACTAATTCCAAAGAAGGAGTTTTGATAGAAATCATGTTGGCATTCAACCATGGTTTCCTCTTATTTTGTGTGATGGTACCCAAGCCCAATCTTATACCTCTGAGAATCAAATTCTATGGAGACTTGAATACCTTGCTGGTTACACCCCAAAAAATTTGCATCCATAACCATATTTAGAAAGAAGGTTAAAACTAGGGCCATAACATGTTTCTAATTCTTGGGATGGAGGAGGATCAACAAAAAGAGCACCATTCAAACTATGGGTATCATACTCAAGAACATTATCACCTTCCTTCTTAGTATGAATACAAACACTAGCCTCTTTGATAGAACCATGACTATCTTCCTTAGCAAAGGTGTGATTATCCTCCTTAACGAGAGCATAATCATCTTTGTTAGCAGAGAGAAAATCAGTTTTCTTGATAGAGGTGTATGAGATTGTTGGAATTTATATGTGGATAAGATCTACTTTGTACTCTTGATGAAGGATTTGGTAAAGTCCAAGGACCCCTAATCATCACCAGGACATGTGATTGATTAAGAAGAATTAGATAGGGTAGACATGGGATTTCCTACTTCAGGATGATCTTCCTTAGGGACATCCATCTCAAGAGCAACCTTTGAGATAGGTTCTACCAGAGTAGATGTCAAGACATTGGAAGATAACAAAGAAATAAAAAATTTAATAGTAGAAGCAACGTAAGCATGGCCAAAAACTAACATTTCATAAAGGTGTATAGCATCAAGGTTGCCCTTGATTGTAACTACTTTGTTATTAGAAAAAAAAGAAAGATGCAAGGTATAAGTGATGCTCTTAAAGCATGAATCTATGGTTTTCCCAAGAGAATGTTGTAAGGTAAAGGACCTAGCATAACATAAACTAGGGTGGGTATGGTGATGGGTCCCAACCTCAAAGTCAATATTATTGTGCCTAAGGTTTCATGACTGGTATTATTGAATCTATGAATATATAGAAAAGAAGTAGCAAGAGAAAATGAATCAATTTGAGTTTTAGGTAATAAATTAATGCTACATATGTTGAGAGTCAAACCAGTATCAATGTAATCATGCCTAATACCAATGTTATTGATGTTGACTATTATCATTAAAGGATCCACTTGCTTTTGTACTTCCAAAGGTGAGAGTTCATGCGAATAGAATGTAATATTCAGTGAATCTACATGAATGTGAGCCATCAACACATTAACATATGTTAGCCTAGTAAAAGAAGGCAATAGGATATTGTGAAAGGATTCCAAAAGCATACCTTGATGAACCAAAGTATTATAAAGCAAATCCCATAGTGAGATTGCAAGAATAATGCAAAGTTTCTCAACAAGATCCTAACTACCAAGTGCTTTAGGTATTGGAGGAAGGCTTGGATGAGAAGGTGCTCAAGAAGTTGGTTGATTAATAGTTGGTTGATTCTTTCTAGTATTTTTATAAGTATGGGCTATTGATCTATAAGAGGGTGCCTTAGATTGCATGAATCTCGTGTAAAGGTCTGGCATGAAATTAGTGAAATGAACCCCATGAATAGAATGAATTCTTTAGGAGACACTCAAGTTGAATTCATGTAAATGTTGGGTCTCTTAAGCCTTTGAGGTTCAACAAAGACTACAACTACATCCATGAACTCTTTGACTTGTGAAAAAGAACTTTTTTTAGCAAATTTGCAAATAGAAGAAGATGCCTCTAAGAAATCATCTAGAGCATCATCCAGCATATAAAAATATTCTTTAGAGAATGCATCATCAAAAGCATTAAAATTTTGAAGAAAAAGATCTAGCATGATTTGATTCACATCAGGTTGACCAAAATATAAAGGAGGAGATTCGCTACTCTTGAGTCTCTAAGATAAAGAAGAGTCTATAGGGAGTGAATGACCCTCAATTTCCTTAAAGTACAAGCTCAAGTGAATAGGTATGAAAGCCTAGAGAATATTGCAATAACTTGGTTAAATGAAATTTTAAACTATCAAAGAACAAGAATGATAAAAATATAATTTAACAAAAAATGATATAGAATTATGAAATATAGATTAAAAAAATAGAAAGGCTAAAACTCATAGATTATGCCCCTAAAAGGGAAAAGTCTCGGCCAATGAACAACAACACGCTACAATGATTTCTATGCCCCATGCTGTCATCACTATCAAAATAGAAGCTAAAATCCTAAAATCTACAATAACTCTTCAAATTTGAACATCTACACAAAAAAGGATGAAAAAAGTTTGGGGCTATTTTGGGGCTTGCCTCAATTAAACCCCTAATTTTTGTTTCCACCTCTATAAATAGCTAGATAGATAGAAACTTAGACAAAATGACATAAAATGTAATAGATGTGACATGTGATAGAAACAAACCTTGTTATGGAGGAGAGCACCTATCACAAATGTAATAGATGAAACAAATGGATGATTATAAATAGACGAAACAAATAGACAATTATAAATAGATGAGACAAAAGTAGACAAGAGAGCATTACCAATAGTCCATGGCTCCCCTCTTGGCTTGAAAGATGATACATGCTTTCTTGTAAGAGAGCCTTGACTGTTGAGGAGACAATAATCTGGTAGAGCTTTGTTGTAGAGAGCAAGAAATAAAATATGTAGAAGAGAATAGAGCAAGAGAGAAAAATCAAATGAGAGAGTGAAAATGAATGAAATATTGAATGAAAAGAGTATTTTTGTGAGGCTGCATGGGTGGGGCGGGTGCATGAAGTTGGGTACCAATTTTCTGGCCACTTATGAAATTTTTTAAAAAAATGCGCTCGCGTTATAATGTGCACGCGTTATTTCGCCTTAAAAACAAAGAAAAAAGTGAATTTTTTTTCCTTGGAATACCAACCCAAAGTCTTGGAGGGCATTCCCAACAAGGCCAGAGATGTGTTTTGCAAATTCTACAAATTTTCACATAATCGGGTTCGTGCTCACCATCAAGATTGCATCTAGTTCAATATTGACAAAATAAAAACATGGGTAATGTTAGGTTCTCTCTTAGCTATCCAACGATGTAATTTTTTTCACTTTTCTGACAATGTTAAGCCTTTCATCCATAATTTCTTTTGTTTGTATGTCTTTTTTTCCAAAAAGCAGTGTTTAGTGTTTTTTTTGTTATAAATTAACCGTTCATCAAAATTTCAAATAAATTACATTTTTAGAAACTAGACTTCATTCTATAAATTTAAAAAAGAAAAGAAAAAATCAATTATTTTCAAAAATTTGTAGTGGGAGCACGGCCAAAATTCTGCTTTTCAGGAAGTGCCCACTTAGAAAATTAGTAAAAAATCAATATTCATTAAAAAATTATCAGAAAAATTGTGCACCAACTAGATGCTATTAGCTAACTTTTGACTATAATGATTTTAAAAATACTACAAAAAGTTCACCGTGCTCAGGTCGTACAAGAGTTGCTATGTTATGTTTTCGACAAAAACAACACCAATTTTTGTACATCCCTCTTTTGAACACATTAATCTCAACCATTTTCAAAATAAATTAGTAGTTTAGAAAGTAGACTCGGAGCACTTTGATCCTTGTTTTTGTTCCATCTCAAAATTTTGAGTGTAACTATCCTCAATTTCACGTCCAAGGTCAGCATTTCCTGATTTCAGAAAAAAAGTGGCCACTTAAGCCCCCTTTTTGGGAACCATCTTGGTGCACTTACCCGGTGGGAAAAGCCATTACACTCATGATTCTACCAAAATGACACGTTTCATAGGAAAGGGGACATGAGATTCCATTATTTGAAACATGGAAAGCTTGGGGATGCTAACATGGCACATGGATGTCTACATGTCACACAAACATCCTACTCAAAAATTTGTAAGAAATGAAGTATCATACAAGTAACACTTGATCATTGTCCCCTATGGAGTTAAAATGGTGAAATTCCAACTCATACTGATTTTATCATTAATGCAATGGATTCCATAAATGTAGCGGAATAAATGTGCAAGTGTGAACTTACCATGGGGTGCAATGTTACTACAATACACCTTCCAAGACCAAATCCATAGATAAGAAGGTGATCTAGATCACTTTTGCACTTACATATAAATTATCACCTTATTTCAAAAAATAAAGTTTAAACTTTAGCACATTTTCTCCCTCCATTTGATAGACAGGAGCTAACTTGAAGTATGAAATAGTTGAGTTGCATGCTAGTATGTTTTATTCAACTATCAACATTAATTCATTTAGAACATTTTGTAAACATATGAATTGGACACATTCTACTAGACATAATGGGCCTAAAAAAAGCATCTAATGATATCAACATTTCATCAACATTCTATCACACACACACATGACTACTTAGTATCCTCAATCTTGTTTGAAAGTTATTGATTCAATAATCCTTATATGGTTTGGCACAAGTGAGTAATTATTGTTTTCATATCTAAACCATTAAACACTAGAGATAATTTTTATACGGAAACAACTTAAATACTTCAAAGGAAAGACAAAAAATAAATTATAAACATTAGTATGGACTAAATTCATAAGCATTTATTCTATACACATATATACTTTAGATCCACACCCACATCGATTTCATAATCATATAAATATTTTATATATCAATATTTATTTATGTAAATAGTTTTTTATTTTTTAAAATAGTATAAAATAATTTAAAAACACTTAAAAAAATCATATCCTACATTAAAATTGAACACTTATATTTATCATTTAAAATTTTGAACATTACTTTAAAATTCCCCATCCACAACAAGATTCAAGAAAAAAAAGAATTGATAACGTAACATGAACTTATTATTTTTAACATTTACTCATAAATATGCAATATTAATAAAAAATAATTATTTATAGTAAAATATTTATATATTAAAACATATTTTTTGTACACATTTATTTTTTTCCGACTAACATAAATATAAATACAAGCCTTGAATTTAATTTAGAACTACAACTTAGCTTATTTTATATTAAATTGTAGTAACTAGCAATCACACCTTAGTGTGCAATGGGTATGCCGAAGAAGTGTGGAAGCTTAATTAGGATAAATTTTGGTCTATTTTTTGTATACATTTACTAATTACTAATTTTGGTCAATTGGTAGGCCTTTTCAACAAATGATGTTTATGCAACAAAGGTCTCAATGGAGAAGTTGTAGCTTCAAATCAACTATGCATCCACTTACAAGGATCCAAACATGATTGAAATAAATCCTTTGAGTCAAGAAGATAATCAAGCTCCATTACTAATAGGTTAATGTTATGTTTGCAATAAGGAGGGAGGGACATAGAGAGGGGGAGATAGGGATAGAAAGACGAAGAGATAGAGGGGGGAATAATGAGAGATAGAGGGAGATAAATAGTTAGTGATAGAGATGGAGATGGAGATGGAGATGGAGATGGAGATGGAGATGGAGAAGGAGAAGGAGAGGGATATAGAGAGGAGAGAAGGAGAGGGAGAGATTAAGAGAGAGAGAGAGGAGAGAGGGATAGATATATGGAAGAGATAAATATACAGAGGGGGAGAGAGAATGAGAGAGAGAGAGAATGAGAGAGGGAGAGAGAAATAGATAGAGATAGGAAGTGACAAATAGAGAGATGGAAATATAGAGAGATAGAGATAGAGGGAGAGAGAGATAGAGGGAGAGATGGAAAAAGAAACATGGAAACATAGAGATAGAGAGGTAAAGTGATATAGATATAGAGGTCTAGGAAGAGGGAGGGGGGAGAGAGAGGGAGGGAGATGGATGGATAGAGAGAGGGAGACATGTCTAGAGATAAATGTGGAGAGAGGAAAATAGTGGTAGAGATGGAGATAGAGTGAGAGAGGAAGAGGGAGACAAATAGATAGAGAGATATAGGGAGAGGGAGAGGGAGAGATAGAGATATAGATGGTGAGATAGAGTGATAGAGAGATAGAGATATAAGGAGATATAGAGAGAGGAGAGGGGGAGAGAGAAAAATTGATAGAAAAATAGAGAGAATTAGAGATAGATAAATAGCTATGGAGAGAGGGAGAGATAATTAGGGAGAGATAGAGATATATGGGAAGAGAAAGAGAGAGATAAAGAGATATATAGATGAATAGAGAGGGAGAGAGAGGGAGAGATAAAGATATAGATAGGTGGAGAGAGGGAGAGATAATTAGGAGAGATAGAGATATATGGGAAGAGAAAGAGAGAGATAAAGATATATATGAATAGAGAGGGAGAGAGAGGGAGAGATAAAGATATAGATAGGGGGATAGAAAGGGAGCAAGGGAGGGAGAGATGGGGAGAGATCTAGAGAGGGGGGAGATAAAGAGAGAGGGAGGGAGAGAAAGGGAGAGAGATTGGTAGAGGAGGGAGAGATAAAGAAGAAGGGGAGAGAGGGAAAGAGATAGGTTGAGGAGGAATAGAGATACGAGGAGAGAGGGAGAGAGATAGGTAGAAGAGGGAGAAAAAGAAGAGGGGGGGAGAGGGAGATAAATATGTAGAGAGGGAGAGATAGAGATATATAGAGGAAGATGGAGAGGGAGATGTATAGAGATATATATATAGTGAGATAGTGTGATACAAAGATAGAGATATAAGGAGATATAGAGAGGAGGAGAGGGAGAGAGGGAAAAAGAGATAGACAAAAAAGATAATAAAAGATATATAAATAGAGAGGGAGAGAGAAGTAGGGAGAGATAGAGATATATGGGAAGAGAAAGAGAGAGATAGAGATGTATGGGAAGAGTTCAAGGGAGAAAGAGGTAGAGATAGAGAGCTAGATAGGGGATAGGGAGCGAGTGAGGGAGGGAAAGATGGGGAGAGATAGAGAGAGGGGGAGATATAGATAGGGAGGGAGAGAAAGGGAGAGAGATAGGTAGAGAAGGGAGGGATAAAGAAGAGGGGGAGAGAGGGAGAGAGAGAAAGGGAGAGAGATAGGTAGAGAAGGGAGAGTTAGAGAAGAGGTGGAGAGAGGGATAGAGATAGGTTGAGGATGAAGAGAGAGAAGAGGGGGATGGGGAAAGAGATAGGTAGAAGAGGGAGAGGAAGAAGAGGGGGGAGAGAGGGAGAGAAAGGGAGAGAGATACGTAGAGAGGGAGAGAGAAGAAGTTGGGGGAGAGATAGCTCAAAGACAGAGAGGGAGAGATAGAGAAGATGAGATCGAGAGATATAGAGGGAGAGGGAGAGGGAGAGATAGATAGATATAGATGGTGAGATAAAGTGATAGAAAGATAGATATATAAGGAGATATAAAGAGAAGAGGAGAGGGAGAGAGAAATTGGGGAGATAAAGAGAGGGAGACAGAAGTAGGGAGAGATAGAGATATATGGGAAGAGAAAGAGAGAGATATAAGTATATGGAAAGAGAAAGGGGGAGAGAGGTAGAGATAGAGAGATAGATAGGAAGATAGGGAGGGATATATAATAATAGTATAATCTATATATATTATTATATATAATAATAAATATAATTATATTAAATATACTTTTTTTTATTATATAAAATATATACTATTTATTAATTATATTTTGTATTATATTTATATGCTAAATTTTTGTACTATACCAAATTATAGTAATTATCAATTATATTCATTATATATATATATATATATTTTATTAAAATTATAAAAAAATATAATATATAATAATAATGATAAGTATAATTATATTGTTTATAATTTATTCCTTAATATATAAAATATAAGTATTTGTGCTGATATATACTTAGCTACGTAGGGTAAAGGATGCCATAATGTTAAAACCTAAATATGCTCATTAGTAGGATCTTTGGCAATAATTTTCATTTTAATAAACATACTCTAAAACTTTCATCGAAACCATATTTTTAGGTTGTTGCTCACCAAATTGGAGAAGTGAAAGGTCAATACTAGCGAGGAAGAGTTTGGAGGAGTGAAAACCAATATAGTAGCGGAAAAGCAACAAAAAATGATGGAAAACAATTGAGAAAATGATGAAAATTGATGAATGATTGATATTTGTTTAATCATCTTGTATGCCTCTAAAACACTGCAAACCATTGATCTCAATTATCTGCTAGGCATTGCCCATAAAGGGAAAGCCTTCAGCGTAAAAATAGTGGCGACAAATAAAACTCCTTGGCGCCTAGTGGAATAAAAGGGTGTTGATGATAGGGACTAGAGAAATTATTTGAAGTGGCATTGTCCACCCAGAAACCATCGCACGACTAAGTCGTCATCGTATCTCACCTTACACACATGGCGATATTGGAGTCAGAATCGACTTTACTCAATTCGAGAAAATTCCACGAATCGGTGAGCCTTGGAGTTGGTTCAATGGATTTATATTTAGATCGAGAATCCGCCCATATATAGATAGACCAACTGGAGACCAACTCTTTTTCGATTGGAAACTAATCTATTGTAACAAGGCCTTTTCCAGTGATCTATATATAGAAGTTGGTGACCCAAGGCCCTTTTCTAGTGAACTATCCCCTTATCTATATATAGAAGTTGGTGACCCAAGGCCCTTTTCTAGTGAACTATCCCCTTGTCTATATATGGGAGGTGGCGACCCAATGCTCTCTGTAGTGAACTATTCCTCTGACTATACATGGGACTATGTGAACGAGATCTATTCCTCCTGTGTCTATGTATATGGGGAGTAGTGAATCACCATTTTATTATTCATCTTTGTGGTGGATGAAGTTGTAATAGTTATATTAAATTTTTGGATATATTTTTATTTTTTATTATCATAAAATATTTATTAAGATAGAGTTGCTTATTTTTATTTCTCAAACAAATTCAAATAGAATAATTAATACATGGACATAGTTTCCCACACTTGAATTTTTATTTGCATCAATCACAAACCTACCACAATGTTTGAAACTTGGAGAAGTCAAGTAATCACCCTCCTCCCTACTCCCTTGTGCTAGCCAATATAAAGATAGGACTACCCTTTCTATAGTGGTGAGAACCCTTTTTTAAAAGTGGAGGAACCCGAATCTCATTATTATAATTATAGCTGGTCATATATATAACATCAAACATCTATTTACTTTTAACAAATTAAAAAAAAAAGAAGAAGACCTAATTGATTATTTTAACATTTTTATTAGAATATAAAATATATCTTTTTTATTTTTTTCAATAAAACATTTGATAATATATGAACAAATCTTAATTAAAAGAAAATTAATTAGTATAGGTAACAAACATATATGTCTAAAATAGAAAACAAGATTAAAATCTACATGAGTTAATGAATTTGACTAGTAAAAATTACATGGTTGAATCCTGATAGCAATATCATAATTTGACACCCTGTAGAAAATACTTCTGCTTATAAGATTAAAATCTTTTACTCAACCGACATGACTGCAAATACATGCATATTAAATTATTCACAACAATAATTATATACGAATACAACACCTTTAATGATTCGCATGTCCTTTTGAAACTTCAAATAAGCTTGAAAGTATAAAAATATGTAAAAACGGATGCTTATCCTTTTGTCTAGTTAAGAACGCTAAGCCCATGTCTGGTGATGCAAATTGCACGCTTTTAATACTCTGGAATACGGCGAATCTTCTACCATCTTTTTCTTTTGGCATTTTCCTTTACCTTTCTTTTGATGTGGCCCTCAATACTCTGAAACCTGGAATGCTTCATGATGTTGTAGGTCGAAAGTCTTCCGTAGGCTGATTGTACTACTCCTCGTTTTTCATAACATTCTGGAATAAACGACCCATTGGGCATAGATGATTTATTATACTGCAGTCACATACTGATTTCAAGACAAAATTGATTGCTGAAAATTATTTGTGACCTAGCATGGAATTAGTTGAATATACGCAAAATAATATAATATGTTTTCGGAAGATATTTATATCAAATTCCAAATCGTTTTATCTTATTCAATATAGGAGCAGGTAAAGGTGGAAATAGTTGAATATACGCAAGACAAAACATTTTGAACGAGTTGTCTAAAGTAAAAGAGAAAAGTGATTGAATGTAGATGTAAAAAAAGCCATCCATCTGCTAAAACTTTCAGCTGATGGACAAATTTGACCTCACAACCTCACTAATAATTGTACGAAATCCAGTTGTATGGGCTACTCAAATCGATTTGATCGATAACAGTAAGCAGAAAAGACGGATAATTGTATTTCTCCACTGTTTGTTTTGACTCGACACTTGAAATTTAATGCTGAGATGATGCATAAAGCAAATTGTACACTACTATATGGCCGTCGGTCACTATCAATGATAAACTTAGTTGGTAATACTGAAGTGTTAGATTCCTGGTCATAATCATTAATAAAGCTGAGATAGTAAAAAACTGAAGTGATTGAAACAACGATAAACTCGGTATGATTGAAGTGATAAACCTGCTTAGCTTATAATAAGCCATTATCGGCTAAGCTGTTTATTGCTCACTTGTCTGCATTGGAACGATTCTCAGTTGAAAAGCTGTAGTGGGTTTTATTTACCAAGAAGCATTGCAAACAATGATGACGACTAGCAGTTTGATTGCATGTATTGCATTGTTTATCTTATCGTCGAGGTCTGTAAATGGGCAGCTTTGTCCTGCTTTTTATGAGAAAACGTGCCCCAATGCACTGTCGCTAGTGAAAGCAGCTGTAAAACAAGCAGTCGCTAAGGAAAAACGGATGGGTGCATCTTTGCTGCGCCTCCACTTTCATGACTGCTTTGTTAATGCAAGAATTTGTTTGAACTCTATAAAACCAGTTTTAATTCTTGTTCGTCTAGTGTTTTACATTGGGACTTCAATGGAAGCTCTTTTACTGATAATGATTTGATTTCACAGGGCTGTGATGGGTCGATACTATTGGACGACACGCCGACATTCACTGGAGAAAAGACTGCAGCTCCAAACAATAATTCTGTGAGAGGATTTAACGTTATCGACAACATCAAATCCCAAGTGGAGGCGGTGTGCAGTGGAGTCGTGTCTTGTGCTGACATCCTTGCCATTGCTGCTCGTGATTCTGTAGTTGAAGTAACTTTTCTTAGATTCTCATGTGCATGTTCTGATTTCCTCTTTGGTAGAAATAAAATTACAAGCCACTCAATGATTCATGCTTGTGAGTTATAACTTAGGATGTGGTTTCATGTTTGCCATGTCGGCGCAGTAACATGTCGACAATTTAAAGTAAAGTCCAATTTTACGTAGGTGGAAATGTTGTTCTTGCTAAAAAACAGTGGGTGCTGTAGACAGATAGTACCTTGAGATTACTATTCATGTGTTCATTCCATTTTCTTAAAAGATTACAAAAATACACTAATTTCCTCTTTATTTATCTTCTTAATGAAATGATATGGAGTACATTAGTTTTGTCTAGGATTCATTTCAAGTATAGCATAACTCTGCCGCTAAGAACAATATGGATTTTTCTTTTAAAATCACTTGGGATTTCTTTCATTATAGCTTTCAGTAACCAGTAGCAATTAAGGGTAAAGAAATCTAATGTCCAAGGTGTTTGTGATTGGTAGTTGGGAGGGCCATCATGGACGGTGTTGTTGGGAAGGAGAGACTCCACTACTGCAAGTAAAGCCGCTGCAAACACGAGCATTCCAGCTCCCACTCTTAACCTTACAGGACTCATCTCATCTTTCAGGGCTCAAGGTCTTTCTACAAAGGACCTAGTTGCCCTTTCAGGTAACAAGAAGATTTGTAAACCAGTTTCTTACAAGATGGATAATTATTTAAAGCTTCACTGGATTAATCATGAATGTTTAATGTAGGTTCTCATACAATTGGTCAAGCCCGCTGCACCAATTTTAGAGCTCGCATCTACAACGAATCCAAGATAAATACTTTATTTGCTAGTTCTCTTAAGGCTAACTGCCCAAGCACCAGTGGCAGTGGTGACAACAATCTTGCTCCCTTGGATCAGCTCACTCCCACCGTCTTTGAAAATAACTACTACAAAAATCTAAAAAGCCAGAAGGGACTTCTCCACTCTGACCAACAATTATTTATGGGAGGATCTACTGATTCTCGGGTGACTAACTATTCTCTTGATCAGAAAACCTTCTTCAACGACTTTGCAGCTGCCATGGTGAAGATGGGAAATATCAAGCCTCTCACTGGTACCAAGGGACAAATTAGAAAGAACTGTAGAAAGGCCAACTAAATAAGTATATCATCTATATTATGTTTTATTTAGTTTTAATAACCATTCAATGAAGTTTGTTGGGCGAAGAGAACGATTTACTTCCTATGGGTAGGGGTGAAATCTACGACGGTGTTTCTTTTATGTGTACTTTGTCCTATTACGAATCGATTCTTCTTCTCTCCGCATTTTTTATTTAGAGATGATACAGCTGTGACGTTCGGTAAAGTTGAGCAAATATGCGCTGTCAGCGTAGCCTTAACGAAGAAGTACACTCTTCTCTGCCAAAAAAATATATATTTTATTAAAATTGTTTTGAGTTGCCTTTATTTTCTCCTTATGTATGTACATACAACACACATTGTTCTCATGACATATATATCGTGTATTGATAGCATATTGTACGTAAATCTCTGTCAATGGTATGATACAATTTATTAAAAAAATAAAAAACCCTGACATCTACATGTTCTGTACATCAATTTGGATGTACATGAGATGAGAAGATATAGTGGCACTTGCACCCCCTAATGAGGTGCAATGCTTACGTCGATAGGTTGATACTTTCGTATTTTTTATTAGCGACAAAATCTATGGAGAAGAAATGTGTACGACTGCTGTTTTGGGGAATGTGCTGATTCAGTGAGCATGCCAGGAAAAGCAAGAAAGGAAAACGTCGACGTCGGATTGGAGGAGATCCCAGTGGGGTTTCCCCATGTAATAGCCTATCAGCTAATTATTGACAAATGGTGCAATCTTGTGTGAAGTTAAGCTCCTTCCTCCATATCATTGTTCCCCTGCTTACATTGCCACACTTTATCAATATGCACATGTTCCAATATATTCATCCCAATTAAGCATAAATATTATGCCTATGCATCTAAACATCCCCATACATGTGTTATATACTCTCATTAGACTATTTCCATATTCTAGGCTACTTTTGAGGTTGCAAATTTGACCCTTGAAATTTAAAAAAAAATTCAAATTTTGATTGCTTTCTTCCTAGAGTTGACTAAACACACATGTGTGCAATTTATTGCTATGTACTTGTATTTAAAGGTATTCAATTACTTCATGTTTGATCTAATTCAAGTTTATCCAACCATAACATTTACAAGAAAGGCATGCTTGAAACACTTACATTGGAGCGCTAAAAAGAATATGGATTTGAATAATTATTCTAGAACATTGCATGGCTAAATTGTATTGTTTTTTTATCACTAGCATGACCATAAAGCCAATCATGTTCTAGGGGTAGACTTAGGAGAATGTGAACCCTAATGATTTTGACAATCTTCTAAAGGTGTTTCTAAATGCCACTAGTTTAGATAACAAAGAAAATAGAACCAAAACCAATGAATTTGACAACATCAATACACAAATAGCCAATTCATTTTTATAGGTTTCAAGATAGATCCACATTTGCAAAAAGGACCTGAATCTGCACTTGACCCTCCATAGTGCAAATTGTTTTTTTAAACTTGTTTTTTTTCAATCCAACATCTTGAATCCAATATTTACAACAAATTGTGAACATCAAACTAAATACCTTATCTTATACATTTACTTTCCTAATTTAATATTTAATTTTCAATATCCACAGCACCATAATCTAAATTAGTCTATTATGTTAGTGCTTGCACTAATTGATTAGTCTAAATAGAAAAAGTTTATTTTCAATAATGAATACATACAATAATTTAACAAACAAAAACCATAATGAACAATAAATACAATGTAGGTTTAGAAACATAACTACAAATAGAAACGTGGGCTATGGTAAATTTATTCTCAAATAGCCCACGCGAACTAAGTTTCATGGGGTCTACCACTGGTTTTGTCTAACCTCTGGTTTGTGAAAACATAAATCTACCAACCCTTCTAATTCCACTTCCCACTACTTTCCTAGCCAATCATCGATCTTGTCTTGTATAATCTTGTTAACAACTACCTAACAATCTCATCTTCTTATCACTCTCGTTTTATCAAGTGTAAAGTGAATTTTGGATTAAGACTAACAATCTCATCTTCTACTTGTCATTCTCAAAAAGGCAAAGAGTAAACTGGATTTCAGATTAAGACTATCTCTTTTTAATCTTGTCATTCTCATTTTGGCAAGAGTAAAGTGAATTATGATTAAGAATGATATCAATGATAATTTTCACCTGAGACTTGCATAAGTACTATAAATTATTTGTCCACTGTTAAAAATAACACCAATTTCATTTATGGCTTATGATATCTCTACTCTGCAACACTTATGCTAGCATTCCACTTTGGATTGTTTCTCCATTTACCTGGCTTAGTACTATGAGGTGGACAACCCTGCCCTAACTGAATACCTTATTCTAGATACTATAACCATGGAGACAACATGAAGCCCCAGACATAAGCATTATTTATTGAAGCCATTAACCATGGTTTATAGTAACCTCATCAGACATATCAAATGAATCATGTCTCTCCTTTATTCAAGCCCCAACAATCATTTTTGGGGAATTTAATGGCCTCGCTTCCATTACAAGCTTTGCGTTGTGCCATTAACATTGATTCTTCATAAGGAGCTAGCAATCAATAGATTTACTCGAGATACAATTGTCATGTTGTATTTATAGCAGATCCAAGGCAATATCATGCCATGGAACCTTATACAAAACAAAAAATAAACATAGGGGAGACTTTTGCAATGGTTCAGGCATAGTTTTGGATTCATTAGGATTAAATAGGTGGGTTTAGGACTTGGATGATTTACTTTGTTGATAGCAAACCAAATTAACATTACTGCAAAGATCTCCACCTTTTACAATTAATCCTTGTCCTAATCCAGCATTTACTTTTATAATAATCCTGCTAAAATTGTCTGTAAAGATCTCCACACAGTCTTTGATATCTCTCATACCTTGGTATGCAACCCTGTCAAACAAATTTGTGCGGATCTCTTGATTAAACCCGTTGGAAGCGATTTTCATTATGCAACATCTAGTAGTGAAGGCTGATTTTATTTTGGGAAATGAGAAACTAGAGAAGATGTCCCCAGCAGCCGTGAAGTTCTCCCCATTGGTGTCAACCTCCCCTTCCCTTGAAAAGGGAGGCATGGCCTCCTCCAAAATCACCTCCCCTTTCACCCCAGGCATCGCCTCTATAAGACAGTACAAAAATTTAGAAGAAAAAAAAGAGGAAATATAAATCATATAAACACCCTTAACCTGCAATCTACCCAACTGGAGCTCTGATTATTATTGGAGCAGATAAAAATAATGCATTAATAAAATCATTTTACCCAAAATCACGAGATAAAGAAACATGTCACATAAGTATATATCTATGCAACAACAAAAAAATTATGCTAACTCACTGAAACCATGGCAAGTGACTTACCTCAAGATTCTCCTGTGGCTAGATTGTCTATTTATCTACTCCAAAGGTTACAAAATTATGGACAACATAGTCAATTTATAAATGGAGGTAGTGATGGAGGGTGGCTGCTCTTCTTGACATAGAAGATATCTGCTAGATTTATTCTTAATGAGATTAGACTAAAAAATTGATTTGCACGGTGGAGTGTTTGGCTGATGGAGTGTTTTGAGTGTATTTTCGTTTAATGAGGGCATGAAACAGCCACTGCCTTGGCTCCATGTCGTCCTCACTCATCTTCAAAAGCACCCTCCAGGATTTCTTCGATTGTCCTGTGCATAGCCTGCAATCATACCTGTAGACAGAGACCATAAAGTGGTCGACCATTCTATCCTGGTTTGGAGAGGGCTGCACACAAAATCAATCAAGTGGTTTATCGGGCCGTAAAATGGTTTGTAGGGCATGTGAGATAGGTTTTTTGACGACCTATGGACTGGAAAGTCCACAATAAAATCCTATCGGCTAAAAATGGAAGGAAAATTGTGAACCCTCCTTTCTCACAATCTATTGATCAAGCATCTTTTTTCTATTTTTGTCCATTCTCCATTCCTAATCAATACTTTGGAGGATGAGAATGAGAAGAAAACAAAAAAAACAAGCCAAACCAAAAATAAATTAAAAAATCTAGAAACTGAATATTAACCATGTCCCTTCATTACTAGTACTGCAGGTCTGACACAGTGCATAATATTATAGTACAAGCCTATTTTCATTTTGCTTCATTTAAATTATCGCCAACAATCTCCATAAGAACACTTTTCCTATTTAAAATGATATTACCTCTCACAAGAATATCTTTTTGCAGCAATATTGGCAATAAATTTCATTGCAGTGTGACAATTAGCACATATTTGATTCATAACAACTCTAATAGTTGTTTCCAGGGGGCATGTTTAATAAATCAAATGCAATTGCCAACTTTTCACTGTGGTGGGAAGTAAATAATTCCTTTTCCTTCTCTTCCATAGCATTATGTAAATGTATTAAACCTCGAGAATTCTTTGCTACCTTCATCTCCCAAACCAATTAATCCAATTGCATGGGTTTTCTCTGTTTGTGGATATGATCTGTCTCCTACACAAAAAGTATCTACCATTTTATGGCCTTAATCCAACTACATCCAAGGATCTTGTTAATTCCTGCATCCTTCATCAATCTCCTTACCATTTGAACCTCACCTCACCTGCCCACATCTGCATAGATGTTCGAGAGAAGAACATAAGTTGCATCATTTTTAGGATCCAATTCATAAAGCAAGGTCGCTACAAATACTCCTAAGCCTATATTCTTATGTAATCTACAGGCACCAAGAAAACACATCCATACAACCACCATAGGTTTGATTGGCATCTTAATGATAACTTAGTTTAGGGAATCCTCAAGATAGCTAGCACGAGCAAGAAGGTCAACCATGCACACATAATGATCAACTATAGGTGTAATACAATAAGAGGTATTCATGTGATTGAAGTATGTACAACCCTCATCTACAAAACCTACATGGCTGCATGCACATAAAATTCAAGAAAATATTACAATGTCAGGATACGTTCTAGAGGACTTCATTAATTCAAATATTTTGAGAGCATCCATGCAAAGTCCATTTTGTGCATATCCTGCAATCATTGTATTCCATGAAATGACATCTCCTTTAGGAATTCTATCAAAATGTTCATGTGCCATGTCTATGCTCCCACATTTTGCATACAGGTTTAGCAGTTCAGTTGCAACTGCAACATCTAAAAAAATTCCTCTATCCTTTATACTTTGATGGATGTCTATACCCTGTTCGAAAGCTCCCATTTTGGCACAGGAAAGGAGGATGCTTGCAAAGGTTGAGGAGTCTGGCTTTACACTTGCCAATTGCATTTGCTTGAAAGTTTCTAATGCCTTTTCAACATATCCATTTTTTGCATATCCTGTGATCATTGTAGTCCACGAGACCACATTTCTTTGTGGCATTTTGTCAAACAATTTGTGAGCTTTGTCTATTCTTCCATATTTTGCATACAAGTCTACCAGGGCAATTGCAACTACAACATATGACAAAATTCCTCTATCTATTATGCTTTGATGGATGCCCATTCCCTATTTTAAATCTCCTATTTTGGCACAGGAAGGGAGGATACTGGCAAAGGTTGTGGAATTTGGCTTTACACCCGATAATTGCATTTGCTTGAAAGTTTCCAAAGCCTTTTCAACAAATCCATTTTTTGCATATCCTATGATCATTGGAGTCCATGAGAACACATTTCTTTGAGGCATTGTGTCAAAAAATTCATAGGCCAAGGTGTCTATGCTTCCATATTTTGCATACATGTCTACTAGGGTAGTTGCAACAACAACATCCGATAGCATTCCTCTATCCATTATGCTTTGATGGATGCCCATACCCTATTCCAAAGCTCCCATTTTGGCACAGGTAGGGAGGATGTTGGCATAGGTTGTGGAGTCTGGCTTTACGCCTGCTAGTTGCATTTGCTTGAAAGTTTGTAATGCCTTTTCTACAGATCCATTTTCTACATATCCTACAATCATTGCATTCTATGAGATGACATCTCTCTGAGGAACTTTGTTGAAAAAATTGTATACCTTGTCCATGTTTCCACATTTTGCATACATGTCTATCAAAACAGTTGCAACAACAACATTTGACAAAAGTCCTCTATCCATTATGTTTTGATGGATGTCCATTCCCTATTCCAAAGCTCCTATTTTGGCACATGCAGGGAGGATGCTGGCAAAGGTCGTCAAGTCTGGCTTTACACCTGCTGATTGGATTTGCTTGAAGGTTTCTAAGGCCTTTTCAACAAATCCATTTTATGTATATCCTACAATCATTGTAGTCCACGACACTACACTTCTTTGGGGCATTTTATCAAACAGTTCACGTGATGGCTGTTGTGGAGAATAACCTAGACAATGAGGGCCTGAAGAAGCGTTTTCATAAGTTCATTGCCAAGTAGATTAAATTACAAAGGAAGGAATCTAGATTGGCCATGGTTAACATTAACTGAGTTTTATAGGTTTTTATCCTTGTACATCTAAGCTACAAAAGAAAACAACTGATTTTTTTTTTACATTTGTTTTTTTTTTTTCTTTGGCTTGGGTCTTGCAAGCATTGGCATTTTATATAGGATCTTCCATGAAGCTATGTGCTAGAAAGCTATACATGAATGAAATGTGATATTTTATTCTTCTTCTTCACGTATGATAATGAAGTTGTAAAGGTTTGTGTAAATGCAATCACCACCTTTTACAATAATCCTTGTCTGAATCTCACATTTACTTTTGTCATTAGTTGTTCATTTTGTGCACAAATCTGGCCTCTGTGTTTCTTTTCTGTGGTCCTTGTCCCAATCCGGCATTTACTTTTGCTCATTTTGTACACAAATTTGGCCTTTGTGTTTCTTTTTTGTAGTCCATTCCTCTTTCCATTACCTCCACAACCCCTCCCACAACTTAGTTGGGGTAACTAAGGTAATAGCCAGTCTTAACTAGACCCGGTGAGAGCTACACTTATCAAAGCAGCTCTCCAAAGAAATAACAACCCAGATTGAGTAGCTCACCCAGTTTCTCAAAACCTTTGTTCAAGATTCAAACCCTAATGCCAATGGGGAAGAACAGTGGGGAGGAGGTCGAGCCCTAATAGGGGAGCTGAGGGAATTCATGTCTCCCAAGAAGCTTCCTTTAGGGCACAATTTGAGCTTTGGGTCGGACACCATTTATGCTTCAGTAGGGCAGGTGTGTGCACTATTGAGAGAGGAATTTGACCAATACATGGAGTATGAGCCAGGGGAGGTCTGCCCTGAAGACAAAGTCCTAGCCTAGAAGCTCATGCTTCGTCGCTGTGAGCCCCTGCCTTGCCACCATTGTTTCCCCCACCATTCCCCTAATTACAAGGAAACTTTCTCATAAACTTTTCCATGAATAACGGTGATGTCAGATTGGGGGAGATCCCGGTGGGGTCTCCCACGTAAATAGCCTATCGGCTAAATATTTGAGGGTTAAGAAGGGTGGGGGGTGATAAAATCTTTTCTCTCTATTCATATATAAATATATAGTATATATAAAGAAAATGCATTGAAGAGTGGGAAAAGGCTAATCTCCTGATAAAATGCATCTATGTACATACAAAAACACATGAAACCATACATAGAAAAATACATAACATGATGAGACAGAGTAATGTAGGGCCCATCAAACGGGGGATAAAAGTGAAAAAACCGACAGATGGGAGCAAACATTAGGGAAAAAGTAGGGATGAGATAATGGTCCTGTCAGGTTAGTTTTCCCGCTTTCTACTAGCCGATAAAATTGGGCCCCATGGCTTGTGCGGGAAGTTGTCATTTTTAGAGTTTTTTACTAGCGCTAGAATTAGAGGTGGATTGAAGTGTGTTTTTTTAGTTTTGAGAAAGAAGGCAAAAAGTACTCTGTGTTTATAGTCTAGATGTTGAAAGTTGAAGGTTAGAGTGCAATTGGAGGATTTGGAGGAGAAAACTGACCAAATTGAGGTGTGTTTTCAGTCTGCATGTTGAAAGCTGAAGGTTGAAGTGCACCTGGAGGAGTTGGAGGAGACAACCAACCAAATCGAGGTGAGGGGTACTAACCAATTGGGTTGCAAAGGGTTTAATATATGGGTTACTTGTTTCTTAACACCTAAAGGTTTTCCATGAATTTTACAAAACAAAATGAATGTTTTGAAAATATTTTATAATTTAGATCGTCTGAAGATGTATTGAAGGTCCCTTCAAAGATAATATAAGGACTTTTAATTTGGGTAAAAATTGCATTTAAATTTTGTGATTGAAAAAAAGTGCCTGAAAATAATTGTAATTTGGAAAACCACAATGTCAAGGTTTTTAGTTGATTTAATCCTTGTTTTAAAATACTAAAGGAGTTTGTCTAAAGGTGGATTGCTTACTTCTAACATGTAGATTTTTACAGTAACTGATTTTACAAAATAATTATGAATGTCTGAAAACAGTTTTTGTTTATACAACTGATATGGTTACTTCTTAACACCTATGGTTTCGCAACATGGAATTTTAAAAAACAATATGAATGTCTTGAAAACCTTTTGTAGTTTAGACAATGTGAATGTAGTTTTACTTCTTAACACATAGGGTTTTGCAACATGGAATTTTACAAAAAAATATGAATGTCTTGAAAATATTTTGATGTTTAGACATCACGAATGCATTTTTCTTCTTAATTCATAAGGTTTTGCAACATGGAATTTTACAAAACAGTATGAATTTCTTGAAAACCTTTTGCTATTTAGACAACACGAATGTAGTTTGCTTCTTAACATCTAGGGTTTTGCAACACGAAATTTTACAAAACAGTATTTATGTCTTGAAAACCTTTTGTTGTTTGGACACCAAGAATGTAGTTTGCTTCTTAACACCTAGAATTTTCCAACATGGAATTTTACAAAATAGTATGAATGTCTTGAAAACCTTTTGCTATTTCAACAACATGAACATAGTTTGCTTCTTAACACCTAGGGTTTTGCAACATAGAATGAATGTATTGAAAAAAAATTGTAATTTAGACAGTGTGAATGTATTAAAAGGCCCCTTTGAGATTTATAAGGACTTTTAATTTGAGTAAATTGCATTTAAATTTTGCAGGATTAAAAAAAGAAGTGCACAAAATAATTATATTTTGGAAAACACAATGTGGGTTTTTCAGTTATTTAAATTTCCTTGTTTAAATGTAAAGGGTTGTCTCACGATGGATTGCTTGCTTCTTAACATATAGGGTTTTACAACATGGAATTTTACGAAGCAGTAAGAATGTCTTGAAAATATTTTGTTGTTTAGACAACACGAATATAGTTTTCTTTTTAACACCTAGGGTTTTCCAACATGGAATATTACAAAACATTATGATTGTCTTGAGAACCTTTTGTTGTTTATACAAGAAAAATGTAGTTAGCTTCTTAACACCTAGGGTTTTGCAACATGGAATTAAATTATGAAATACTATGAATGTCTTGAAAACCTTTTGTAGTTTAGATAGTACAAATGTAGTTTTCTTCTTAACACCTAGGGTTTTGCAACATGAAATTTTATAAAATAGTGTGAATGTTTTGAAAACCTTTTGATGTTTAGATAGCCCAAATGCAGTTTGATTCTTAACACGTGGGGTTTTACAACATAGGGTTTCACAAAAAAATATGAATGTCTTGAAAAACTTGTGTCGTTTAGATAAC
>VDFB02323513.1:32466-50541 GCA_007258455.2 Sequoia sempervirens
CCTGGAAAAGATTTGTTTGCATGAGATGGCATATTTTGATCTGCTTTATATGTACTAAGGTCATTAGTCTCTGATTTTTTCATTTGAGTGAGTATCATGGGTTTTTCTATTCATCCTTTTGTGATCAACTTGGATAAGGATAATTATGAGCCATGGGCAAAGGGCATACTTACACATTGTAGGTGGCTTAATATTTTGCCTCATTTGTATGGACTCATACCTAAACCAGACACATCAAGGAGTTTATTGGCATGGGTTATTATTTGAGATCATATTGTAGGGGTTATTGGTTGTAGTGTTGATTTTGACACTTTGTGTGCTTTATCTGACATTCGTTGTCCTCGCACACTTTGGCACCATCTTTGGGAGATTTTTGGAGATTCTAATATCTCTCCATTCCCAGAGGATCCCGCTGCAAATTGTCTCATCCCTCTTGCAGATATAGATTTCATACCCTATGATAACCGTACTCTAGAGGAGCTTGAGTATCTCACAGGTCTTGCATGTGACAATGGTTTAGAGACTTGTATTCATGTTCCCACTCTTGAGATTGAGACTACATTAGCATCTCCTATTGTTCCTAATCAGTTTGACATCACCACATCTTTCTCCCCTATTGATTCAGAGTACCAAGACATCATTCATCTTTCAGACATAGCTACTTGGGATTCATATCTTGCAAGCATACCATCCTTGTTTGTAGAGTCCTATATTGCAGATCTAGAGGATTACTTTGAGGACATTCATCTCCTCTGCCTTGACAGTCAGGTCATCACTGTATGCCCACCATTATCCGTGCATTCAGAGGTCGCATTTCAAGATTCTCCACATCAGTTTGGATTTGGCATCATTTGTTTTAGTTTAGACAGAGAGATTCTTTAGCATCCTATCAAGGCACACATCTTGAGACATATTGGATTCTACATCGGGCATACACCATTGCGACAAGAGTTTCTTCATTGTGGGGGGGCCTTCTTGTCTATTTATATCTCTCCTATGGAGACCATTGTATATGTACTTATATGATAGAAGTTTTCTATGGGGGTATCCTATAATCCACCTCCTATCATTCTTTCATTAGTGCATTTCATTCTTTTCTTTTCTCTCTTTTGGGGGGGAGTTTTGTTCCCATGAGGTTTTCTCCCTTTCTCCACTTTACAGAGATTTGGCTGTATTCAGGTACCTGATCAGGCCTAGTTGTCAGGACCCTTGTTTGCTTTCATGCATTGTAGTTACCTTTGCTTTCTTGCACATGTTTGTAGTTGCACTCTTGCTCATCTTAAGGGGGGTGTTAGAGTAAAGGTTTTAACTTAATTATGTTAAAATTAAGTTACCTTTATTCCTCTTAAGATTTCATTTTAGTTTGCATATATTGTGATATTGAGAATTATTAAATGTCTACTATTGGGTTTCTTTAGGGTTGCACAATCTCTTTTTATAAGGATTGATCATTGTATTTTATCACTCTCTCTATTAATACATTTTTAGCTTTGTTCTTTTTTGTCTTGAATTTCTCATTTCTGTTGGTCTTATTTGCATGCAAGTGATCTACAATCTGTTCCTTTGTCATTTCATTAACTTCAGCACCTACTACCTCCAATTTTGCATTGTCATTTTCCCATTGTGCATACTTCACATGATCCTTCCTCAACTTCTCAAGAACAAGAAGAATCTCTCTAGTCAATACATTATTTATCTCATATACTTTGGTATACTTCTTTTCAAATGCTTTTGCAAATGTTTCCTTATTCATTTCATACATTCTAGTACCTGTTGCCTCTTGAAGTATTGAGAAGATCTCAAGTTCATTAACACCTAGTGTTTTCCAACCTTGAATTATGAATAGACAAAATAATTGTAATGAAAACCTTACAGTATGAATGTAAGAAAAGGCACCTTGAAAAATTATAAAAATTGTTACTTACAGTGTAAATTGCTTTAGGATTTCCTCATATCATTAAAATATAGGCAAGTAGGAAAACATAATGGGTTGTGAGTTAGTTTTTTGCTCTTTTTTACACAATACAAATATAAGAAAAGACACCCCTTCAAAATATATAACAAGTCTTAGATAGACTAAAAATTATGTTTCAACTTCCTCAAATCAATAAACTATAAGTAGGTTGGAAAACACTATGGGTTGTAATATATATAATTCTACTTATTCTAAGATCAAGGGTGGAGAGTTTGGGGAGGAGTTACAGCTCCAGGGGATAAATAAAACTAACCATATTCAGTTGAGGGGTGACCAACCAATTGGGTTCTTATATATGGAGGGTTTTACAAAACTATGTGGGTTGTAGGTTTCTTAACACCCTATTCTTTCCAACCTCTGATTGTACAAGAAATATGATTGTAATGAAAACCTTTTTTTGTTTACACAATACAAATGTAATGAAAGGTAACCCTTGAAAATGTATAACAAGTCCCAGATAGACTAAAAATTTCATTTAAACTTCCTCAAATCAAAAAAATATAGGTAGGTTGGAAAACACTATGGGTTGTGTTTTATATAATTGTGCTTGTTCTAAGCTCAAGGGTGGAGAGTTCAAGGTGGTGAGTTAGTTTTATGTTCACAAATTTTTGAATTCATTAGTTGAAATCCACTCATATTATCATATTTCACTTTCTTTTCTCACACAAATTCATATGCAATACAAAATATTTCAAGTTTATCCACTTCTGGATTGCCATTTTCCCATTGCACATACTGCACATGCTCCTTCCTCAACTTCTCAAGAAATGGAAGAATCTCTTCAATTAAAACAATATCTATCTCATTAAGTTTGGTCTCCTTCTTTTCAAGTGTTTTTAGAGCATATTCATTTTTGATTTCATAAATTATAGAACCTGTTGCCTCTAGTTTTGCATTGTCTCTTTTCCTTTGCACATACTACACATGCTTCTTCATCAACTTATCAAGATCAAGAAGAATCTCTTAAGTCAACACAATAGCTATCTCATTCACTATGGATTTTAATGCAAGTGAGTTTAACAATTTATTGCAAGTGTGGTTTATAGTTAAAATTGCTTTTCAAATTCTTCATATGTAAATGCACCAAAAAAACATGTTTTAGCCTATGTTCATTCACTCCTTTACCAATTCATTATTTTATTAGCAGATGCAAAGAACAAATTTTTTTCATTTGACATTGTTGGAAAGCATAAAAGTAATTACATATTATTATTTAGGTTACACTTATAGGCTACATACAAAGTTGCAGGTTGGACTTCTCATCGTGTTGTTCAACCTACACTATTTTAGTTTTTTTCTAAGGCATCAACTTTGTAAATTACTTGCTCTTGAATGCTCTTGTGAAGAATGCTTGAATGCTTGGATCTTGAAATTTCTCTCCTAGATTCTTACTTAGATGAAAAAATGACTTTAGAAGCTTGCTTATATAGATGGGTATGTGCAAGATCATCATGGAAAAAATAGGCCCTTAAGTGGCAAAAAATTCAAAAAATTAAGAGTTAGACAACTTGACGTAAAAATTTGAATAAGTTATCTATATTATTTCAAAAATATGTAAGAATAGAATCTATAGAAAATTGAATGTAGTTTCTAAACTACTAGGATTATTTTAAAAAAATCTATTTGGTGAAAATTTGAAATTTCAATGTAGTACTTAAATTTCGGGGAAAAAATAAGTAGGTGTATGTGACCACCCTAACCACAATAAAATGATAATATTTTTTATGATATTTTTAGATATAAGTAGAGACTCATGTCGGATGTGATGCATTTTTTTGTAATTTTTTCCAAGTAAGTAATTAATTATGTTTTTTATTATGAATTTAAAAATATAAAAACTTGTATGTGACCACCTTAACTTGGTCAAAACTTCATGATTTTTTTCTTTTAATCCTATAGTGTATGCAAAGCATAGAATGTGACACATGGTTCAGATTCAAAAAATGTGATACTGTTTGAAAGCTATAGATGTTTTTCAATCACCCTATCAATTGGGACTTTAGTCGTAATTCAAATAGAAAATGAATAATAATTATTTATTAAATTCAAAGTAAAGCATAATTTATATTGGTGGAAATATAAGAATCTCCTTTAAAAACCCTTTTCATTTCATCAATTTTGGGTTAAAAAAAGTCATCATCCACATACCCTACACATACCCATCATATCACCACTTTTTGGCCCATCATGATCATGTACATACCCAAGCATTACACCTAATTTACTGTTATTCAGATCTCAAAAGCTGACATCAACCAAAAATTTGAATTAAAAACTTGAATTTCTCACTCAAACCCTAAGAAGGGCCCAAGTGGGACTCATACACCACTTGTGGCATATGGGTCCCATCTCGGGGGACTCATGTGCCCAAGGTGGCATATGAGTCCCACCCTAAATTTTTGGGGTGGGTTGTTAGAAATTTTAATGCTTTTATGGATTTTTTCAGGTTTTTATTTGAAATAAGCCTTGAGATCCGAAATCAAGGGTCTTAGGGGCCTATCAATGATGAATTAAAGGGTATTTAATGCAAGGGTACTAAAATAGGTCCAGATTAAATGAGAAATTGCACTATCTCCAAGAAGGGAGTATAATTTTTGTCATTGCATAAGGAAAGGAACATAATATAATTTACATGATAAGCAATAACTTAAATCACAAAAAGAAAATTGCTATATTATAAATATTATACTTATAATTCTAAATTTAAAAGTTAAAAATTTTATGTTCAAAATTTTGCATATGGATGAGAGAGAGAGTGGGTGTGGATGAGTTAAAAGGAATGTGAAAGTACTTGTCACAAGGATTTATTCTTCACATTGGGTTCATCAAAATATGTACACAATATTTATAACTCATTATTACTTTGTTTGAATCATAATGCAATGGACATGCATTGCTTGTACATATGATTGGATAGTTGTTAGATCACTTATGCTCACATGGATAAATTACATGAAATAGCCTAAGAGTCTATATGACTACCTTCCTCACAAGGAAGAAGCACATGATGGGTTTGCAATGATACTGTGTTGATGTGTGATAGTAGTGTCATGAGTGATGATTTTTATTTTCGATGTATTATGTTCTCATTAAGTGGCCTCAAAGAAAATTTTCAAGTGAATTAATTATACTTAAAGATGGATTTAAGGTGGGATAATTCAATAACTAACAATTGATTACTTTATTGCTTGATCAATCATAAGGCTTTAGTTTTTTCTTCAATGTTAATGATTGTGGGGACTATTAAGAATTATCTTAACTCACTCTTGATGCAAATTTAGTCCAATATTACATTACTCCTAGACACATGGAATTGAAATATTGTTAGTGATCATTATGGACATGCGTGTTGTGTGATACAAGAGTGTCCCTAACATTAGTTGATCCTAAATCATCAAAAAATATTTTATTTTAATGTTTACTTTGGTAAAAGTACAAAAGTGCAACACATTTTTATAAAGGATAGGACAAAAATTGATCCAACTTTTTAACTTGAATCACTAGGAAGTGACATATATGTTTTAGATTTGTAAATGAGGTAAACTAATAAAATGTATATCTTTTAGTGTATTTTATGTTTTTTTATTTTATTTGAATATTTTATTTTTTAATAAAATAGACACTCTAGTTTAGATGTTGATAAAATTCTAAAAAATAAGTTAAATAGGACATCATTATTTATGTAGTAAATTTTAAATTTTCTCATTAGATTTTTGTATGTATTTATAACTTTAAACTTTAGTGCATGGATTTATTTTTTACCATTTTGATAAATGTTTTTTGAACAAATCTTAAATTTTTTTTGCACTAAAAGCATAATTATTTTCATTGGATTTCCCCTTTATTCTTCATCCAAAATAGAAAAATATATATCATCTAGTGATATAGAAATGTTTCTCTAATGCATCATAGTTTTTTAGAAATTGAATTACATTTTAGTATTTTTCCTTGACAAGATAATCTATGTACATGAATTTTGTGCTTGAAATGGATAATTTAAACACTAAATTGAACAACAAAGAAGATATAAAAACACTCAGATTAGGCCTAAGAAATCTAAAAAAAGTATAAAATAATGTAAATTAATCTATGCTTAGAATCCTTGTTGCACTTGAAAGTGGATTTTCCCAATGATGTTTGATATGCATACTAAATTTGAAAGCATAACATTGCATTCCAAATTATTGTTAAAATGGCTTGGGTAAGGGTTCAATTTATAGATTTTTGGCTTAAGAAATGGATAGATAGGTGTGGCGTAGAAAATTGGACACTCTTGAGAAAAGAGGAAATTTCACACTTAATTAGACCTACTTTTGAGTACCTCTGCATAATTCATCCTTTAGAACAACATTTATAGGCCCCTAAGACCCATTATTTTTTATCTAGATGCCCGTTTCACTTGAGAAATCACTTAAAACCTGACAAACAACATTTAATTCATTCATATCCCAAAAACCCACCTTCAAAAACCACTAGTGGGACCCATTTTCCACCTTGGGTGAATGAGTTCCCTTTGGTGGCACCCATTCACCAAGCATGGAAAATGAGTCCCTTTTGAGGGAAATTTCAATTTTGAGTGGGAATTCAATTAATTCAACTTAATTTTTCAGTGGATTTCAGCCTCTTAGGTCTAAATAACGGAAAAACTAGGTGTTGATGCTTATAAATACTCATTTTAAGTCATTTTTCAAATCTCTTAGTCATTTTAAAAAGCAAATCCTAAATTCAAGACTTCCACAATAAGTTTCATTAGCAAAAGTTGAAGCTTTAGGGCAACAAACTAGGGTTTTTGCAGGTCTTGAAGCTCACTATTCATCCAAGATTCAACATTGCAAAGAGTTGATGATGGATTCCTATGGTGAATCATGGAGAAATCTAGATTGAGGAGATGCAACTAGCCATCAAATCATACCTAAAGACTTGTTTTCAAAGTGATTCCATCTTCCATTTTCTCTCTATCTTCATATTAAGGTCTATATCTTCATATTAAGGTTTGCATTTCATTTACATTCCATTTGCATGTCTTTTGTCTCCATTTTTTATGTGTTGTAGAATTTATAGGGTTGAATCCTTGCATCATTCAAACTGCATTTTCATATCTTATTCTAGCACAATAGAATAGGGTTTTATCATACTTCAGACAATCCTAGTCTTTAACACACTTAAGGCTAGGGTTTTATGGAAATTTTCTTCCATTCAAGGTTTGATTACCTAGCTAGGGGTTTGACCAAGGAAACCCCCCATTTGACAACCACTTTTAAGCTATTTTGTAGGAATTTTTTTGAGATCCTAACTCAGGTTTTCATCGCAAAGTGTTGTACATGTGTCAAGGTGCAGAAGAGAGATCTGAATTTGCAAAAAAATGAAAGTGGACTGATTCACCATGCATGGTGAATGTGTCCCTCTTGAGGTGAATTTTTTAGTTAGATGCAAATCCTAATACCCATTTTGTAGAAACCAATTTCTAGGGCAAAAACCCTCTGTTGGGATTGATTTGCCCAGGGTGGTGAATGACTCTTAGTCAACATAAAAGTCAGATTTTCTAGATTTCTAAAGTTCTTTCCAATCATCTTCAACTTTATAGGTTCCCACATTCTAAAAAACAACTTTTTGTTTAGTTTCGTTTGCATTTTTGTTCATCTTTTTAAGCTTTTTTGCAAACCTCACTGTGTTTTCAAACATTGCATATTTCATAAGTTTTTCATCAATAGTTAATTAATCTCATCATTTAGTTGCATTTACAACATTGAATTTAGTCATACACATATCATACAATCCTTTATTTGAATGAACCACCACAATTTTGGGCTTCTATCTCTCTCCTTTTAGGTGAAAGATCCTAAGAGTGCAAGAGAAGTCTATAGACACCCCTCAAAAATTTTGGTTCATTTTGGTGAACCTGAATATTGAACATCATCTCTTTTTGATTTTCATTTGCATTTGCATCCTATAATTTAATTGCATTATCTTTTGCATTGTTTTTGCATTCTAGGGCTTCTTAAAATTGCATTAGTGAAAGTATCATTTAGCATTCATTATTGCATCCTATTTCATTACATCATTCCAAAATTTTGCATTTTTCAATCTTTATCTACATTTTACAAACCTGAACACATCCAGAAAGGTCAAAAAAATTAGAAAGAATTTAAAAATACCTCTTCTGGGACTCATTCGCCACCTTGGGCGAATTAGTCTCAATGCAATTTTTGAATCAATGTTTCCAAAATTTATTTTCTTGCTTTGTACATTTATGTTTCTTATGGTTTATTTTTTGTCATAGTTCAATTATCTTTTGTTTCATTAGCATAAGAATTATTTTCTTTCATGGAATTTATAGATAGTCTTAGATTTTCGCAAATTTCCTTTTCAATATTAGTTCCTAGTCCTTTTAGATTAGATTCATCAATACATAAAAATAGAAAACCATAAAAATCAAACCAACCTTTCAAGCAAATGATTCAATTTAGAAACAACATCTCATCCAAGCCTCTTAGTAATGGTGATGTAGACAAGTTAGATGAATTTTTTCAAGACTTCCACTCACTCACTTGATCCTCTAAAGATTTCAATCTGATACCTAAACTAATTGATGATACCTTATCTCTCAAACCTTTGGGCTGTGATGATTTTGACTTGTTAGATGAAGCCCTTTAGGACTTCATCTCACATAAGTCATCTTGAGGTTTGTTGTGACCAACCTACAACAATGAATGTTAACACCTCTAATGTTTACCCTAAAAAGCTTAAACTAATTGATGATAACCTACCCCCAAAACCTTTTAGTCATGATGATCTTGACTTGTTAGATGAGCCCCTCTAGGAATTCATCTCACTCAAGTCATCCACTAAGGTTTGTTGTGAGAAATATAAAACTAAGGATGTTAATGTGATACAACCTCAACTCATTCTTTACCCACCCTCGCATAAAATTCATCCCTCCAATCAACCTAAGTTTAATCTTTACCCACCTAAAATTGACGTGTTGCAACAATCTAGTAATGTTACTATTGCTCATACATATAACACTTGAAACAATCTGCAACCACCACAACCAACCCCACCCTCTTTACCTTTACCTAATCCACCTAGTGCTCCTTGCTTCCTCCCACACACAAAGGAGTATGATCTTGTTGAACAATTAAAGAATACTCTTGCAAATATTTCCCTTTGGAATTTGCTTTAGAATTCACCAAATTACTGCACTATTCTTCAAACAACATTACAAAAAATTGTAACTACTCCTGGTACAACTTCAAATCATGTGGCAGCTTTAATACATGGAATGAATCAAGTTAATCTTGACATTACCTTCTATCAACATGAGCTTCATCCTTTAGAGTTGTGAAAACAAAATGAAGCCTTTATGATAATTGCCCAATTCAATCGAATTAGTATCAAAAGAACCCTCATTGATAATGGTTATGCACTTAATGTGTGTAGTGTGAATCTCCTTGATAGATTGCATTTTGACAAGTCAAAAATAATACCTGATTCTATATCCATTCGAGGATTTGAAAATACAACAAAGCAACTGCTCAGTATAATCACTTTACCTATTATAGTTGGGATGGCTACTTTGCAAACTCATATTCATATCATGCCTTATGATCTTTCGTATATTCTTCTTTTAGGAAGACCATGGATTCATGAGATGAATGCAGTGCATTCGACCCTTCATTGTATAATGAAATATGTTTATAACAATAACATTTATCAAGTTGAAATAGACCCCGAGCCTGAAAGTTGCTCGCACCTTGAAAATGGAGCTACAAGTCCTTTGAAAACATTAATGCCAACATCCAATATAGACCCTCTAGAAATTGAACAAAACAATGAGGAATTGGTATCTAAATTATTTGGTGATGATTGGGAATCCTTAGAATCCACACCTTCATTTATGTGTGAATACATAATCACACAAAAGAAAGATGAGAAACAAGAACAACCAACCATCATGTCAACTCAAAATTCCACACAATCTTCTCAAACATCTATCTCCTCTACTTTGGAAGAAAATACAACATACACAAATTTTTTTGATGAGATAGATTATCAATCTCTGCCTAATCCAAAAGAAATGGAAAGAGTTTATGGAAAAGCCTATGAACTTGTGAAACAATTAGGATATACTAGAAAATGGTGTGGAAAGAATGAACAAGGTATTTGTGTTCCTATAGAACCTAATATGCAAGAGATAAAAACTGGATTAGGCTATTCTTTTTCTAAAATGACAAAAGCTACTCAACGACCATATTTGCACATCAACACTATTACATGTCAACCAAAACACAAACTCACAATCAAACATCTTGAATTTCTTGATATGAATTTATCACCATCATGGCAGCATGTTGATAGTGATGAAACTCTAAAAAAAAAATTAGGAGTTTATGATAATACATCCTCTACTACTCCCATGAAATAGGTTACGTGTGCTATGATAGTTATGAAGCAAAAAGATACTAATATCACTGAAGAACCATATGATTTTGAAGTTCCTAAATCTAATGCACTCCCTTTAGGAGATACAATTGATGTGCCAATGGACATCGATGATAAAGAAAAAGTTATTAAGATTGGGAAGTGCCTTGACGATGAAGAACAAGAAGAAACTACAACTTTACTTCATGATTTTCCTAAAAAAATTGCTTCAAAATATTCTAATATGCTTGGAATTGAATCAAAAATTGTGACATGCAACATTGTTCTCACTGCAAATGCTAAACCCGTTCGCCAAAAATATAAGAAAAATGTACCCTTACGTATCCTTGCATGTTAAAGCATAGCTTGAAAAACTCCTTGATGCATGCTTCATTCAACCTATTGATTATTCTCCTTGGATCTCAAACATTTTTGCAGTTGCTATACCTGATAATTGTATTAGGGTATGTACGGATTTTTGTGTTTTGAATAGAGCTTCTTTAAAAGATGACTTTATGTTTCCTAATATTGACATGGTCATGGATTCAACTACTGGACATGCCTTGTTGTCATCCATGGATGAATTTTCTTGTTATAATAAAATCCTTATTAATCCTCAAGGTCAATAAAAAACTACATTTACAACTGTTTGGGGAACATTTTGTTGGGTCGTGATGCCCTTCAGTTTAAAAAAATGCTAGCACAACTTATCAATTAGCAATGACCTTGATATTCTACGATTACATAAATAAAATTTTAGAATATTATGTCAACGGCATACTTGATAAATCCTTAACAAGACAAGACAATGTAAATGTTCTTCAAAAAATATTTGAATGAATATGTAAATAATATATGTGATTAAATCTGAAAAAGTGTCTTTGGTGTAGATTGTGGTAAAATTTTGGGGTTTGTCATATCTCACAGAGGCATTGAGGTGGACACAAAGAAAATTGATTCCATTATTAACATGCCACCTCCTAAGAATATTTCTCAATTATGAATGTTACAAGGCCAAATTCATGCTATCCATCATTTTGTCACATCTTTAGTCGACCACACATTAATCTTCATGCATCTCCTCAAAAAGGATGTGCTTTTTAATTGGAATGAGGATTGTAAACATGATTTTGAGAGTTTAAAGGAATATCTTGCAACTCCACTCGTTTTACAACCCACTATGCCAAACAAACCGTTCATCCTGTACATAGCTACATCAATCCATGCTATTGTAGCATTGTTGGCTCAACAAGATGATCACGGAAAAGAAAATCCTATTTATTACATTAGTCAAACCTTAATTGATTATGAAACTCGATATTCACCAATCGAAAAACAATGTTTGGCTCTTGTATTTGCTACTAGTAAGTTGTGACATTATTTACTAAATGTCGAAATACAAGTCATGATGAAATTCGACCCCCTTAAACATATTTTTAATAAAAAAGACCTATTTAGACATTTAGCTAAGTGGGTGATGTTAAATGAGTTTGACCTTAATTTTGTTTCACAAAAAGCAATCAAAGGACAAGCCTTAACCGATCATTTAGTTGATGCTCCTTCTCCTCTCGCTTTCCCTAATCATGAATCCTTTCCTAATGATAGTGTCTTAACCATTGATGTTAAAACATGGGAGTTTTATTTTGATGGATCCAAGTGTTGAATAGGTTTTAGTGCTAGAGTAGTATTAATTCCACCTAATGAAAAGCCTATTCCCTTGTCCTATCGCTTAAATTTCCTATGTAAAAATAACACAGTTGAGTATGAGGCATTAATCGCCGAATTGCGAGTTACTTTAACTATGAACGCTAAACTTATCAAGATATTTGGTGATTCACAATTAGTAATCAAACAAATAACTGGGACATATCAAACTAAACATGACAAGTTATCATGATACAATGATCTTACAATGCAACTATTAGAGAAGTTTGAATCATTCGCCATTGATAACATCCCATGAAAATACAATCGACATGAAGATGTGATGGTGAGTGCAACCTCTCTTATATCCCCACATGATCCTTCAACAAACTTCACCTTTGTTATTCAATCCATCATGAAACCTTCAATTGACACTCGCTTCGAAGACATTTTAACTATAACTCAAGAAGACTCACAAGAATGGTATGACATAATATACAATTCTTTAAAAGATGGTACCATTCCCGAGCCTACAACAACAAACACTTGAAATCATTTACACAAACTTGCCACCAAATACGTGATCCTTGCCAATGTATTGTATAGAAGATCCTTTAATGGTCTCTTACTAAGGTGTCTTAAGGATTCTAAAATCCCTATAGCCCTTGAACAAGCTCATATTGGTGTTTGTGGAGGTCATTTTGGAGGATGGTCGTTAGTGCAAAAACTCAATTGTATGGGATACTATTGGCGACATATGGAGAAAGACTACTTTTCTTACGTTAAACGATGTCACAAATGTCAAGAACATAGCAATTTGATTCATGCTTCTGCTTCTAAGCTCCATGCCCAAATTCCCATTTGGCCATTTTTAGTATGGGGATTGGATCTTATTGGAAAAAATTCACCACCCTCCTCCACTAGACATACATTTATCTTAACCACAACAAAATATTTCAAAAAATGGGTGGAAGCTATTCCTCTTCAATATGTACACAAATGATGAAGTAATTTGTCATTTCATACTAGAACACATAATTGCTCGCTTTGGTCTTCGTTCCACTATCATTTTAGACAATGGAACCCCATTCAAGAATAGCAAGTAAAGAAATTTCTTGAAATGTTCAACATTCAACATCGATTTTCCACATCGTATTATCTGCAATCCAATGGACAAGCTAAAAGCATTAATAAGATTCTGGAACAAATCCTAAAGAAAACTATTAACAAACATCATAAGGATTGGAATAAACAATTACATTATGCACTTTGGGCTTATTGAATGAGTGTTAGATTATCTACATGAACTACACCTTATAACCTCGTTTATGGCATTGATGTGATCATGCCCTTGGAGTTAGAAATTCCTACCTTGTGAATTGCTCTTCAACACCTTATTGACAATGCTACTTATAAAGAACAATGATTGCACCAACTTGAGATGTTTGATGAAAAGAACATTAACTCTCTTGAGCATCTCCAAGCTTACATCAAACAATTACAATGAAAACACAATAGTTCATGTCATTCCTTATACATTTCGTAAGGGTGATTTTGTTCTTTATGAAAAAAAATGAACTGCTAATGCTGACAGTGAAGACAAAGATAAATTCAGCCCTAATTGGTTAGGACCTTACATAATCGATACTAGTTATGGGTCTGGTGCTTATGTCTTAATAGAGCTCGATGGGACATCCCTTAAGGAACCTATTAATATCCCGCATTTGCATCAGTATTACCTCTAATCTCTTTGAATAGTATGATTGTTAAAGCAACATTGTCTAAGTTATTTGGCTACATTCGAAATAACTTGAATCATATTGCTTCATTCTTGACAACTAATCTTGTGTTTGTCTTGAACACTAAGGTAATTATTTAAGTTACTTTTATAATTACTTTAGGTTTCAATACTATTCACCCTTGTGTTATGTTAAGTTTGATTCTTATATGAGCTATAGGTGTATCTAGTTTAACATATTCTATTCAAATCAACAATGTTGTATCCAAAGGTGAAATTGAAAAATGTTTTACATTAGATCACATTAATAATGTTAAATCATGTAGACATTAATTAAATACTTTTACCTTAAGTTATTTAATTAATCACATTGCCATTTAACATTCAAACACATAAAGACAAATTATACTAACATAAAATGTGCATGCATATATATATATATCTCAAAAAGTCTTTATGTACATCTCAATATCATATACAAAATCAACAAGGTCTATGCAAGCTAGATACCTCAGGCTCTAGTGCTCATGATCTAGTCCCTAGATATCATGAGATGGTCATCTGTGATCATGACCATGAGCTATTGACTCTAAGTGAGTACTCCAGACCCTGTACTTGACCAAGAGCCACAAGCTAATCCTCTACCATCTGATCCCTCTCCACTCATACCTATGATAGCTCTACATGTAGTCTCTCAACCTTTTCTGAAGTCTATGATGATTTTCCCACACTCTCAACTTGATGGAGTCATCTCCTCACACTCTTGTACATTGCTTGTTGTTAAGCGGTACATGACAAGCGAGAGGGAATGGAATCGATTGTCGAGAAAAATTCAAACTTAAAACTTTATCACTTACCAGATCTTCAACCACACTATTCTATTATTAAATATGAGAATGAAACAAAAAGGTAAATGAACACAATGAACACCAAATTTTTACATGGAAAACCCAATAAGGGAAAAACCACGGTGAGGGTTAACTCACACTATATAGTATTTTATAAGAAGCTCACTACCAAAAGAAGGACTCACTATCCAACAAGAGGCTCATTGCCTACAAAAAGATTATACAAAACAAAGTAAGGCTTTACAACCCAAAATGAACTAGAAATATACACTTATTATGTGTTAATATAGTTACAGATATGCTCACAACTGTTGCTTTTATGATCACACCTTCACATTCATTAATTCTTCACTATTTCTTCTATCACCTTTCTACAAAATCACTGCACTTCCACACATATACTCGCACACATATACATTCACACACCCTTGTCTATGTCACACCACACACTCTATCAAACTATTCACCATATACTTATATATACCCAATCTCCATCACAATCACTAATTAGGTTGGCTCCACAAAGTATTTTCAAAATTATTTAGCCATTATTATGTCAGATCCAATATTTCACAAAATATTTCCAAACACGCAAAACAATCTTTAGCACATTACATCATGTCGGTTCAGACCAAGAAATAGATCGCACATAATTTTTTATATCATATCAAAAATTATCTTAACAATTCGGCCAACAAGTCTTCAATGAAACCAAAAAAAAATGTAACTTCATTGTATGAGCTTGATCATGCATGCCTTTATCATCCATTAGTAGTTTCCCAAAACTACAACCAAAAATAGTCAACTACGGAGAAGTGCAAACTAGAATACCGGATGGGAAACTAAAAATACCGGATCAACAATTGGAGAGGATAAGGATCAGTATAAGAGTACCAGAACAAACTACTAGCATACTACCAACATTGTGACATCAATGACAACAAATAGATAACTTTACTCATTTTTCCAACAATCTCCCCCTTTTCCATTGATGGCAACATGTAAACAAAAATTATCTCTCCACTATCTCCAACACTCTCCCCCTTTGAAATCAATGGAAAAGAGTGCCAAAAATGAGTGTAAACATGGTGACATCAAAATTTCAAAATATTTCAAAAAAATTCAAAAATTTCCAACAATCCAAATCATTTAAGTGAACATAAATTAAGTGAAGATGACACTCTTCACTTGGAACAACTTCTTATACCTTTCTTTGAGAACTAAATACAACTTCTTCCAATTAAAAACAATAGACTCCAATTTTGTGCATGTACTTTTTAATAATCCCAATAGAGTAAATGAGGGTGACCAATCTACAAGAGAACATTGTTTCTCAACATCTTTAGCATCAATCATAATTATGGAAAGATGCTCTAACTGAACTTCGGCAGTTTCTTTAAGGAGCCAGAAGGTCTTTGTCACATCACCTCTCTGTCTTTGTGTAATGATTAGTTCATCCTATAGTTCACCAAATCTTATTCTTTGCATTCCTTTTTTATCTTCAAATATATTAAAATTATTTCCAATCTCATTCATCTCAGCTTCAATAGTAGGCCACCAAAGACAATATTTGTAAACATCTAAAATTTCTTTAACACACTTCTTAGTTTCCTCAATCAATCCAGACAATCTTTGCATAGCCTTTTTGCATCTCCTTTCAACCAAGATTCCTATTTTGCGTCCTTCCAGTCCTTCAAGTAAGATCCTTTCTTCAACAATCTCAGGCATATTTTCTGGCAAGAATTCAAAAACATTAGATACTTCAATACCTTTCTAAAGTAGATAATCTACCAACGCATCATTAATTTTCAGTTTTTCAATATGTGAGGCAACATCTCATAGTTCACCAATCTTCTTCATTTTTCCTTCAATTATCATAGACTGGATATCATTAGGATTAGGGGGTTCAATGCCAGTCAAATATTCTTTCTCCTTCTCATCCGAAATATCAATGATGTCTTAGTCATTTGCTTTCTCCTTTTTGATTCCATAGGGGAATCACTAATAACAACCTCCATTTTCCTTTTTCTACAGGAAGAGCCCACTTTGAATCAACTTAATTTAGAAATACCAACAAGGGTTTGCTCACAAGGATGAGAAGTACGATCTGCACATATTTTCATTATCTTCCAAAGACTCTAGATATCTGTATTTAAATTTTCTTTCCAATTGGGATACCAGATTACCACATCACATTACCGTTTCTTGGTAGAGAATTTAGAAAGTAAAACACCAGACATACTAGCAAGGATCCAAAATGAAGCGGATAATTCTCAACCAATGAAATTCAAACATTTTCATGCAAATTTTGAAGCAGCAAGCTACATAAATCAAATTGTCTATTCTCCTTAACCATCATGTGGGCAATATGTACGATAATAGTTGAAGTTGAGCTTTCACGATTTATGAAATAAACTTTATATGAAATACTGTATGCAACATACCTAACGACCGAATCAATAAGTGTATCAATCAACATTCCTCTATGATCTCTGTCAATGCTAGTCAGCTCCACCACATCCTTATACTTCCCAATTTTCTTTCTAGGAAGCTCATCAACACTGCATAATACAATGATCGCTTTAGTTGCATCCTTTGAAATCAAGTAGGGTTTGTCCAAAACAATTTTTCCATCCTTAAAAGAAATCAACAAGAACAAGATAACTTCCTTATCTATAACCCACAAAAATTCACTCCACAAATCCATCCCTAGGTTTTTTATATTCTGTAATTCAACTTCGCTCAACCCTAGCTCAATTTCCTTCATTTCCCTATGATCATATTCTTCTAATTCAACCCTTTTGAACTTTAGAGGGGCAGTACCACACAAACCACTATCCATTGCTTTTCTTTGTTGAAATCTAGTGATACTTCTTTAATTTTCTTTTTTCCTTATGCAAACAGAGAGAGGGTTTCCAGATTACTTGAATCAATCTTCAAATTTCGTTTAGAAAAACTTTGAGCACACCTCAAGAATTCCTCATGGCACCTTCTGATGATTTCAAATGCACAATTAACCAAAATCATCACAATTTTTTACTTATCCATCATCGATTTTTTCGTAAGTGCATTAAATGTGGCAAACACAAAAAGCTGCTAAACACATACTTCACTTAGCATAGAAAACCTTCAAATGGTCCACAAATATTCATATCGACATATTTTTCTTTGGTTCCTTTTCCAAAACCTCTAAATAATCAATCTTCTCCTTCTAACCATGTGTTAGCCTCTGACATGCCATTCTTTCAGGGGGTTTTTATGATCTTCTGATAATGCTCCCCTTAAGACCATGCTAGGTCTACATTTCAAATAAGTCATTCACACCAAATGAGGGTAAAAACACATCAGGAGTCTCATATTTTTCTTCTTCTTCTTCTTCCTCTCTTTCTTCTTCCATATCTTTTCCATCTCTTGGGTATGTGTAGGATCATGATGGGCCAAAAAGTGGC
>VDFB02323514.1:0-13291 GCA_007258455.2 Sequoia sempervirens
TGCTCAAGTAAATCATATTCAACTACATTCTCACAAAAAAACAAATTTTACCTCCTTTTTACCCACTGAAATTTGCATTTTACCTTGTGTGCAATCCACACTGTTGCAACTTGCATCAACTAATCAAAATCTGCATTATCATCCTCTTCTATTAATTGTTTAACTCCATTAACCAAACAATTTCCACCTTTATTACATACCTTTCCTTCTTCCTTACTCAAGGGATTCAACTTGTGTTTGATTCCATCCTTCATCAAAGAGTATGTATTGGCATACCCATCATGCATCACACACCTGTCAAACTGCCAAGGCATTCCCAATAACAAGTGAAAAACATCCATAGATATTATATCACATAAAACTTCATCATGATAATCACCTATCTTGAATTTCACCAAATATTATTCGCTAACCAAAACCTTCTTTTCATCTTGCAACCAAGCAATCCCATATGGATGCGGGTGCCTTAGTCTTTCCAATTTTAATTTATTTACCATTTCTTCATAAATTAAATTATCTGTGCTTCCACCATCAATAATAACATGACAAATTTTACCTTCACACTTACATCTGGTTTTGAACAAGATCTTCCTTTGATCTAGTTCTCTTCCTTCTTTCATTAGGACTCTTCTTGAAACAAGTGCCTCTCCATCCTTTGGCTCTTATGAGTGTGAAGACTTAGCATCTTCTCCATTTATGTTTATTGTTCTATTCTAATTTTCAGTCCTTCTTGGTCTTTCCTCTTCATGAAGAAAATCATAGGCCCTATGACCTTCTTCCCCACATCTAAAATAAGTTATTTTATAATCTCCTCTTCCAAACCCACTTCTTGATCCTCCTCTTCCTCTAAAATTTTGATCACGGGACTTGCTTGAGCTTTCAAATCTTTCATCTTTGCTGTCCTTAATGTCTCTAATCCTTTATTCATCCTCCCTTTGCAACACATAAGCTTTATCCTTTCCCTTTTTTTAATTCTTAAACCTCTTGTTCATCCTTTCTTCTATCTTCAATGCTATTTGATAAGCATCTTCCATTGTCACAACTCTAACTAGTGTCATCTCTTCTTGAATGATTTGTATCATCCCAAATATGTATCTTGCAAACTTTTCCCTTAGTCATCTCCAAATGTCCAAATTTTTATGAGAATTCCTATGGAATTCCTTTTTCAATGTATTCTTTAACAGTCTTGTTTCCTTGCTTCAAACCTTGCATCCTCTTGAGTAAGTCCAATTCATAGTCTATAGGAATAAATTGTCTTTTTAATTTCTCCACCATTTTATCCCATTTGGTAATCTTATCTTTTCCTTTTCTTCCTCTTTCCAACTAAATTTATTTCCACCAAATTGAAGCATGTCCCTTCAATTTTTTCTTGGAAAATCTTACTCAGTTTGAGTCTCCAACTTCCTCAAATTCAAAATAATCTTCCATATCATTTATCCAGTCTATCAGTTCTTCTGGATTCAAACCTCCATTAAAGGTAGGAACATAAATACTTGGTTGTTTTCCCATTTTTTTTAAAACTCTCAACAATGGATCCCTTGCAATTGAGCTGCAAGTTCTTCTCTTTGTTCAATATCCAAACTAGCATCCTCTGAAACTTCTTCTTCTTCATCACTTCCCGGGTCTCTCATTCTTGCAAATCCTCTCCTGATATCTTCTTGTAGAGTCTCAATCTAACTTCTCAAAACTCTAAAATCATCATCTCTAAAAAAATTATCTACCCTTCCTCTTCCTCTACCCCTATTGTGTGGGGCTCCTTTGGCTTACATCTTTGTAACACTTCAACTCACAAGTCCTGGTGTAAACTTCCTCTCTTTAGCGGTCTATTTACACTCTTAGGATCAACTTGCTTTGATACCACTAATGTTTGAGCTAATTAAGATAATTTAAATTGCTTCAAATTAAATTAAATAGCTCACAAACACCATTCAACAACACACACAAAATTTTGCAATACAATTTCCAATCCAATATTGCAATGTGCAACTGTCAATTTCTTGATTCAAAAAATGGGAAAATGAATTATTACAATTCGATGATGGAAAAGGATACATCAAGCCTTACAAGACTAAAAAAATATATTTATAACAACAAATAAAAACTTGCAACAAAGCTTCTCCAACACCTGCACAACAAATCACTTCCACCATTAAAACCCTTCAATGTGCAACACCTTGTAGCCTCTATTCCCTACAAAAACACTCAAATCTGCAAACACACCATCAAATCCCCTCTTGGAGGTAAGCTACGACCTCCTCCTCTCTTCATGTTTTTTTCCTGTGAAAAGATGCTCCAGAAATGAATAAAATTCAATTTTATCAACACTTCTTTCCTAAAATGAAATTTCAATGCATTTCATTGTGATTCGCTTTCATTCCAAAGGAATATTAGGAAAAATCAACGCCCCTCCCCAGGAATGGAAAATAAGATTCAAATTTAATATTTAAAAATGAATAAAATATCATTCCCCAACTCCAGACTAAGCAAATATGAGAGATTGGGCTTTAAATGGCTTTGATGCTTTCACAAATAAAGCAAAAAAAAAATCTTTCAAACCTCAGCGCCCACATCCCGAGTCCCTATTTTTTAGGAGCTGTGAGAATTTAAAAAATGGAGTTACAAATGAATTTAATGGCTCCAAAAAACCCATGCCATGTTCTTTTTATTTTATTTTTAGTTTTAAATCATATTCTCCATGATCTCCATTCAACCAATTTGACCCAAATTGAATTCAAATTCAAATTCCAAATTCCCACATTATAAGACATTCCAATTCACACTAAAATATGAATTTCACACATCAAACATGAAATTCAACCACATCGAAAATTAAAAAATGAAATTGACACCAATTGGTTGATATAAGATTGCATTGAGCCATGGATGCTCTTGCACCAAATTGTATTCCTCCTCCAGATCACATAAATGCAACTCCTGATATTGCATTCACCTCACATGACCTGTCTTTGAAAGAAGATCCCTCTTCGCTATACATTCCCACTCATGTCAATGATAACATTGCAATAGGAATTATGGTTGACCCCATGAGTTGAGTGAATGTTATCATAGAAAAGACCCTTTTTATAAATAATTTACATAAGGAGAAGTACGAGGAATCATAGACTACACTTCACACACATGATGGATTGTTTGTTGCACCTATTGGCTCTATTTCTCTGTTGGTCTTGGTAGGACATAAAGTATTGGAAGTCTCATTTGAAGTGATTCCCAAGTCCGATCTGTTTAGAGTGAGACTAGGCATTCCATGTCACCATGGCTAGTCTCCATGAATGTGGTCACCTCGATTGTCCACAAATGTTTGAAGTTTTCCCATAAGGGTGCCATGTACACTATCCGAGATAATGGATAGAGACTATTGGTGTCGCATGGGGGCTTCTCCTTGGATCACTTTTGGCCTACTCTAGTTGGACCTCTACCACCTAGAGGAGACCTTAAATTATATAAGGATTATTTTAGGTATAATATTGTAGGCTCGATGCCGAAGAGTTATTTTCATTTGTCTTCTCAAGATATTTCTTTAAATGCCTTTTTGCATGCACAACAACGTGCTTCATCCTCTGCCCCTCCAAAGGGTAAGGATAAGAACGCTCTTGCCCTTAGTCCTTCTTCTCCTTCTCCTTATCCTTCTATTCCTTCTTCTCAACTGTTGGTGGTGTCTTATGTTCCTTTTATTGTTCCTACCATAGGAAAAGGAAAAGCACCCATGTTGTGGAAGTCTAAGCCTCTAGGTTTTTAGCTTTCGGTTCTACCCATGGTATCTTGACTCACCCTTTATGACAAGGAGAATAATTCCTATGGGGTTGTTCCTACATCTCAACCTCTGAGGCCTCCCCTTATTACTCCACCTACCCCCAAGGAAAACAAAGGAAAGGGGCCCATTGTCGAGATTCTTGTGTCTCTTTCTATGTTTGTGCCTCCTCCTCCTATTCCTCCTTAGGAGTCCACCCTTCCATCAATAATAATTGCGGAGGTTTCTCCTCTGGTAGACTAGGATCCCCTAGCCTCTTCTCAGGCTATATCTTTTAGTGCCCATAGCCATTGTAACTGACTTGTGTGAGAGAGTAAGCACCAGTGAAAGGAATTTTCTAAGGAGCATGTCACCTCACAAACTTGACTAGAGAGGATCCTTCTATTTCTACTTCTATTTCTTGTCTCTATTGATCCTATCTTTGCTTCTTTTTCTACCTTAGTTCCCATCACCTCCATGCTTCTTCCAGCTTCATTGGTAGATCTTGATGCCCCCACTGAGACATCAACATGATGCACTATCATCCTTGGTCCACACTTTTTCCCTCTGGTTGAGAGCTATTTTGTCTATCTTCGAAGACTTTTGAGGCTTTCTCACTTAGGTTATAAGTTCCCTTTCCATAAAACATGAGAAAAATACATAAAATATCCCTTAGCTATCTCATGTCTCTTAAGCTTATTTCAATGAAGTAGTTGAGGAAAATTCGCTCCTTGTAGACTCTTCCCTTTCCTAGAGACTCGGGAGTAGTGAATCTCTTCCTCTTCGGGTCTAAAAACCCTCCAAAAAGCACTCATCAAACATATCATGTAAGGAGAAAACTAGAAACTATACCTACTGGAAACTAGAAACCTGATTTTATTTAAATAAATATTTATTTGCACATTCTTGCAATTGTGGAATGAGGGTGTATGTGGTGTTATGGCCACCTGGATGGGTAGTCTAAAAATACCCCCTATCCTTGTACTACATCAAATTGTATCTCAACAGGAGGATTTGTTGGGTAAGTTGAAATTGAGATTGTGATATGTGTATATTTTATTTTTATTTACTGGGATGTGTTGTAGTAGTGTGAGAATTTATTTTATTTCCTAGAAGTATTTACCTAGATATGCATTGAGGCTAAAATGGTGGAAGAAATTTAATTTCTTGTAATGTGTGTAAATTTATATTTCTTGGGAAATTTGTTTGAATTTGTCGATGTTTTCCTGGAGAGAATTTAAAAGGTCAGAAAAAGAGGAAGCTTGCTGAAAAAAATAATTATATATTAGATAAATTGAAGGTGTGTTGTGAGGAAATAGAGTGATGAAGGGTGTCTCAAGGCTATAAAATATTTTTTGTAGGTGAAGTGGAGTCCTAAAATTGTAGAGGGTTGAAGAGGACATCAAATCCATGAATGCAAAATATTTATTGTAGGTATGAAAGAGGACCTGTGAATACATAGGGTTGATACCCTAAAATAAGAGAGTTTGTTGCAAGGACTTATAATTGTAGAGGGAATTGTGAGTCTCAAAGATGTCTTCAAAGAAGAGGATTAGATGGGTCATGAAAAGACCCATGATAATTTTATTTTTGGAAGAACAACAAGATAAGAGATTGATTTTTTTTTTTTATAATAGAATTAAAAATATTCAAGCTAGATTGGATGTGATAAATATTGAGAAAAGAAAAGAAGTTGAAGTGAGAGAAATAAAATGTGAAAAAAAAATATGTGACAATTGTAAGGTGATAGATGAAAAGTATGATGAAGAGAGGATAAAATTCCATGCTTGGAAAGGGACATGGATATCACTCAAGGAAGAATAAAGTGGTTTGGTGGGGCTATGAGCATTGGAGAAGGGGGCACACAAAGTGTGTCTAGCTTGAGGTATAGTGTATACTCAGGATTTCTCTGGCTAGCAATATTATACATGTTGATTAGTTATTATGAAGCATGATATATACATGTTAAATAGTTAATTTGGAGCATGTTGTATGCATGTTGAGTAATTACTTTGGAGCATGGTATATGGTTGTACTAAGAATTGTTTTTTTGAACCAACACTTGTGTAGAGCGTAATAATATTCTGAAAGGAATTTTTTTCTCCTAGACTATTCTATAGCAAGAGCCAATACCATCAATATCTTACTAGGGTGAGAGTGGATTTTCCAAGTTCCATTATTTAGATAAGTATTTGCTATGATATTTATTGGAAATATTTGTAAAAATCACAAATATAGTAGACCACTTTGATGGAGTGACCTCCAATAATCAAATAATAATATATGAATTCAATATTATATAATATGATGATTGAGAGAGATTTATCTTCCTTATTTATGGGATAAACTATGTAGGGACATACCCCTTCATCCTAAATAAGAGTTATTAGTATAATAACTAATATTTATGTTAGGGTTAGGCATGCCACAAGTGCTTATCCTTAGGAATATATAATATATACTTAGGAATATATCATAGTAGGACCATAAAATTCCCTTCCACTTAATAAAATCATTGTGCTCAATGCTTAGAAACTAAAATATTTTGTATGAATTGTTATTCATTCCATGTTGCATATTCAATTGGAAAATTCTTCCACTTGATTAGGAATTTTGAGGTGGTTCTATTTTCTAATCTAATTTTAGAAATTCCATGAACTATTTGTATAGTTTGTATGAATACTTTCTCCATAATATTAGTGGTATGATATGTAGAATTTCTATCAATATCACTGGGTCTCGAGTCACGATACCGAGTGGTGTGTGTGTCTTCGTCATGTGATATAAGACCATATTGATAATGGTACCATCTAGTTCTATGGTAAGAATCAAAGGTCAAATAAATCTGTAGTGAATCCCAATAGCTAGCTATAGATTTACATAGATCCCTTTTTGTCTCATTCCACCAACCTTGTCACCCCTTCTTCTTCTGACCTGACTCTATTTGAGTATGTGAACATAGTTTTATTTTATCATATTCCTCCTCCAAATCACATGAATGCAACTCCTAATATTGCATTCACCTCACCTCACCTACCTTTGAACAAAGAGCCCTCTCTGCTATACATTCCCACTCGTATCAAGGATAACATTGTAATAGGCATTATGGTTAACCCCACGATTCGAGTGAATGTTATCATAGAAGAGACTCTTTTTATAAAAAAATTATGCAAGAAGTATAAGGAATCACAAACTACACTTTTCACACATTATGGATTATCAATTGCACCTATTGGCTCTATTTCTTTGTCAATCCTAGTAGGACCTAAAGTCTTGGAAGTCTCATTTGTAGCGATTCCCTAGTCCAATATGTTCCAAGTGAGACTAGGCATTTCATGCCACCATGGCTAATCTCCATGAATATGGTCACCTCGATCATCCATAATCTTTTGAATTTCCTCATAAGGGTATCATGTACACTATCTAGGATACTAGATATAGATCACTGGTGTCACATGGGGGCTTCTCCCTGGATCAATTTTTTCCTACCCCAGTTGGGCCTCTGCACCTAGAGGAGACCTTTTACATAAGGCTTATTTCAAGTATAAGATTGAGGGCTTGGTGCCTAAGGGTGGTTTTCCTTTGTTTTCTCAAGCTATTTCTTTAAAGGCCTCTTTGCGTGCACAACAATGTGCTTCATCCTTTTCCCCTCCAAAGAGTAAGGAAAAGAAAGCTCTTACCCTTAGGCCTTCTTCTCCTTCTCCTTCTCCTTCCATTCCTTCTTCTTCTACATTTTCCTCTTCTTCTTCTCAACACTTGGTGGTGTAACTATTCCTTCTATTGTGCTCACCATAGGAAATGAAAGGCACAAGCATGTTGTGGAAGTCTAAGCCTTAGGATTTTTAGCTTTTGGTTCTACCCACGGTACCTCGTCCTATGCTTTATGGCAAGGAGAAGCATTCCCATGGGGTTTTTCCTACATCTCGACTGTTGAGGCCTCCCCTTGTTCCTCCACCTTCCCCCAAGGCAGATAAAGGAAAGGGGCTTGCTATCAAGACACTTGTGTCTCTTTTTTTGTTTGTTCCACCTCCTATTCCTCCACAAGAGTCCACCCTTTCACCATAAATGCTTGTGGAGGTTGCTACTTTGATAGACTAGGATCCCCATACCTCTTCTTAGGCTACATATTCTAATGCCCATAGCCACCATAACTAGCTTGTGTGAGAGTGTAAGCATCGTCGAAAGGCCTTGACTAAGGAGCATGTCGCCTTGCAGACTTGACCAAAGAGGATCCTTCTATTTCTGCTTCTATTACTTGTCTCTGTTTATCCTATCTCTTTTTATTTTTCTACCTTAGTTCCCATCACCTCCATGCATCTTCCAACTTCATCGGTGAATCTTGATGCCCCCACTAAGATGTCAATGGGATGCATTGTCATCCTTGGTTTGTGATTTCATCCTCTAGCCGAGAGCTAGTATGTCTGTCTCCCAATAATTTTGAGGCTTTCTCACTCAGTTTCTGAAGTTTCCTTTCCATAAAAAATGAAAACATTGCATAAACTCTCCCTTAGTCGTCTCCCATCACTTGAGCTTATTTCAATGAGGTAGTTGAGGAAAATTCACTCCCTATAGACTCTTCCCTATCCTAGAGACTTGAGAGTAGCGAATCTCATCCTCTATAGGTCCGAAAACCCTCCAAAAAATACTCATAAAACATATCATGTAAGGAGAAAAATTAGGAAACTATACCTACTACCTTTAGCTCAAAAAATTTGCATGAAGGCTCAACACATGCTCATACAAAAAAGAAATACACAATAAAGTGATCATTCTCTTCCTTTCAAGAATCTTAAATAGGGGTATCCTCCTCAATTATGATAAGTTCTAGGAGGCATCCTACCTCAACAAAGCATTAAATGAGTCAAGTCCCATCAAATCCTCTAAAATTCCATACTAAGGCACACCAAGATTGAAACCACACAACTAATTCACAACAACAAGAACTTGAGAAATCATGCATCAAGCATACACAACCACATGGGCAAGTAAATGAACCAAAGATGAAAATACCACAACATGGGCTATGAAAATAGATGTAATTCCCCAAGAAACACAAGTAGGACATTAGTCAACCAAATTATTTTTTAAAATAACACCACCAATGACCAAGATGTGATGGCATGTTTCACTGCAAAACAAAGTGAACACACAAATCATATAAAAGAAAAAACATAAGGACACTAACCACAAGAATGACCTCACTATTGCCACAAGAAAGGTGGAACTATTAGAGTATTTACCAATCATGGGATGAAACCACTAAAACCAACCTAAGAGAGGGGGAAATGACACCAAAACAATGATTGAGTACTAACCCTTAATCATGCTCTCTAATGAACAAAATGTTCAGAAGGGTATGATAAGGGAGTCATAAACCTTGAATCCACACCATGAAAAAATTAAAAATATTACAACACTGTGAATGGTGATCCTAGACCTGCACAAACACAGAGAACAAACACATTATTAGTTTAATATGCAAGTTAGAAACAACATTCCCCATGAAATTCATTTGAAACATGAAAACAAGAAATAAGTGAAGAACACAAGTAAAAAAACTATTAAATCCTATTTTAATGTCCAAACTCTCAATCCCATGGGGGAATTGGTGCTATTTTGATGTGAAAAATATCCCTTTCCCAATTCCTAGCAAGCTTGATGATCAATGGTGAATATTTGATGCTCCTTGATGAAATTTATCCATAACCTAGCTATGAAATGATAAAAACTTATAAAAATGGATGAAGATGGATGAAGATTGCTCAAAACGATGAAGATGATAACTTTGCATAAGTTGTGGATAAAATGCCTAAGATTGTGGATGAATTTGTGGATCCAAAATCCAAATGAGACCCTTCTATTTATAGAAGGGAAAGATGGAGGAAGAGGAAAAATGGATGAATGTGGGATTAAAGACCAACCAATAGCACAATGCCACTTGTCAACATGTGATTCGACAAAGGTGGAGCGCATTTGGATGAATGTGCACATTAATGCTATTAGGTGGAAATTCAAAATTGGAGAAGTGACAAGTTGGAGGGAGATGAAAGATGAGATAAATGCCACTTGGCTCAAGAAAAGGACATGTAAGAGGCCTTTAATGCTTTGTTGGATGGACAAGTACTTTTGGGGGGAGAATTCAAACTTGGAGAATATTCCCACTTTGATGCCTTTTTGAATGAAAATTGAAGATTTATTAATTAATTAAATTGATTTTCATGAGCAAGTTGCAAAAGCTAGAGGATTTGGGGGATTAAGATTAGCATTAATCAGGATTTGATTAATTTTAAGGGAGATTAGTTGATTTGAAAATTTGATTTAGATTTTAGGATTTAAATAAATCAAAGTGAGGAATAATGGATTTAGACTTAATTAAATAAAGTTTGATTTATTTAATTAAAGAGAATGATGTTAGACTTAAATCAAATAAAAGTTAGTTTATTTAATTTAAAGGAGATGACTTTAGAACTTAATTAAATAAAATGAATTATTTAATTAAAAGAGGGACATTAGGATTAGTTAAACAAAATAACTTATTTAATTAATAGGAGATAATGACTTAATCAAATAAAATTGATTTATTTAATTAAGAGATGAAATATGATGAATTTAATGAAATAAAGATTATTCGATTAAATGGTTAGCAAAGGAGATGATTCATGATGAAATGGTGTTAGTAAATTAGGATCAAGTGCACAAGATCAATCAATATATTTTCCGTGTCTACATTTTTCCCCTCTTTGAAGCAATGTACACACTACGTTGGTTCAAAGAATAACCTTGTCGAGATCAAAATTCAATTTTTTTAAATTTTTTTTGGATGCCCCAGTGGAAAGAAGTATACTAGTACACTGCCCCCTCGAGAGATCGAGCTAAAAGTTTGATTTGAGGGTTGATCTCATGACAAAGAGGTTCAAGATGGACATATGGATGATATGATGATGATGTAAATGAGATGTTTTATGAGATTCTTTATATTATGCAATGATGAGAATGCAATGCATGTGAGATGATCTGTGTTTCCTATATGATATGATATAGATGATATGCATCATGTTGATGGTTTGTGGATGCAGGATGGATGCATTGGTGATGTTTTTGATTAATTGTCATGGTACCATGTTAGCGTGGAAAGAAAATAGAAGAAATAAGATCCAACAAGCCCACTTTATTAGAGATGATGATGATGATGATTTGCCTATCAGGAATTGAGATTTTTAAAAGGGCTATTTACCTTATGTTTGATAATACACATAGGCACAATGCATCAAGGTATAAAAAACTAGGATGTTGTTGCACCTAGTGTGATGGACTTTGACTTGACAATCAGATAGGAGTACTCCTATTCAAACATGACATACAAAACCTTATTTGAAATGTAGTTCAAATATTCCAAACATCTCAAACCAATAGATAGAAAATCAAGCCTTCCTATGTGGTCAACAAGACACCTAAAACACCCTCCCTACATCCAAACAAAGCATACATGACCAAAGTTATATTACAATAATATCCAACAAGCACAATAGACAAAAGATAATGAGAATTGCCCCATTCCTTTCTCTCTAAATCCCTTTGTTTGGAAATCATCAAGAGGTCATTGTAATGAGCGCAATAAGATAAGTCAAAAGGAAAATATCAAACAAAACATTAAGCTAATATTCTTCATACCTCTAGCCAAGACTAAACTGTAGTGATTCCTAATATTGATGTCCATTGTAGGAAGGATGCATCCTAGGACATGATGTTATTAGATGATTTTGTATTGATTGGATGATAGGCTATTAATACCAAGAGTTGACCAACTTGTTTACTTACTAACCTAGAATTGAGACCTTGACGCTTAAGTTCACTTTTAGACTGCTAGACTTGTTTCCGATTGGTGCACCAAAGGTTGGGGATGATGATGATTTATTATGAGTGGATGTTTATTGTAGGTGAAAGCGAGATGAGATGGATGGATTTTTTTGATATTTTGAAATATTTTGAGGCTATTTTTGGTATTTTTTGAGATGTTTTGCAAATGTTTTGATTTTCAAAATTTTCTATGTTTTTGTGTTTTATTAGATTTTATGAAATTTTTTGAATTTTGTGTCTTGGGGGCTCATCAAAGATTAGCCTTGCCTACGTTTAAGCTCATAGATGACATAGTTTGGATAACATGTTTTTGACATTTTTTGATTTTTGACTTGTTTTGGGATTTTGATATGTTTTGGATGTTTTTGGATTTTCACATGATTTTGACGATTTGGATATGGATATGTGTGATGATATCAATGCTCTATTTTGAGATTTTGTTGAAAACCAAGCTAAGGTTGATTGATCGGATCGATGGATTGATGATGATAACATTGTTGAGGATGCACAACAATCTAAGGATAGTGTTAAGCAACACGGGGACTGGGAAGGATATCCCAGGATGATGAGGGATTGATTGGATTTTATTGATCAAGATTTGTGAAGTTTGGTTTGGAAAAAAAGTTGGTTTTGGATGATTCGATGTGATGTTGATGTGCAAATTAAATGCAACTGATATTATTTTTTGGATTGATGTTCAATGAAAAATAATGCTTGATAAGGAACATCTTCTTATCAAAATATGCCATGGGCTATTGATTTGGATTTTTTGGCTCATCAATGCTTTGACCAATTTGATTTTATGTTTTCCAATGTTCAGATCACCACATAAGTTGGAAGATATAGATCAAGATTTATTCCTGAAGCAAGAACTAAATATCTGCCCCTAGTATCTAGCAATGTATGGAAGGCCATGGGTGAATGCTTGGATAGGTGTATGGATGGATGGATATGGATTATCTTGTGATAAGATAAGGTGTTGAAATAGAGGAATGCTTCATGGCTTAGATAATGCTGGGTAGGATAGGATCAATGAAAATGACCCATGTTAAGATTTTTACCATAAGCAAGTGCAAAGTGTACACCAAAGTTTTTCAAGATCAAGATAACTTGGACTATGGATGTAGATGGATGAAAATGGATTGGATAAATGGTTCATGGATGAATGGATTTATTATGGATAAGATGGATGGAATGCTAGATTTATTATGGATGGTGATGAGCTCAGAATATGCACATAATTTGAGTATTATGATGTATTTTTAATATCTCTACTCTTATTGCTAATGGATGTTTTAACTCTTTGATTAAAGACTTTTTATTTCAAAATGGGTAGTATCCTGTAGCAATACATTCCTATATTTCTGCAGCTTAACATTTCTATGTCTTATTAATTACCTTGTTTGACCTCCCGAATGACTGGTATAATGCATGTGGTTTTTGAATAATGAAATAGATTTAATGTGATTAATGAATGTATTGTGTTGTTTTCCACGCGTATTTTCTTTCACCTCTGTCACCTTGTACATCACAGGTTGTTGAAGGGAACATGAACGAGTCAAGCACAACAGATATCGACCCTGCAGTAAAGTCCATTTCCTGCACAACATCGAGGAAGTTGTTTCAGCAAAGACTCTCTAATAGGGTCGTTGGGAAGAAATATAAATGATCATTAATTTGGAAAGA
>VDFB02323515.1:0-81715 GCA_007258455.2 Sequoia sempervirens
GTTATCCTTTCTGGTTTGGGTCTTTGCTCATATGTTTAGTATTTTTCTTTTTGAGTTCACCACCGTCAAAGGAGAATGTTAAGTGGAAGTCTGACATCCTTATCAGAAAGCAAGTCTATAGGTATCTAGAATGTATGGAAGATAAAGCAAGTGCATGCAAAGTCTATTTCTCATCCTTGCAGATGAATCTGTACTCTGGTGTGATAGTGTCTAGTCAGTTTGAGGAGGGTTCCTCCTTCGATAAGAAGGATTTAAAGGTTTTCATTGGCAGTTCCCCTCTGGAACCTAAAAGGAGGAAAATTAACACAAAGGATGTCATTGCTATCTCAAGAGAGAAGGAGAAGTAAGATAAGTTTATGCCTAGATATGACTCTTTCGATCTAGATGAAGTTCGTTCGGTGTTGGATGAAGGTGATATGAAAAATATTGGTGAAATGTGGTATGCCCGCTCTTTGGTCAATAGGCTTAGAATTGATGATGCCTTGGTTGATTATCTACTCAAAAAAGGTATTACTATTTCAGATGTTTTTGACTCGTTATCGGATGATTTGGTAGAAGTTGTTGAAGAAAGGTTGTTGTGGGAAGGATCTGAAGGACATAAGTTCCAAGCTATGATTGAGAGAAGGTGTGTCAAATCCAAATAGAAGTTATCCAAACACATTGGTGAGACAAGAGAATGCATTAAGGAGATGTATGACACATATAGGTATTGTCTCTGGTGGCCTATTGTTGTTGATAATTTTAGAAGCAAATTTGAAGCTATTGAATCTGAACTAAATGATATTGGAAAGTTTTTTGACTTCTTCAAAGATAAATATGGAAAACAGAGAATAAGAGTTGGAGAGTTGCAAGCTGATTTATTATCTATTTAGAGACAGAGGGAAGATTTGGTTAAAACTTTCTGGTTGGTCAAAGAAATTGTTGAGGTCCGGTTGGATCATGTCTCTAAGATACTTTATGATGCAAAGGATTATGAATAACAGTGCCTATCTCTGGACTGGTCATCTTCATTTATGTTGTTGACTCTACTAGACAATATGTGTGCCATAATGGTTTTTGCAGTGCTAGCTTGGAAGAGGATTCTTCCAATTGTGAGAGAAAGGTACAAGAAGATTTTTTCATGTGAAAAGTGTTATTTTTACTTGATCTCCTGAATTTTCTTATTTTTCCCTTTTCCTTTGATGGAAAAAAGGGGGAGAAAATGAAGAGAAAACAAAAAAAAGAAGAGGTATTGAATTGCTTGGCAAAGGGGCAGTGCTTGGAGTTTTGGAGTTTTGTGTTTTTGTTGTTTTGCCATCAATGCCAAAGGGGGAGATTGTTGAGAAGTTGTTGAGATGATTTATCTTGTTATCATTGATTTCAAAACCTAGATCTGGAAGGTTGAGCTTTGGATAATATATAGAAATGATATATCCTATCATATGGTTTGATGTTGTGTAGTGTGGATGTTATCTTTGATCCGGATATGACAATACTTCTTTTTGAGACATTTGTAGAAGACAGTTAATGTATAATAATGAAGTCTAATCTTTTGATGTTGGTCGTTGTGCTCAAAGCTTACTTTGAGTAACCTTGCTATCTGGACATTCATGTAGCATGTTACAAGTTTTGGTATGTCAAATTGTGTTTCTCTGGTTGATACTAAAATTGATGATAATCAAGATTTGGTCTTGGTTGTGGCATTCCCATCGGCTTCGAAATATATTTCATGTAATTCAAAGTTTGATATCTTTTGATAATTATGTTATGTAATGAACCTATCTTATGGGTCCCTTGGTAACGTGGTAAGAAGATATTTATGTGCAACCTATCTTTTGGGTTTGATGCTAGCGTGCAAGGCCTTATTCAATATTTCAAGGTTGTTCTTTATGTTGACATATTTTGTGGTGATCTAAATTCAAATTGTGTTTGGCCAACTTAGAATACTATGAAGACATTGTGTCCAGTTGACCTAGGAGATTATGAAGGCATGGAATGGTATAAGTAAAAGTTTTTTTTGTTTGATGAAATAAGAAGTGTGGAGTATCGTGTGTGTGAGCAGATAAAAGGGTGCGAAGGAAGAAGTAATTTGATATGCAAAGGTTGTCCGAGGAAGGTGCACAAAAGATTCTTGACCGGATTTGTTGTAGACATATATTGTGCTCTTAACCAAAACTAAATTCATGCATATGTAGATGCAACTTCATCAGTTGACTTTTATCAGTGAGACTTTCTTTTTGTAATATTTAGGCAGTGAGCCCACTGGTAGTGAGCCTTACAGGTACAGTGAGAAATTTGGTAGCGAGCCTTTGTAAAAATCACCTTAACCAGTGCCACCTTAATTTTGGTGTTCTATAATTGAGAATTAGCATTCTTCGTGGTTTTTCCCTTCTTGAGTTTCCACAAAAATTTTGGTGTTCATTGTGCATGGTGTTGTTGGCCGCATTCATGTTCATATCTGTTTGATTATTTTCTTATTGATATATGCTTGCTCCAGATTAATTAAAGAAAAGAAAATTGTTTTATAATAACTAATTCACACCCCCCTCTCAATTATATCGACTGTTCAATACAAAGGAGACTGTTGAAAATCTAAGGATGAAACTTGAAGAAAGCAAAAGGATGGAAGCGAATATAAAATTGGAAATTGGACAAAGCAAATAAATTATCAATCAAAAGACAGAAAAATGTGACAAGCTTGAACATGAAGTAGTAATTCTTAAATCTGATTTGGAAAGGGAAATTTTTTTTGAAGAAAAATTTAAGATAAGTTTGGGAATGCTTGATGAATTTATTTCATCTCAGAAGCCTACTAAGGATAAAGGTGGTCTAGGACTTGAAGAAGGAAAAAGTTCAAAGACTAATCCTAGTTTCAACAAACTGAACAGTCAAAGGAAATTTCAAGGCAATGCTTATCAAGACAAGAGTACAAGGATCAATACCAAAAGGATACCCAATTGACGACCTGATAATCAAAATTACACATCTATTAATGGCTTGTTTTACTCATGCAATAAATTTAGACATAGAGTAACAAAATGAAGAAGAATTAACACTAGTAGAAGATTTCATTCTTTTCAAGGCTACTATTACACATGCATTATTTTTTGACATAAGGATAATCAGTGCAGGACAAAGATGAATACAAACTCTCTTGATCAAATATTTGTTGTATGTCACTCTTGCAACAAACTAGGACATATCTCAAAATTCTATAAGAGAAAAGTTGGGAAGAAACTGAATCCGAAATAGAAGAACAAGCTTATAAATAAGGTAAATCTAGAAGAAGTGAGGAGAGATATGGAAAATATCTAGAGAAAGAAAGAAGAATCAGAGAACAAGGAAAAATTAGATAATCATGTATCTGTATCTAGTGAGAATACCTCTTCTATGAACTAAATCTAGTAATGGCTTCAGGGGGAGCAGTCACAAAAAAATCTATCAAACCCCTGACATAAGAGGTGTCATGTGATGACACAAGAATATGTGATGTGAATTTTCATCCTGAAGGCAATGAAGAAAATTCTGGTAGAAAACAGGCATTATTGAAGATTTGTAGAACCTTTTTACATACAATGCATTTCACAAAATGGTTGACAACTTTGGAAAAAGGAGGAACTGATAGACTAAAGTACAAATGATGATGTCACGAGCAATAAATTATCCTTTATGATTAAACCCTAAAATTGATAAGTTAAATAAAGAGGATTTAGTGGTCATTTTATTTTGAAGTGAACGAGTTGAGAAATAAAGAGCTAGGGTTAATAGCAAGCGAAAGTACAAGGAAAAAGGCTGGAGCAATGGAGTCAAAGGAAATGGTGGTATTTAGCCCGCGCAACAATGAAGTACACAAATTGAGTTAGAGATTGATGAATTTGATCATGAAAAGTTTTGAAATCTCAAGACTTCTCTTTCAGTTGAGCAAATGCAAAAGGTCAAGAATTTAGGGCACAAGGGTTTAGACATTTGGAGTGAATTTCCATACTTTTCGAATGTGGACATTATTTGGGTTATTTTAAGAAGAATTCAAGGTGATCAGATGATCTTTGACAAACCCTATGAGATTACGAAGGAGGAAATTGCAACAATAATAGGTTATGCAATAATGGACTTGTTCTAGTCAAGAAATCCGTAAAGAACAAAGAGGTCGAAGCCCTGACTGGGGTAACAGGAGATCAAAGGGCACTTATAATTCACACCATAATCAACGCAGTGATAAAGTATGTGGCATATGGAATCTCATATAAGATTTATTTTAGGAATAGGGAAGGTTCTACCTCAACAATTGATGTTTATGTTGTACATCATGGTTGAGAAAAAGGAGGATTTTGACTTGTGTGAGTTGTTGAGAAATCAATTAATGTAAAATATAACTATGAAAAAGAATGACAATTATCCTTTTCGCTTTGGAACCTTGGTTATATGCTTGATGATGTATTTTTTGAACTCATTACCATTGAAATAAAATGTTGTGTGGAAGTTTTCTATACCAATTGGGAAGCAATATTACTAATATCTGAACTATCTAGCAGAAAAGGAAAAGGTTTGCAATGAGTATTTTGAAATCAAAATAAATGCATGGAATTTTGGTGTGGTTTCCAGTCCAGTTGTGATGTCTGGGGAAGGATTCTCCTCTAGAAAGAGGAAAACAAGAAGAATGAGTTCATGTCTCCCTCTAGAAATGAAGAAGATGAAGACATAGGAGAAGGAAGAAGAAAAGGAAGCAAAAACTATAGAAGCACTTGATCTGGTATCGACAGATGTGATGAAGAAGATGTTACTAAAAAAAAGATGTTAAAGTTTCTTGAGCAACCTAATGGAATGAAGAATATTGGAGATATATGGTTGTCTCGACCATCATATGAACATGATGAGATTACAGATGCTCTTTCCATTTACATAATTCATAATGATATTGATATAAGAAAATTGACAAGTATTTTACCGAAAGTATTGATTGAACAGATTGAAGACAAATTATGGGAACAATCACCTGGTGAAACAACAAAAAAAGATGAAATTCAATTGGCTCTAGAAGAAAGGTGCCAAAATGCACAAAAGAGGTTAACTTAGAGTATAAATGAACTAAAGACCTGAATCAAGAATGTAAACAGTGTATACATGTATTGTCTTCTATGGCATACTTCTATTGGGAACTACAAAACAAAAATTGATACTATTGAGCATGAATTGAACTCTATTGGAAACACATATGATGTTCTTAATGACAAGGATGGAACACAAAAGAAAAAGATCAATTCCTTACAATCTGATCTTGCAGTCATCATGGTACATAGGGATGGTATTGTGAAGACCTTTTGGAAAGTCAAAGAGATAATTGAGTTAAGATTGGAATAAATTTCTAGTCTCTTGGTGGATGCTGAGAAAAAAACACAGAATATTGCTATTCTGGATACTCTTTTGGAAACAATTGATTCAATACCAAAGAATAGCAGTATTTGTTTATACATCAGGATGGAAGTGGATTCTTGGAAGAAATGTCTTCCAAAACTGAAAGAAAAATACAAGGAAATATTTTAAGGAGAGAAGGATTGAGGTAAAGAACCATTTTTATAACTTTTTTGCAAAATTCTTGAATTAAAGGAGAGATAGAACATTTTTTGTCATTGATGTCAAAGGGGGAGATAAAATGCATGTGAAAAAGAAAGAAAGAGAGAGAGCATGTGAAAAAGGGAGAAAGGAAGCATGTGAAAAATGAAAATCATTTTATCTCATTAAAATATTTACAAAGGTTGTTGTTGGCTTTTCACATCTTATGTTTCCATCAATGACAAAGGGGGAGATTGTTGGAGGTTGAAGGTTGCATCAAATGGTTGTCATTGATGTCAACACAATACTGCATATATGACTAGTTTACTGGAAGTTATTTCATATTAAAGATGACCGCTATGTGTGGTATGATATGTTAGTTTTAGGTCTGGTTCCTACCATATGACAAACTATGAGTCAAATATTTGAAGATCTTGGCCGACTTAGTGTGTGAAATACTTTATGGATGTTCTGGTTGACCTAATTGAAGTGTATGATACACACACACACACACATATATATACATATGTGTCTCTCTGGAAAAGGAGAGGAGATGCAAGGTTATACAAGGACATAGAGATAGAAAAGTCTATGAATGCAACATATCAAAATAAGTGAATCAGGCGAAGACAAAAAGTGTGTGATCAGATCAAAAGTATTGGGTGACTTCTGATATGCAGTACTATCTTTACATAACTTTATTTGGAACTGAATTCAACACAAGAAAAGGTGTAATTCATTAGTTCTCTTTTGGTGGTAAGCCATAACTTTTGTATTTTGGTAGTGAGCCATCTTCTTTGTATCTTTGTGGTAGTGAGCCCTCTGGGTTGTAGCCCTATGGACAGTGAGTCCTTATTTCAGACAGTGAGTCCTTATTTCAGGCAGTGAGCCTTATCTTAGGCAGTGAGCCTTTTTGTAATCGGTTTTGATATTCTCTATAGTGTGAGTTAATCCTCACTGTGGTTTTTCCCTCATTTGGTTTTCCACATAAATCTGGTGTTACTATGTTTATGTGATGGCTTTCAGTTTTGCATTTATTAATGAATCCTTCATGTAGTATTTGGATCTAGTTTTGGTATATGGTTAAAACTTTTAATTTGGTGACAACTGATTCACCCCCCCCCCCTTTCAGTTACCCTGTTCAACATTTTTTTCAACAATCTAATGGGAACTATTGTTACTAGGGAAAAAATCACAAATATCATATGTTCTTTATGAAGAAAAATCTCATTGTGAGGACCATGTGATATGATGCATTTGAATCAACAAGCCATGAGAAATCATTAGAAATGTTAAATAATATATCATAGTCTCCTTAGAGACATTTAAAAGGGCTAAATTAGAGGTCCATAAAGCCATATTGTTCCTTGATATTTTTTTTCATCTTTATCAAATCTGCATTAGACATATACATGGGATTTTTCTTTTGTCACAAATCTCAATTGATCTATCTCCAAGATATCATCCATTTTAGTTTCATAGATCATATATAGAGCCATTGAAATTCACAACATTTGATAGTGATGTGCTTGACATGACTTATTTAACCACACTCAGACCTAAAAAACACTAAAATAATACTCCCACTACAATAAAAAAAATCCAACAACATTGTAAGAAAGAAATCTCATTTTATAATCCAACTGAAGCTTTGATACCAAATTTTGAAATATTAAGATAAACACAATAAAAATATTGTTGCAATATAGATTTAATTTGATTATGATGTGACTCATTCAATAAAATTTTAATTAATAAAACAATGGATAATTAATATAAAAAATTAGTAAACTCATAAAATACAAACCTTTGTAATAACCCCCACAAGGTGTTAGCTCAAATTCACATAGTTTTTTTGAAACCACTCAAATTCCAACTTTTTATCATCAAGTTCTATATGTGGAAAAGGTGAGAGCATGAAAAGATTAGAACGAGTAAAAATTAATTAAATGAAAGATATTGGTGGTTAGCCATTCAATTTATAAATAAAGCAAATCATAGAATTAATCAAGCCAAAATGGCTAATAGTGAGGTCAAATTTTGGTCAAGCCAAACTAGTTGAATGCAAGAAAAAATATGTCAAAATAACTCACTTGATTCTGATACATGCTATGCAGGGAAAATATTTACTAAAATATAAGAAATGATCTAGTGGATCAGCTAACTAGGGTCTATTACAATAATGTGTAAGGATTTAATGGTGCATCATCTAGGATCCTTGAAATATCAAATACTAGTGGTAAATTGTCTAGTAGTTAAATATTTGCATATAAGATTATAACTATAATTAGAAAAAACAAATCTAAAACATGATCATTTATCTTAGCTTAAAATAAATTAGAATAATGAAGTCCTCAAATATTAAAAAATATAAAATTTCACCATACCATGGATATAAAATTTCACCATACCATGGAAACTAGCAAAAAATGATGTTGAAAATGTATTGGTTTTGATATGAAATTTGCATGTATATAAATGTAAAAGTGTAAATTTAGATTTGTAATCTCAAAATAATGAGATTATGGCCTAATTAAGTGATTGGTACAACCTTTGGAAAGTCCTTTATTCATCAATTATTAGATCTTTCTCCTAATTTGGGACTAGAAATAAATTAACCTAGATAAAATCAATTTTGAATTGTCATATTGATTTTGTACTGATTACATTATTCACCTTCATAGCCAAAAAAAAAAAAAAAGCATTTAAGGTACAACCAAGGAAAGATAATGGTATAACTTGAATTAAGTTGTTGATTAAATAATGACTCATTGCATTGAAAATAACACTTAACAATAGGATATATTTGCATCAATACTAGTGGCCAAATTTCATAAATAATTAAAATTATCATTGACATGTATAAACTACATTATTAATGATGGTATCTAGGTTGAATAAATAGTATATGAATGACCCGTAATAGAAGTATTGTATTTTGATTGAACAATTATATCCCTTAAATTTATATTTAATATTAACAATTAAATATTCATTATAAAATATTCACCTTAATGAAAATATTATAGACTAGGCTTCCATGTATGGACTGTCATAGAGGGTATGGATTGTAAAAAGAAGAATACACAATTAAATTCCTTATTATTTTAATTGATTCTTGGTCACCCAAGTCTGAATGGTATGACACAAGATATAAAACTAGCAATTAAATATTTTAGGAAATCTATTTTTCCCATAATGATGTAGGAGCATCTAGTGGTGTAGGGGCAATCATGCATCACCCAAAAAAATTGGTTTTCCTTATTTTATTTAGTTTTTTTGAGTCTCATGATGACACTTAAGGGGTGTAAGACAGTTAGAAGTCATAAAAGGTAAAAAATGGTCACTTACTATTTTTAGTAAATCAGCCTAAATGAGATTGTATGGACTTGAAAATTAACCCCAAGGAGACTGAAAAATGTATTCAATGGCAGAAGAATCATCTCAATATCTTGTAGTGTTAGGGAGATGTTAAATTTTTCATCTCGAGAAATTTCTCCAGTACAACTTAAAGCCCATTTAGTGAATCAAGCCCATGTGGTTGTAGCATTGTAATTTCTAAATTTCTAAATTTATTTTCTGAAAAGTAATCAAAAGTGGGTTATTTTCTATCCAATTTTTTTTTTTTTTGATATCTATTGTTTTTTTTGTGGGTGTTGGGTGGAGTAGCCCCTCATCAAGTGGTATCAAAGAAATTTTTCCTAAGTGTGTAAACAAATCACTAAATGTGAGGCAGTTTACACCAAGACTTTTGGTTGTGGGTTTTTGAGAAAAGTGATTAGAATGCCTTCGTGAAGAAAGTGTGGTGGTGGAAGAAATATTGTTGTACTAGAAGATGGTTTTGGAGTCTTGTAGAGACAAGTAAAAGCATTACAAGAGGAGCTATGTAGATAGTTTGAGCTAAGAAGAGAAGATGAAAGCGAGGATGAATCTGAAGGAGAACAGTTTGAAGAAGAACATGTAACAACAAGAGATCTTGAAGAAAAAAGATTTTTGAGGGCCATTTCCAAGATTGGAAAGAGGCCAAAGATCAATGTGCCTACATTTTTTAGAAATTTGAATCCAGAAGAGTTAATCGATTGGATCAATGATTTGGAAGAATATTTTGAATATGAAGAAGTAGAAGATTCTGAGAGGGTCAATTTTACAAAAGAAAAGTTGAAAGGCCTCTAGTATATGGTGGAAAGAAGTTCAGTTGCAAAGAAATAGAACATGAAAAGAGAAAATAACAAGATGGGACCTCATGATCAAAATAATGGAGACCAAAGACTAAGAGGAGGTTTCCACGAAAATTGTTTCCAGTGCAAAAGAGAATGACATAGAGCATTTGGGTGTCCTCAACATCAAGGAAGGACAAATAAAAGACCTAGGGGTAATGCATTAGTTGCACATGTAGATGAATATGTTGAGTCTTCACATTCTAAAGATGTAGAAAGAGGAGAGGTTCTTGTTACTAGAAGAGCCTTGTTGAATGAGGAGAAAGAACCAACTCAAAGGAAGAATCTATTTCACACAAGATGTAAGTGTGAAGGTAAAGTTTGCAATGTGATTATTGATGGAGTTAATAATGATAACCTTGTTTTAGAAGAAATGGTTAGTAAGTTGCATTTGGAGAGAAGAAGGCATCCAAATCCATACTGGGTTGCTTGGTTGTAGGACCATAAAGCTTTGGTCAATGAACAATGTCTAGTAAAGTTCAAAATTGGAAATTATCATGATGAGGTACTGTGTGATAATATTCCTATGGATGTTTGTCATATGTTGTTAGGGAGACCATGGCAGTTTGATCGGCCAACAATACATGATGGACATTCCAAGACTTATTCTTTGACAAAGGATGGAGTTCGACATAAGTTGAAGCCCCTAAAGGAAGTGGAAGAAAAGGCATGCAGTAGTGCCAAAATTTGTTTACAATTTTTTTTGGATGGTATGAAGAACAAGCATATGTGTTATGCATTGATTCCTAGAGCTAATAAAGAAGGTGAAGATATACCAGTGGAAGTTTCAGACATGTTAGAGGATTTCTATGACAATGTGTTAGATAATGTACCCTAGGGTTTGCCACCAGTGAGGAAGATTAGTCATTAGATGGATTTGATACCAGGGGCTAGTTTTTCAAATAGGGTAGCCCATAGAATGACTCCTACAGAGAATGAGGAGTTAAATAGACAAGTTCAAGAGCTAGTGAAGAAAGGAATGATTCGAGGGAGTCTGAGTCCATGTGTGGTACCTACAGTACTAGCACCAACGAAATATGAATGAAGAATGTGCATAGACTCTTGAGCCATTAATAAAATTACAATCAAATATAGATTTCCATTGCCAAAGATGGATGACCTTATGGATTGTTTGAGTGGAGCCAAGTACTTCACGAAGATTGAATTGAAGAGTGGTATCATCAGATCCGTATAAGAGAAGGAGATGAGTGGAAGACATCCTTCAAGACTAAAGAGGGCTTGTATGAATGGTTAGTCATGCTATTTGGGCTAACTAATGCACCAAGCACATTTATGCAGCCCATGAATGAGGTATTGAAATATTTTTTGGGAAAATTTGTTATTGTTCATTTGAATGATACTTTGATTTTTGGTAAGCCATTGGAGGAGCACTTGATTCATATCCAAAGAGTTTTTGAGAAGTTAAGGGAGGAGAAGTTGTTGATTAATCTAAAGAAATATAGTTTTGTGAAGAGAGAGTTGGTGTGTTTGGGATTTGCTATCTCAATCAAGGGTCTTAAAATGGATCCAAAGAAGACGAGGGCTATCATTGAATGACCTACCTTGAGAATTTTTATAGAGGTAAGATTATTTCATGTTCTAGCAAGTTTTTACAGAAATTTTATTAATAATTTTAGTAGTATTTATGCACCTCTAACTAAAGCAATGAGAGGGGACATAAAGGATTTTAAGTGGACTATAGGAGCATAAAAGATTTTCGATATTTTGAAGAATAAAGTTACAGAGCAACCTATTTTGGATCTTCTATATTTCAATAAGGTCTTTTAGGTAGATTGTGATGCTAGAGGCAATGTCATAGGAGTTGTTTTGAGTCAAGATGGTAAGAAAACTTCCTATTTTAGTGAGAAGTTAAACTAAAACTTGCATCGAAAGGAGGTGCAATGTTTACGCTGATTGTTTTTATATTAGTGGCAGTCAAATTAAAATACATGTTTTGAGTTATATCTTGCATGATTCAAGTTCCAAACATTTTTTTAGTCGAGATAGATTTAAATTTAAATAATATCAAATATTTTCCTCGTAAATGCTATCTCATTATTACATCAAAATTAGTCGCATGACCGCACATATCAATATGCCTGGGAAGGGTAATCCTTATTAGTTTATCAACAATCATTTAAGCTGCAATGCTCGCCATGTTCCATAATTATTAATATCATCATTATTATATCAAAATTACATGCATGAATACACATATCAGTATGCTTGGCAAGGTAAACCTTATTGGTTTATCAACAATCATTTAAGCTGCTATGCTCTCCATTTCATTCTATTTTTTATATGGCTTGTGCACAACCCCACCATAAAGGCCTGGATTTCCTTTAAAACTTTAGCTCATAATATAACATGCAACAAGGAAAATTCAAATCCAAGTCAGGTATCTGAATCTTGAGAATGATCCTCCTATTGGAATAGGGCCACTAAGTTGGTTGTTAAAAAGATATTTGAAAAATTCAAGCCATAAAAAGAAAGCTAATGATTATTTTTTATTTTTCAACAAATGCACTTGACAAAAGAATTAATTTAACTTTAAAAATCTACCAAATTATTTATGCCACCTCCAAGAAATAAAAACAAACATGATTTAAGAAGATACAAGAATAGTTACATGTGCATTCCCTCTAAAGATCAAAATCAAAGTATCTTTAAACCTAGATTTAAATCAGACATTTATGATTGTTAATGTTGGCATTAACAAAGATGAAAAATTTCTAAAATAGATATATGTGTGTTGTATTAACTTAAATTATATAGAAAATTTTATATGATAAGAAAGATATATAGACTTACACCCTCATTACATTGTTGTTGTCATGACAGGTGGTACAAAGCTATGTACAAGGATCAATTATTGAATTATTTTTTAATATAAAATTGGTTTCCAAATCATGGAAACAAACAATTTTTTTTGGAGGGAGCGCTTCTCTTATTAGAATTAGTACCAAATTATTAGGATAGGAATGTTTGAAGATTTATAATGAGCTTGTAGATTTAATAGAAAATAAATAGTCATCATGAATATATTGCATTGGATTTGCTACATAGCTTACTCAACATTGACCCCTATTTATAGAATATGGAAAATAAAGTCCAACAAATCAATGCCAAAGCAAATGGGAGGAAAGGCCAAATTGTAACCTAGACCAAAATAGCTTGAAATCATATTGGTGAAGACTTCTTACAAGCTTAATTTGTTTATTGACAAAGTCCTACAGATATTGTTATAATTTCTAAATCTTTCTCTTTAATGTCTAAAACAGGCCTATTAGTTGACTTGTATATAGCACAATATTTAATTAATTCTTATAATTATACTAGAACAAGAAACATAATACTAAGTTACAAATAGAGCATAATATATATCATATATCTATAGAAAGTGAAGCACCAAAATACCTTAAATTGTGTACCAATGGAAGAAAATTTCAAAGACTTTGAAGACTCCTCTAGGAGAGGAGGGAAAAGACCTACAAAAAAAGGGCATTTTGAAGCATTGAAGAGGTCTTGATGCTCTGCTACGAATTGAACTAAGACTGTAATTTCAAATACATACATAATAAGCAGTCATAGTGGTAGCATAGTCTCCATGAAGCTGCTTCTTTTGCATGTTCATTTTTTGAAACAAATACTTATTTTTTGGAGTGAAGCCCATCCGTATTAAACAAACACATCCACCATCTATAGAGCTCATTTTCCTTTCCATTGTGTTTTGTTATTTATAACTTAAATAGATGGTGAGTCTATGATTTAAACTTTGTAACCAAAGCCGAGTTTTAGAAAGCACCTGTCAAAATACTAAGATAGGTAAGTTGTAGCTAGGACGTGCTACTTAATAATAAAGTGGAATAATTGTGCTAAAATTGATAAATAAGTAAATATACAGACATTTTAACTACTTTACATGTGATTACATTTCAAGGCCTATGATAAGATGGAATTACATCTCGAGTTCTATCGTATCCAGTGACGCTTAATGGAGGATGCTAGATATTTTTATATAGGAAATAATTGCAGGGCGTCTTTTTTATCCCTACCATTTGTGGTTTTCAATAATTTAAATTCCACCCATAATCTTGATTCATTTATGGGTTGTAGTGAAGAAAATTGAATTTCTACATTGGATATTGCAACATATCAGGAGAAATGCAAGAGTTCTATGTCATACTTGTCAACCCTGTCTAGTCTCAAACTCATCTAAAAATCTAAAATGTTATGTAAAGTTCAACAGTCAAAAGGTCGATTTTGGCCAATAAAAGTAGGGTAAATATTTACCCTTTTTGTGGAAAATGAGGTATAAATTTTCTATTGATTGTTTGACCATTGAATGTGATGATGTTTAAGTGGAATGATATAATTCAAGTGAATTGCTTCACAATTCTATTTTTAAAATTTTCATCATTTATGGAGAATAGGTTATTACTTAGAAATGTGGGACTCGTTAATAAGAGTTTTGCTAAACTAGATTTGTTTTAAAAAAAGAGCAATAGATTTTATTATCTTGATTAGATAGCTTATTTATGGTCTCATATTTATTTTATTTTCCAAAAGTGGAAGATTTTAAATGATCTGAAAAGATCATTATATCACAAGCCAACATGCAAGATGAAAATAAGGCTTTGGAATGCGAAGGGTACACTTCCATATGCACAAAAAAGATTGAAAAACTGAATACCATTAAAGCCTATTATTCCTTGCCATTAGGCACTCTACTAAGATGCAGAAGTTGTAATTTAAGTTGAACACATGGATGGACGGGAAAGGCTACACGTCCCTTGAAGAACTGAAGTGGAAGTGGAAGATAAATCTCCTCTTACTATGGATCTCAATGGCTAAACTAAAGTTGTAATTTTATTACCCTATTTTTGTGTAGATGAAAATAAGGTTTTAGAATGCGAAGGGTACACTTCCATATGCACATAAATGACTAAAAAATTAAATACCATTAAAGCCCATTATCCCTTGCCTTTAGGCACTCTACTGAGATGCAACTGTAATTTAAGCATTTTAACTACTTTACATGTCAGAATGTAGAAGTTGTTGACGAGATATAAAACTCATGAATCCACCACTTCACTAAAAGCCCTGGTGGAGGAAGCATGATGTTAATTATGTGCCTCTTCTTCATTGTTGAGGACACCACAAATTTAATGAGTTTTTCAGTTATCGCTCTATTTTTTATCACTCAATTGATTTTAATTGAAAATTTCAATACTTCATTCATTGTAACAAAGTAACACCAAAAAATTCCCTTCAAATGGCCTCCCATAATTGTAGTTCTCTAATGGTTCTAGGGTCCTACCATGCTTTATCAAGCTTCTCCTCCATCTCACCCATGACCTTCACTCCATTTCCCCACTTTGACATCTTTTACCTTCTACTAAATTTCCTAAGAGTATTTTCTAACTTCTGTAGCCAACATAATCCCTACACGAGCTAGCAGAAAAATATTCCTTGTTTCTTTCACACATTGAACTATAGAGCCGATACACTAAATTAGTAGAGAAAACAAAGGATATATTAAATAAAACATGAAATAGGACCATGCTAGAAACCAAGAACCATGCTAACAATCATCAAATATATCTTGTTGTGTATGTTCTCCTCAGATACATCAAGAGGAATTATCAGCCCACCATTATTGGTGTTTTGGATGGCAACTGCTAACTTTTATCATTGGCCAAATTTCTCTTAGTGGTGATGTTATAGAATACCTTGTCGGTAAGTTTCTTGGAGTTAATAGGGCTCATTTAACAATTCAAGGGGTCCAATTAACTCACAAATTTTTAATTTAACTACCACTTTGATAGCAACCATTTTATTTTGGTAAAAAACTAATATCATCAAATCTTTGGATTTACATTTATGTGATAATAGTTGTTGCTAGAAACATTGTAAAGTTTTAACATAATGTTTTATGTCTTCCAATCTCACCTACATAAGTCACCCTGTATAATTCTAATAATATCTTAGAATCCCTTTAAGCGATCATACTTGAAATTCCAAGGACATTCTAAGACCAAGGTTTAGCTGCTTAGCCCTTCTAACTCAACCACACTCTTTGTGGTTTTACCCAATATTTATAGAAATAGAAGGTCCCTTGACTAAGGTAATCTATCTCTCTCTCTCTCTCTCTCTTCATTTATAACTATCTTTTTTGTTGTGTTGAACGCTCCTTTCAGATACTGGTTTGTTCATTTTTGGCTTCTTGTTTCCCCTGATTTTCTTTTCTCTAGTCTTGAAAATTGAAATGTAACATTGCTTTTGAATAAAGTAGTCTTAAGCTAGCTAGATTAGGTCTACAATATCCGATCTTTGTCCTTAATGTGAATCCAAACAAGGCCTCTTAATGGATTTTTCCTTAAAAATTATGTGCTTTTTAGAGAGTTGGATTGTATGGACATATTGATTGGCCTTTAAATGTGTGAAGGGTTTTGATTTCATTAGAATTGTTAATTTTATCTCATTATGGTGTAAACGTCATCCAAAGGATATGCAAGAATATCAACCTATCCCTTTCCCACCATACAAATATGACAGTTATTGGAACAATACATATTTACTATTTTGTTTCTTAGGCTACTCCATGTACGTAGAATATAAGATAAGTTCAATGGACGTATGCAAGCTAAGTTCAATGGACATATAAACACTATATGTATTAGGTAGTATGTGAAGTAGATCAACACGTTTAGTTTTTCTAGCTAACACTTGAAGTTAAATTTTTTTGTGGGTGTTGTAGTAATGGCAGTTGAACAATCACAGCACAGAAAGACTTATTCATAGCTTTTTTGGTGAGTGAATGTCTAAGAACAGTGAAGAGGAATCCATACATAAGAACAATCCCTCTACCCATGGTCACACTAACAAGTCCTCTACTAGAGGAGGGACAGGAGGACATGCCTCTTCCCCTGATGATGTTGATTCAAACAACCCCACTATTCCAGTGCAACATTAGCAAAAGAAAAAGATTGCAACCTTTTCTATTGTGGAAAATGATGACCATGAAGAGAAAAGTGATTAAGGCCAAGATCATGAAGTGGAGAAGTATGTAGAGAATTTCATTGATAAACATAAGTCCAAGATTGAATGATTGAATAGTGAATGATTTTATATTTTATTCATTTTAATAAATCAAAATATGAGATAAATATACAATTTGTAATTTAAGAGCTGAAAGACATAATCTAACAATACAATTTCAAACCTTGTAATTTTAAACCCTAAAAAAATCTAACAAAGCTAGCGTATGGCTGGGAGAATCTCACATGGACTAAAATCAAGTAACTGATACAAACCTTAATTGTGAACAACATAATGTTTGGAACTGCCTCTTAGGGAGCCATTATACCCTTCTTTGAATATCCTCTAAATTAAGTAACCAAATGAAGTCAAAAGTTAGACATGCGGATGGGTGCCACTTGAACATGCTTTCCACCAACAAAAGCTCGATATCCATGTCATAAAGAATTGGGGCTTATGTAGTTTTTGAAGAAATCCTTCACCTTGCTAGAAAACTGTGCAGATAGTTTATCCAAGTGTAGGATTTTGAAGCTACGCAAATTATTTCTAAACCATTTGATCCTCTCTTCCTCCATCACATTGAAAGGGGTCCTGTCTAAGCTAGGACTGGACAAAGTTTATCTTCACCTAAAATTGCTCCTTGTGTTTTCCTAAAAAGCTCACTTTTCCTATGATAGAGTTATTATCATATCCACCGAGCATAGAAGTACCTTCTCTCAAGGCATACATGACAAGGCCCCTATTGAACATCACTCTAGGAAAAACTTCATGAATGAGCCCCAATACAAAACTGTCATTGTGGTTGCCCTGGACAGCAAAACCCGTATTCAAATGGAGATGAAATGATACTAAAGAGTGTTGAATATAGAGACAGAGTAGCAACAGTAGAATAATATGGTTTCTCTTCTAAAGGAGCTCTTTTGAAAGGAAAGAACATAATTTTTTTTATGGTCATGCTTCAATTCACTGAAATCTCCCACCCCACTAACTAAATGCTGCAAAAACCAAGCCAAAAATGAATGTTGATATTGGCATTAAAATCTACCGAAAATATTATAAAATAGGCATTGCAAGTTTCTGCATATGGCATGGGAAATTTTGCAGTTTCCAATTATGATAGATTAGATTGCAGGCAATAGCAGTTCAATTTCCTGAAAGATTTGGTAGGCAACAATAGTTTAACTATCCATAAATTTTTTCAACCGTTCAGAATTTATTTTCAGGCGTGAGACAATTCTGGTGGGAAAAACCCACAGTAAATAGCCTATCAACTAATGATGCTAAAAATAAATATTATATCTATGATCAAGAGCTTTATGTTATAGTTCAGGATTTGAAGAAATGCATACACTATTTTTTGAAAAAATGTTTTTTTTATATACTAATCATCAGGTCTTTAGTATCTTAGTAGTGAAGGAAAGTTAAATCAAAGGCACTTAAAATGGGTTTAGTTTTTGCAAAGTTATACTTTTGTTTTGAAGCACGGGAGTGGAAAGTAAAATAAAGTTGCAGATACCTTAAGTCGAAGGAATTTTTTTTGATAGAGATGAGAATAGAGGTTGTTGGGTTCAATGAACTCAAGAGTTTGTATCCTAAAGATCCAAAATTTGCAAAATATTGGAAGGCTTGTTTGGAACTTGTTACTTTGGATAGTACGAAATGGTTGGATTTCTTAATCCAAGATGGGATTTTGTTCAAAGGAATCCAATTGTGCATTCCAAGGAGTTGAGACTTGATCACACTATTGACTGAGATTTGAAGATGACATTTGAGATAGAGGGTCAACAACATAGGATGTCTAATTTTGATGATGAGGATTAAATAATCTAATTTGTTGAAGGTGGTGAATAGGAGTTTTGGCAACCTATTGAGATTTTTAGTAGGAGATAATCCCAAGGGATGGGATTTGGTTATACCATAGGAAAAATTTTCTTATGAAAATTTTGTCAAAAAGAGTACTAGTAAATCCCCATTCAATATTGAATATGGGAGTAGTTCGAGGAATGCTTCCGAGTTGAGGAAAATGGACAAATGGGAAAAGAGTAGTGTTGAGGCAAAAGATTTTGTAGAGCACCTAAAGAACTTGCACAAAGAGGTAATGAATCACATCAATAAGATGAATTCTTAGTAAAAATCTAAGGCTAATTAGAGGAGGAGATTTAAGGAATTTCATGTTGGAGATGAAGTCATGGTTCACCTGAGGAAAGAAAGGTTCCCAATGGGAACATATAACATGTTGAAAATGAAGCAATTTGGACCACACAAGATCCTAAAGAAGCATGATTTAGGAAATGCTTATGAGGTAGAGTTTTTGAGTGGAATAAATATTTCTTGTGTGTTCAACATTTCTAATTTGATAGAGTATCATGAAGGAGATATAGAGAATGGACTGATAAAAGAACAATGGAATATTTTGGAACCTACTTCAGAGAAGGAAGAGATAGAAGAAATCTTGGATAGCCATGTGGACATAAGTATGAGAAATAGGTACTATGAAAAATATCTGGTTAAATGGAAAGGAAGGCTTGTTGAAGATTCATCATGGTTTTCTAAGGTATAGGTTGACTATCTTGGTTTTCCTCCAACACCAGAGAAGTGACAGGGTCACTTCTCAAATTACCCTAGGTGCTTGATGCAAGAGCATCCAATGGTGTAGGGGTAATATTGCATCACCCAAAAAAATGGTTTTACTTATTTTATTTAGTTTTTTTGAGTCTCATGATGGCACTTAAGGGGTGTAAGATAGTTAGAAGTCAGAAAAGGTCAAAAACAATCACAAACTATTTTTAGTAAGTTAGCCTAAATGGGATTGTATGGACCTAAAAATTTACCCAAGGAGCAACACTAGAAACATATCGGATGGCAGAAGAATCATCTCAATATATTATACCATTTGAGAGATATTAAAGTTTTCATCTTGAGAAATTTCTCCAATATAGCTTCAAATTCAAATTTGAAACCCTTAGAAGCCTCAAAAAAGCCCAAAAAAATGGACAAAATGGTCTTCAAATAATTACAACATTTTAGATCACTTTGAGATATTTCCAACGATATATTATAATATAAAATTAAACACCCAAGTCAAAAGTTATGGCTCTAGGAAGTTGTCCCACTAAAAAGTGAATTTCAGTAAAATATCTTCTTGGGCAGAAAATCAAATAGCTAGACTTTTTGTGCCAAAGCAAAAGGGAAAGTTACACTTTCCATAATATTCTAAAGTGGTTATTGGTGTAAAATAAAGGTTTAAGTGGAGGTTATAGGTGGTGGCTCCATTAGTGCAGGTTGTGTCTTCGAATAATAGTTTTTTATTATAGAGTTGATTTTTACTTGTAGTGAGTCAAGCTCATGTGGCTATAACATTGTAATTTATGAATCTTTAATTTCATTTTCTGTTTTGATATCTATTATTATGTTTGTGGGTGTTGGGTGGAGTAGACCCTTACATTAATAATGATGGCATCTAGTTTGAATAAATAGTATAGGCATGACCCATAATAGAAGTATGACATGTTGATTGAACTAGTATATCCCTTAAATCTATAATTAATATTTACAATTAAATATTCATGATAAAATATTCACCCATATGAAAATATTATAGACTAGGCTTCCATATATGAACTGCCATAGAGGGTATGGCTTGTAACAAGAAGAGTACACAATTAAATTCCCTATTATTTTAATTGATTCTTGGCCACCCAAGTTTGAATGGTATGACACAAGCTATACAACTAGCAAGAAAATATTTTAGGAAATCTATTTTTCCCATAATGTACAATTTACAAGTTGAATAATGTCACATCTCATTTAATTAGCCTAGCTTAATCATAAAATTACTATATTAATTGTTTAATAGTGAGTAATTAAGAAAGATAATTTTGTTATGTTAATTATTACTTTAAATTTAAATAAGAATGATCATGATGGTGATGAGTTATTATGTTAATATAATAGGAACCAATGACACTCTCTCATGTTAGAGAGAGTATCATCAAGGAGAAGGTTTTAGCTGATGGTCATAGCTTGTCATGATGCAATCACACACACAAACACACTTAGAATCATGTAGCTAGGTTGCATAATATTAGTTTATATATGTGTCCCTTACTTGTATATAGGTTTATAAGAATGAAGCATAGAGAGCTCATGTCAGTAATGGGTCATGAGCCACACTTAACACAAGATTGCGCTACTAGTTGATATGTATTGTATTTTGAAATTTTGTTAAAATGAGTCCAAACTAATTAGGTATTGGCATATTAATGCAAAATGATATTTTATTTAATTATTATTATAATAAGATAATAAAATTATTATTAAATAAATAACATCATAGTTAATATTAAAGTTATAAGAAAATAATTAACATTATTAATGAATAATATTATATTTCAATTTCTTATTTTATTATTTTTTAAAAGAATGTAATAAAATAAAAAGGGGGGAAGTAAATTGAAATCATCTCTCCACGTGTTGGAAGTGTTTCCTCAAATTGCATGTATATTAGCATGAAGGTGCTAGTAATGGTTGGGGAAATTAGCTTGCATTTGGTAGTTGATGGGTTTGAAAAGTTTGGAAGGCCTTTTCAAAGAAAAATATGCTATTTTGATAGGAGGATATGGAGTAGATGGAAGCGAATTAGATGTGCAAATTCTCTTACTAAGAGTTTTACACCATTGAAATGAAAAAATGGGGAAGTAGGAGAGTTGTGGAACTTGGTTTTGGGTTGTTAATTCTCATATCACTTGTTGGTATGAAGAAATTCTCTAATTTCCCAGGTTAAGTAGGAGTTATTTTAGCTTCAATTCTATGGGCCATTGTTGTTGCATTTATATGTTTATGTGAGCTATTCTCACAACATTGAGGCTATGGAGTTTCACTAGCTATAAATTAACTTGTCCCAAGCTATTTTATGCCTTATATAGTGGCTTCACACAAAATCTTTTGAATTGGTAATAGTGGAGTGAGTATTCTATTTATTTTTCCATTGTTTGAAATTATGTTTACAAGGTATTGGTGAAGTAATGATCTATGGTTTTCTTTGTAAAGGATTAAATTGTACATGTGAACAAATAAGAGAGAATTAAAAATAATATGAGAGGAAAAATGTTCCATACAGATATCAATTCCATTCTTTTTTAGAATATTTTTTGTACTTTTCGTTGGGAATAACCTTGAGCATGATTTTATCTCATCTTATACAACTCTTCATATATTCCTATTATTTATCTTTTAGAACCTAGACTCTAGCAAGATTGATACCCCTCAACTATGAAAATATGATTATGTGTAGATTATCATTATGCAAACCCTTAGGTTTTGTATTATTCCATTCTCCTAGATCATAAATTTATCGTATACTATTGTATAAGTACAATCACTCAAGGCACATGGTCTACTTTTCAAATTTCCTTTGCTTTCTCTTAGGTTTCTCTGATGACCTGACATGGTGGGGGGCCCAACAGGGCTCCCCCATCCAAAAATACTATTCCACATTAGGGTACAACTATGGGTTTTGCAACCTCATCTTTTAAAGGGGTTTTGTCGTGTGCCCCTAGAAAATCCCCTATCGCCCCCCTTTAGGGATGGACTCCTTTTTTGAGAATGAGGATCCAACATCTTACGTGGATAAATTTGTGGGTGGGAGCATGTTGACTATGGTTGTTCAACATTCTTTGTCCACCTCATGCTCTGTTGATGGATCAGAAGTCAATGTCCTTGATCAAATTTTGGATGAGGTAATTAAAGGTTTAAATTTTTCTTTGGTAGGAAAATTCTTATCAAACTGCTCGAACATTGATCGAGTACGAAAATGGGTTGATGATACCTAAAATCTTAAATGTAGCATTTATATAAGCGTCATGGCTAAATGTTTATTCCTATTTAGTTTTGTTTTACATGAAGATATGATTAAGGTCCTCAAGGGTGGTCCTTGGGACTTTGATTGAGGTTTTAAAAAAAATGTTTCCTTTTGTAAATGGAAACCAAGCTTTGATGTTTTGGCTGACCTTGGTAAGGTAGCTCCTACTTGAGTTCACCTGCTTGGTCTCCCTTTGGAATTTTGGAATCATGGCATCTTTAAAGAGATAGTTGAATCTTTTGGTACCCTTTTGGCTATGGAAAAAGTCACTCAACTCAAATCTCAACTTGTTTTTGCTAGAATTTGTGTTAATGTATCCATTAATACAATCCTCCCAACCATGGTTACTCTAAATTCAAAGTTTGGTAAGTGGGTTAAACCCTTGGAATATGAAAATGCCAAAGATTTCTACTAGATCTATAACAAGTTTTGTCATTTACAAAATGTTTGCAATAATATACTTATAGATTCTCTGAATGGGAAAATGGGTGTGTCACAAACCCCCCCTTCTAAAAGTGTTGAAATGACTAACTCTAGGACTGATGCTGAAAATCTTTTGAATCCTACCTCACTTGTGGCTAATCCTTTGTCAGGGGATGATCCTACTAGGAGTTTTTCTATTGAGAAGACTTAAGAATCCCCAAAATTTTGCGGACTCTAATACTTCTCCAAAAAGGGAAAAAGATTTTGCTTCTCCCAAGGATGGGTCAATAGAGCCCTTGACTACCTATAATGAGAATGATTTTGAGGCCATTTTTCTAACCAATCCTATTCAACCTGGTTTGGTTTGGGAAGAACAAGAACAAGCTTATAGTCTTGTATCCAATATTTTGGAGATTGAAAAGCCAACTCTTGATCTTGAATCATAAGGAGATATGTTCTCTTTCCTAGAAAATAACTTAGATGCTCCTAAGGAAGGAGAGATAGACCAACAACAGGAACATAGAAAGGATTATTCTTCTCCTATTTCCTCTCCCAGGAAATTGCAACAGGTAGAAGACTAGCAATCATCTCTAAACAATAGGGATGAAAAAGGTATAAAGGATGCTATGGACCTACTGGGTTTCTCCTCTCCCCCTACTAATGCAGTAGCTGAAGAAGAATAGAATCAGCCAAATAAAAAGTCTAGAAAGAAAAAGAAACTTGATGTGGGTGGAGGGAATGAATTCAGAAGGCCGCCCCTGAAGGAGTCAAGGAACAAAGACACAACCTGAGATGTTACCTCTAGAAAACAAAAAAATCTTGACTCTCTCTTAGGAGCTAAGTCAAAAAAGAAGTAAGTGGTGGGGGTCTTCCCCCCATTGCAACATCAAGGTGGTGTTGTTCTTTTTGTAGTTAAAAATGAAATTGATTTCATGGAATATCAGGGGCCTAAACATCCCATTCAAACAACATTTGTTAAAAACTTGTATAGCTGATTGTAAACCATATATTTTATTGATTTAAGAGACTAAAATGAAAAAGGATACCTTTGAAAAAGATGTTAAGTTCTTCTAGCCTAACACCAACTTTGTTGTCAATGATGTTGATGGTGCTTCGGGAGGCATCCACACTTGTTGGAATCTTGCTAGACTGATTGGCTTTATCAGGTTTTGTAATAAAATTTCCTAATGGTATCCTTTGAAGACATTGTTACTTCAGCTAAATGGAACTTAATAAACATTTATGGCCCCAACTCACACCTTGATAGACTTGTTGTATGGATTTTTTTGGTATTTGAAATAAATAACAGATATGATGATTTATGGATGTTGGGAGGGGACTTCAATTCCCTACTATTTCCTTCATAAAAGCAAGGAGGTCTGGTTGACTTCTCAAAAGGTATGATGGATCTTGTGGGGTTTTTAATTCATGGGTCTAATGGATATCCCTTTGATTGGAACACTCTTTACCTGGTCTAATATATGTCAAGGCAACCATCTCATTCAAGTCAAACTTGATTGCTTTCTCATCTCCTCAAACTGGAATATACTTTAGGACCTTACTCTCACTGCCTTTCCAAGAATGGGTTTGGACCATAATGCTCCCCCCCTTAGTTGGGATAATAAAGTTTCCAAAGGTGTAGTGCCTCCCGTGTTAATGTACTCCTATGATACTTTTTGTGTGTGATTGATGTCATTCAATTATTGCTTATGTTTGATACATACTCGAGACTATGTTGTTGACCATTTCATCATGTTGTTTGGTTGGTTGACAGTTCTGCTTACTAGACTTGGTTGTTTACGACACTATTATTTTGATATGTGGACATATGTGTTTGATGTTATGCTTATGCAGTTGTTACTTATCATTTAATGATGATGTTGTTTAGAATATGGTTATTGATTGAAGTTCAGGTGAGAGGGACGGTGTGGCATCACTCATCAGTGAGCACCCTACCACACTGCAAATCTCTCTCACGGTGTGCATGGAATTATATATATATATGTTGTTTCAACACTCAATTTTATGCAGGATTGCAGGTACCCAAGCCTTGATTCCACCTGCATTGTCAGGACAGGGCGAGCCTCATAAATCCCAATGGGTATGAAGTTGAAAATGGATTTGACAAGAAAGCATCCTCGTCCGTGTCTATTGTCCTGTCAATGTTTAATGATGTCGTCCGTCAATACCCCATCTTGTTCAGAATCATTTTGTCTTATGTCATTCGTTTTGAGCGTTTAGTTTAATATGTTAATTGTTTGATTCTAAAGTGTTATCATTATTTAGTGATGATTGTTGAAATTAATTTAATTAAGCATCAAACTTAATTAGTAAGATGATTTGTGAAATTACCAAGGATTTAATTAAATATTAAATTAGTTTAAAAACTTAAAATTATATTTGTAAAATTAAAAGAATAATATCTTAATTGCAGCTTTGTAAATTTTCAATTAGCAATTACATAATATTGTTTATTTAATTAAATAATATTGTTTATTGAATTAAATAATATTATTTATTTAATTGTTGTTAAGGATTTATTCAAAAATAAATAAATAAATATTTTGCTAATTATTATAATTAAGAAGGGGTAAATTTAAAATATATATATAAGAGTACTCGTGAGTTGATTTAATTTAAATACAGTAACATTATTCTACCCAATACAATATTAAACCAAAGGTGAAAAATAATGTCAACGATTGAAAATTATTAAATTTAAAGCTTAAGTGAAGGTAGGTTCATGTTTTCTCTAAATGAAAGGATTTCACTAACAGGTGGAAACTCTGGTAAAAAGAAAATGTCGGTGAAATTGCCACCCGTCCCCTTAACTTGAAAGTATTCTTTAATTTATTTTGGGGTGGATGGGTAAAAGGAGACATGGAGAATTTTTACAAAAGGAGATACGAGAGTTCCAACAAAAAAATAACTTACTCTGTAAGGTAAAAAGGATTTTCAGCAGAGAGATTTGGAGGAATAGAGGAAGTAAAAAGGTGAAAAGAAAATTATAGATGAAGAAATTTTGTAATGTGCTCGCCAATTTCTATTGCCACAAGAAGACCTTCAAGTTGGTGGTTTTATTTTACATTGTCAATATATTTTGTTGATTTGCATTTTTTTTACATGAAAAACAATTATGCATTTGCTTGAAATTCTCTACATTTTTTTAGCAAATCCATTTTGAAGCATTTCAGTGATCATGGCATTGTATGTAATGTAGTCTCTTGTAGTATGTAAGGACAAATTGCAGGTTAATGCAACCCATTTTGTAAACCTCTCAATTATTTAATCTCTCTCACAGCTATAATCATGGGCAGGTTAATGCAACCCATTTTGTAACCTCTCGATCATTTAATCTCTCTCACAATAATATACACAATTCACAAATAATAATAAGTTAATTTTGAAAAATATTTATAAAAGCTCAAAGATAATAGGGAGGGTCCTTAGAATAATGTATATAGATTTCTTCTTTTTTTAAATCACTAATCTAGATCTGTTTCATTATAGATTGCACTTTTAAGGTTTTAGGATGAGAGAGGATGCTTAAAATATTGTGGAGCTGTTGCATTTTATTGACAAATGTGATTTCATGATTATTTGTATATAAATAAGTAAAATTATGCAAGGCCAAAATTAAAGGAGGCTCCACGTATTCCTAGGGGATCTTTAAAGAAGGAAAGAAAACAATTAAAAGAAAACAAAATCATTACCTATTACTTTTTCTTATTTAGAAAGTCAAGGAAGTTAGAAGATAAATATGGAGACATTATTTTATTTTAATAATTGGCTACTTTTATTTAAATTTTAATATTAAAATATTTTATTAAGGATTTGACAGTAAGTGGGAAATTATATTTATTTTCCTTGGTATCTTATTTATTTAAATATTTAAATGATATGTTAATTTTAATTATAAATCAGAAAGCTATCTATTATTAACAATCTATTGTATTAATTTTAAGTAAAATAATAATAATAATAATAATAATAATAATAATAGTAACATAGAATAAAAATTATAAAGTTAATATATATTTTAATTATTATTTAATATATAAAGAGCATGGTAAAATTAGTAGCGTTTTGTCCTAGTGTAAATTTAGGGCAGATTAGTTACATTTACATGGTTCCACCTTTCAACGATGTGCTCTTTTATATTTATACTTAATGATGAGTTTCTTTTATATTTTATATTTTAAGGTAATTTGTTCATGTTAAAGTGGAGTAAATAGGTATTTGTTTTAGAAGGACGATAATCGAGTCCTTTAATTAGTTTTTAAATGATCTCTTCATGAATGAATAGGTAAAAGGTAATTTTTTTTTTATGCTCTTATAATTTACTATTTTGGCTGTGAAAATTAATTATCAAGAATCCATTATATCTTCATTATGTAATCTTTGAAGTTGCTGAAATTAGATTTGTGTTCAAATACATTTCAAATTAGGTTTATTTTCAAAACGCATTTAAAATCATATTTATTCTCAAATGCATATAAAAATTTGATTTATTTTCAAACTGTATTCAAAATTAGATTTAATTTACAAGTTATTTAAAATTAAAATTTATTTACAAATTCTTTTAATACTAGAACTGTGAGTTGTGAGTTGTAGATAAATCATTTATGTTAGATTAAGTAAATTTATTTAGTTTATAATAATCAAGGTATATATATATAACATGCATAAATAGGTGGTAAAGAGTAGAGTTAGTTGTTTTGTGAATTTATATCATCATGTAAAAAAACATGCTTTTACCTAATTAGGTTATTTGTCATTATGGATATGGAGACAAGTGCATTTAAATTAGTTTTAATTACAAGCCCATTTAAAATTAAATTTATTTACAATTCCTCTAATATTAAATTTGTGAATTGTGTATATTATTTTGAAATAAATGTACATGTTACTTAAAGTTAAAGTTATTTACGAACTCCCTTACTATTAGATTTGTGATTTGCCTAAATGTTATATTTTTGATTAAATTTATTTGTAATAAACAAACAGGTTACGTTCAAATTAAATTTATTATTTTAAAATAACAAATATATATAGGTTATATTTTAAATTTTAATCAATTTGAAGTAAACAAAAGTACATGCTAGGAATTTTAAATCAAAAGAAATCTAATGTTTTCAATACTATAGGTTTTCACAAGTGCTTTATCTATTTAAAAGATATTATAAAGGAAATGCTTTTAATCATAGTGGATTATTTAATTATTTATTACATTATCTTTAATAAGTTTGGATTATGTTCACGTTCAAATGAATGGGTATTTATAGTCATCCTTGAACATTTTTGGATAGTTATTTTGTTTATATTCTGAGTGCTTGTTGGAATTGATTTTTTATGCATACTAGTGGTTCCATGTTGATCATATTTTCCTCTTGCTTTATTTTTCTTTTGAGGTAATCTTTATGTATAGACATGTTTTGGATAAGTTGGGAACCCGCAAATGCTTAAGTCACTTCCTTTTGATAAGTTATGGGTGGTAGGTTGTTAGGCTTCCAGAGGCAATGAGAAACCTATTTTGTGTGTATTTTTCCCATGATTAGACCTTTGCATTGACCTTTGTGTTTCCATTGCTCATATTTCTATTTTGAGCTCGTGGGTGTACCTTGTTGCATGATTTTCCTTGCCTTTGGTTATGACTATGAGCAAGATGGTTCATGCCTCGCACGTGTATTCATGTTGTGGATTTTATTTTTGGTACACCCTTGCTATTGTGAGTCTTGTTTTAGAACTGTTGGGGAGGGTGGCTCTTCATGGGGGCCGGTACACAAGGGGACTGTTAGGGTAACCCATGGAAGATTTTCCTAAACAAGCGTTGTACTTGTTTGATGTTGTTTTATGTCAGTGTTTAGTTAGCCTTGTCTTCTTGACCTTGTTTGGATGTGGATCTTTTCTTGACATCTCCTAGCACGGGGGGTGGACCTTCGGGTCCACACGGTCGGGTGGAATGTGCTATGCACCCCACTGGGTTCCTACAATGTGTTCGCAATGCAAAAGCGGATGCAAAGTTCCAGAGCTTCACTTGGTTGAAGACTGCTCCTCATTTTGTACCCTAATCCTCGTTTATGTAATTATTCTTGTACTTGATGTACTCTTCCCATTGTTATAAGGGAAGCATTATGTAAGGTATTAATGTATTCATGATGTGTTGTATCTGTGGAAACATGCTCCACAATTGTACTATTGAACTATGAATTGAATTGTAATAAAATGTTGTATCGTTTTCCCCTCTTTTGATCATGGACGATTGTATGTTATCATTATGTAATCTTGGATTTCATTCGCTTTCATTTTGATAAAATTTTTCATTTCGTAATGACCCTTCCGTGTACCCCAGAGGACGTAGACGAATTTGTAAATGCATAATTTCTATTCATGTAATGAATGTACAGATTTATCTTATGCAATGTTTCGCTTTCAAAAAAAATAAATTATGCAGTGTTTGTTGTCCTTTGGGGTTCACACGGTGGGGCGTTACAAAAGGACCTTTTCCTTTCATATATGAAATAATGTAGACCCAACATCTAGATTTCAAAGCTCTAGTGGAAAGTTGGTAGAATGAACCGTGTACTGGAACTCCTAAGTTTTTCATGGTCAACAAATTAAAAAAAGTTAAAGAACGTGTCAAAGGATGTCCGTAAGTCGTCTTTTGGAAACATTTTCCAAATAAATAAATCATTAAGAGAAAAGAGATTTAATATTTGATGGATCAGGGAGTGGTTAATGAATCCATATGCAATGAAGAATGGGACCTGAGAATTCAATGGTTCAAAATAAATAAAGAAGAAGAAATCTTCTAGAAATAGAAATCTAGGATATAATGGCTGGTGGGAGGGAACATGAACACTATTTTTTTCACCAATCAACTTTAAAGAATAGAATAAGAAATAGGATCGGATTTCTTAAAAAAGAAGATGGATCAATCCTTAATTCGAAAGATGAAATTTTTGATGAAGCAGTATCATTCTTCTCAAACATCCAAAATGCTCTTGTTGCTAATCCAGATGAGCTTGAAAACCTATTGCAGGTTATTCCTCAAGTCATCTTTGATCAAGATCTAAAAGATTTATCCAAATTTGTTTCTCTCGAAGAAGTTAAGACTACAATTTTCTCTTTTGGTGCTTATAAAGCCCCTGGACTAGATGGTTTCCCTCCAACCTTTTTCCAAGACTTTTGGGAAGCCATCTCTGTTGATCTGTTTAATGTTGCTTGTGACTTCTTTAGATCAAGTAGACTCCTAAACTAGCTTAATGCTACTTTTATTGCTCTTATTCCCAAATCTGAAGAAACGTTCTCAATACAAGACTTCAGGCCTATAAGCCTTTGTAACACCACTTATAGGATTTTTTCAAAGATAATGGTTAATAGATTGAAGCCAGTTTTGAACAAGATGATTGTTATTAACCAGAAAGGTTTTGTTCAAGAGAGGCACATCTTAGATGTTATATATACCCATGAGGTTTTCCACTCAATCCAATTAAGTAAGAAATAGAGTATGGCTCTGAAACTTGACATTTCTAAAGCTTATGATAGGGTTTCCTAGCCATTTCTCGTTATTGTCCTCAAAAAGTTTGGATTCAAAGGAAGATTCCTCAATTTAATAACTTCTTGTGTCATGACTCCCAAATATTTGATTATGGTTAATGGTGTCCCTAAGGGGTTCTTCTCCTATGTAAGGGGTTTAAGACAAGGCAACCCCCTTTCACCTTATCTCTTTGTAATAGTGGTTGAGGTCCTAGGAGGAAATATTCAAAAATTGTTAGATAGAAAGCTGCTAAAAGGGTTGAAATTTGCTTCCTCCCTACCCCCTGCCTCTCATCAGCAGTTTGTGGATGACGCTATTCTTATGGGGGAAGCCTCAATTGTAGAAATAGGTCACTAGAAAGACATCCTTAATAAGTATGCTAAAGTTTCAGGTCAACACATCAACTATAATAAAAGTAAATTTTATTTCTTCAACATTGACCAAATAATTAAAGGGTATTGTACATAATTGGCTATCAAGAAGTCGACCTCCCTACTACTTACCTTGGTCTCCCGTTCATCTCCAAAAAACCCCACAGTAACTATTGGAACTAAATACTTGAAAGGATCCAAAAAAAATGGCAGGCTAGAAAGGAAGACTTTTAAGCCAAGAAAGGAAACTACAACTACTCAAAGCCTCATTACAAAACATCCCAGTCTATTACCTCACCCTCTTTAATATTTTGGAATTTATTGGTAAAAATATTGAATTGATCCAAAGAAGATTCTTGTGGTCTGGAATGGAGGAAATAAAAAGGATGGCCCTTTTTGGATGGAAAAAATTCTATGCTCCGAAGAAGGATGAAATTTTAGGTATTTGAAGGTTGAAGCTCTTTAACAAAGCCTTGGTTGCAAAAATGGGATGGTACCTATTGGAAGGAGCAAAATATTGGGTCATGATCCTAAGAGTGAAATACGTGAGAAACAAAGAATAGGTTTGTTTCCTTTGGGATGATGAGCTTCCTTATGGTTCTCTCCTTTGGAATAATTTGCTTAAAATTAGAGGAACTCTGAAACTAGGAGCTAAAAAGAGAATAGGGAATGGACAAGATACTAATTTCTAGGAAGATTCTTGGAAAAAAGTACACCCTTACCTTCAAATAAAAATATCTTATAGATAAAACATAGGATGATAAGAGCTCTTGGAAAATAGGTCACCAACTACATCAATTGGGATGGTTTGAAGCCTTGATGGACTAATTTTAGAAATTATCTTAATGAAGCTATCCTCAGAGGAGGGAGACACAATAACTAGGAAGCAACAATGCATTCTTTATTGCAACAAGTTGGTGAAGCTGAATTCTTTTCGAAAGACAGAAAAGATGAATGGATCTGGACCAAAAACTCATTTTGGAAACATCTCAATTAAATCTGTTTATGAAGTCTTGGAAAAGCCCCTAATTCTAGAGGGTGAATTTCATTGGAACAAGGTATGGATTAAAAACCTGATACCCAAAGTGAATAGTTTTTGGTGGATAGTAGCCCATGGTAAGATTCTCACCATAAGTAATTTAAAAAAAATAAGTTTCCAATTTGTTAATCAATATTATTTATACAACAAAGTTGACGAAACAATAATGCATTTGTTGTTTCAATGTTCCTAGTCATGAGGTTTGGTCTTTTCTCCTTGCTAACCTCATGACTGAATGGGTTTCCCACCCTCTACAAATTTGTTCATGGACTTATGGAATGAATGTCCTTATTCCCACAACATCATTACTGATATATGGTAACAATTTCCCCCTTTTATAGCCTAGGGGATGTGGAAGGAGCAGAATAATAAAATCTTCATGGATACTGCCAGAAACAACAAAGATCTTTGCATGGCTATTAGAAATTAGATTCAAGAAAACATAAATGCAAGGAGATATGCCTCTTCTAAGAGTATGCAGTCATATAAAAAAATATGAATAAATCAATTATGGGGAATAACATGGGACTTAACCAAATTCAGTTGGGCTAAACAACTAATAAGCAAAAAAAAAAAATTGATCCCCTCTAAAAGCATATTGGATTAAATGCAACTTTGATGGTTGCTTCAAGAGGAATCCTGGAAGGATGGGAGGTGGGGGTGTAATAAGAGATCATAAAGGAAATTTTATTGAAGGATATGGCAATGGCTTGGGAATTGCTTCAAATAATCTTGTTGAGGATAGAGCTGTGTGGGTCAGTATAAACCAACTAAAGTACAAAGGTTATATAAAGGTGATAATTGATGATATTCCAAACTAATAATTGACAACTTAAAGGGAGTTGTTGATGTGCCTTGGAACTGAAAGACATCATGGAGGACTATAAGGGAACCCTCAAAACCTTTCAACATTATAAAATTTTCCACACGTACAAAGAAGGTAACATGGCAGCGGATAAAATGGAAAATGAAGGTCTAAGTCAGAATGGGTGGTCCTATTAGGATTTCTCATCACTTCCAAGTCACATCAAAAAGATAATTAAAAAGGAGAAATTTGTCTCCATGTATAATCCTGTAAGGAACAATGATAGCCAACCTTTACAAGGATGATCTTTTATTATGCTCTAATGACAACAAATCAAGGAAATGTTAAAGAGTTAGGGACATTTTGTTAGTGATGGTCTAGGGAATTATGGTATGTATGGGGACATAGAACCCTAATGATTGCATTAGTATTACTTTCTATTTGAAGATGAAGATTAACATGTGGAAAGAAAATCTTAATGTTTTTCCAAGAATTGTTCCTAAGGGGTGACAGTTTAAAATAATTGAAAGTAGGACTCTACCTGCTCAAAATCTTTTCAAAAATAATTTTATTGCTAGACAAAAAGATATTTTCGTATTAGTCTCTTCTTGTAAATTTGTGCGAGCTATAACCTACTTAAAATTGCCTTTTTATGACCTGAAATTCATCATTCCCAATAAGGGCTGGAGAAGCATGTATGAGATATTTTCTTGTGATCAGCCTGAATCTCCAACTATTATAATTCTTGATAGTTGGTTTAATTCAATGCTCTCCCAAATGCAAACTTCAAGTGTAACCCTCACTGTTGAAGATTTCACTTTTCCTGTGATCTCGGTGTTGGATGATATTGGCTTAGAAAATGACTACTTGTTGCTGTGAAAAGATTGTTTGATTAGTGAGGATACTATGGGGGGGCCTAGGAAGAGGACCGAACTGAATAATTGTGATCCCCTTGGATAAAATGTTGAATTATGGGGTCTCTTTGAAAGAGCAAGTTTCACCCCATTCTTTGAAGCGAGGGATACCGTGAAGCCCTAAGCTACAAGTTCACTAACTCCTAGAGCTATGGGGAAGTGAAAATTGGAGGGATCCAATTCACTTTTAATGCTAAATTAATTGCTCAAGCCACATGCCTACCTTATGAAGGAAAAAAGATTGCCAAAAAGAGTACGAGGATTTACTAGGAATACATTGACAAATTTTTTGAGGTAAAAGAAAAAGTGAGGAGATTCTAGAATGGCTACTCCAGAATGAAGCTTTCGATACCCTACCATTATCTAAGTTTGTTTGTGATGAAATACTTTACTCTTGAAGGTCATTTTCAGTCAGTTCATGGCTATGACTTTCCTATCCTAAATCACATCTACCACTTGGAGAAAATTAACCTCCCTTTCTTTCTCCTCTAGTCCCTCCAACAAAGCATGGAAAATGGTGCCAATCCCCCACTGCGTCAGGGTCTCATAAGAGTTATTTGCAAGTTTTTCCTTGCTACCACATCATAAAAGAATTTAGCCCTTAACCTCCTTGGAAACCTTCATTCTCCTAAAATCCATGTTCACATAGAGTTGCTTGAAAGTAAACCTCACTCCCCTGACAAAGTGACTAAGTCAAAAAAGAACAAGTCTCCTCCCCCCTTGATAGATGAACCCGCTTGGGATGAGATCTTAAAATCACTCCAAAGAAATGTAATTCTTCACCCCTCTCTTCTGGCTTAATTAAATGTAGAAATGTGGTGATAAAGGAACCTAGTCCAAAACGTCCCACTATCACTATCTTAGATGACAAGGATAATAGCCTTGATAATGGCTTGACACCCCTTGGTGGCTGAAGGTTGACTCGCCTGGCTATTGCTACTTCTAAAGGGTTAGAGGCTAGTAAAAAGGGTAAAAAAAGAGGTGAAAGGGAGAATAGGGTCTCTTTTAAGGAAGGGGATAAAAAGGGAAAAAAGGTGGTAGTGGTTGAGAAAGAGGATTCTTTAGAGGAAGAATACATTCTTGATAGTCAAGGGGATATTGAATTTTTTGAGGAAGAGGAAGTTTCTAATTTTGAAGAAAAAGAAGAAGATAGCTAAGATATTGAAGAAGGAAATAATGAGTAGGAAGCGAATATTGATGTGGGAGAAGGGTTTTATTTTGGAAAAGAAGATGGGAAAGAGACTACCAATGGTATCCCTATGGACACAAAAGTTATAGAAACCCCCACTCATACATTTCATGATCAGGAGAACTCGAAGGAGAAAGATAATAAAAATGTGAATGATAAAATTGAAATTCTTATTGTGAAGATGGAGCATATTGAAAAAAAAATGGAGGAAGCAGATAGTTCTGAGAGGATACAAATGATGGAAGATGTTATCAATAACATGTGTAGGGTTATGGATGGCATAATGAAAAGGGCAGTTATGGGTACCATTTTTGGACAAGACAAAATTCAAAAACAACAAAGAAAAAAGGAAAAAGGAATGAAGCGGATCGACCTAAGGTGATGGAGCTCAAGGATAGCTTGGAAAAAATGGTGGAAGATCTTCAGGAGAACTAGAGCTTCATTGAAAAAGCTTAATCTACTTTTATATTTCTTGATAGAGACTTGGCTATTAGGCATTGGTGTCTCTTTTTGATCTTTTTATTTAAAAAATACTATTATCTATGTTTGGTTGTTAAGTCTATTATTGGCCCTTTGTGGCCTAGTGAAACTTTAACTCTTCATTCTCTGTTATATACTATTATTTGGTTTTTTGTTAGCTATGAACTTCATGTCTGGTCTATTTCGTGGTTCGGTAATGGGAATGGGTTAATGACTTTTCTAGTAAGGTTGATCTTTGGAAATGACTGTGGTTTGGGCTAATTGTTATTTTACTATGGTGTTTTGTCGATGTTGTTAGTTTGTTTTTTATTATGTTAAGGGGTATGAGAAAAATGTAAGTATCTTTGGTTTTGTATCCTTTGTGCATTTTTTTTGTGGTTCTTAGTTGTTCTTGGTTGGTTTCTATTTGCTCCAGTTTGTTTTGTTGTCCTTCTTTGTATGGGATCAAGGCCCTAAACCTGCTTATTTAATAAAAAAAAATCAAATTATTAAGGAAGAGTTGTTGCATTACGAATGTTTTTTTCCTTCCTAGGAGTTGCATTATTATTCAATCATAGGGTGTACATGGATTAAGTATAAATTTAAATTTTGAAAGCAAATATGGTATATTTTTATTTAGTAAATAATTATTAAAATTATTTATATATAGGGAACCTTATGGTGAACCTAAATAATGACTAAATTATGCATAGAAATTTATTGTGGCATTTAGTAGTTATCTACATTAGATATAAAATATGATTATAATATGAATACTTATTTACTTATTCCCAATCATACTTAACCCTTTAAAAATTCAAAAACCTGGAGTTCACATGTTGATGCTTGTCCTAAGATTATATAATTTATAATCTCAATCATTGCATACTCTATCTCAACTAGATATTGTAAGATGATTCCTAAATATTTTAACTTGGAGTGATTTTCCATTAATAATTTGAAGCAACAAAACCCTTTTCAATTATTATTATCCATAGCACTTAACTTTCACTACACATGGTAGCTATACTTTTATCTCTATGTCACATGTACATTGTGTGTTTTATTTTTTGAAATGCTCTTTAAAAAATAATAAAACAACACACGGCTAGCGATAGCCATAGTTATATCGATGAGATTATTAACCACCAAGTAATGCCATGCATCTATTAGTAAGAAATATGATGATCATATTCCATTTTTTTGAAGAAATTATAGTTCAGTATTCCATCACCTAAATAAATATTAAATATGTAAAACATGCTAATTTGGGATCCCTCTTGAATGCTAGGAAAAATAAAATTTGGTGTTCTATTAACTAGCATTTTTGTTTGATACATGAGTAAAATTGTGTGTTCGTTACAAGTTTTATGATATTTCACTACCTTTAATATGCACATTGAGGATACAATAGTGTTGTTAATGTACATTTTTTATTCATTGGATATAAAGTTTTGAAAAATTAAAAGTTGTGCATGGATAGTGTGACATGGTATGTGGATAAAAGTTATTTCTCATGTTCTTTTATCTTACCCAAATATACCTTGAATATTTTGAATAACCAAATAGGTTGAAACCATTTATTTAGGTAGTGTAGCTACTAACTAGATTTCCTTATTATCAAAGATATTCATAAAAATAGCCAATGGACTATCTTTTGTCAACTATTGATTATGGGATGAAAATTAGTGATCTGAGTCGTAGAGAAAATTACTCAAGCATGTTTAGGTTTCTTACAAAGCTATTTATGGGTTTTGTTGTTGGGTCTTTCACCTTTCCAAAACATATTTAATATTAAAAAAAAAATTGGTAACATAAAAGTTATGACTATTTAAAAATTGTAATTTTTGTTATGAATAGTGGATTGAAAATTGATAAGTGATTATATGATGAAAATATATGTGATTTCAATGGGTATTACCATTACAGATAAATATAATTATTTAATTGAGTGAATTTATTTAGTGGTGTTATCCCTTCCACTGAATTCTAAGAAAGGTTCTAGATTTGGTAAATTAGCAAATGAGAAAATAAGTCCCTCATTCTTATATCTATTAGTCTTGATTGGATTAGGGAATTTTGTTTGGGATATGAAATTGTTTCCTTAGTGGAATATGTTTATCTCTAAAGTTGACACATAAGAGGTATAGTTATGGGAAGTTTTACAAATGGGGGACTAGAATGCACCTTGTAGAACGACCTATGGGATTTAGAAGTCAACTCTTCACTTTGTTAATAGGGGGAAGGAAAAGGGAGAAGAAATAAAAAACAATGCATAAAACAAACTATTCTAAGGCAATGCACCAAGCTTTTACAACATTTCAAACTTGATATACCATAATAAATTCTCATTTAAACCAATTTCGTTGAAATTCTGAAAGATTATTAAGCATGATTCAAAGCTTTGCATTTTTTGGGATAATTGTATGTTGGGAAAATGTGTCTCAACCTTGTAATTACTTAAGGTACTATTGATACATCAGTGACGGGGGCCACAGGGGGGTTCGCCTCTACAAGGCGTCTGGGGGTCGTGCGCCCTAGAAGGGGTTTGGGGGTAGTACCCCCAAAAGACACATTTTATATATATTTTATTCTTCTAAATCTGGATTGTTCATCATTAGGTCTCAGATCTAACAATCAATATTTTGTTGGCTTGACATGCCCTAGAAGGAGACCCTATTATATGAGGGTGTTATATTACGACTATGTATTGTGATGTATTCTGAGAGTCTGGTAGCGATCTTGTTTCCTCTAGATCTCTAGTTGGTGATACTCCTGTGAGAAGCTTGCTCTACAAGTATATTGTAATCTTTGTGATTTTTGAATAATTTATATTGTGCAGATTTTAGAGTGTGGTTTTTTTCTCCCAAAAGGGTTTTCCCCACGTAAATCAGTGTGTTGTGGTATGCATGATATTTATGTTTATTTTTGTTTAAGTTTCTATAACTATTAAATATATGTAATTTTTTTGCATTATCCTCCTCTCAAGATTAGTGTAGGAATTTTTTCTGCTACCTTAGTTTCCTTACACTGTAATTATAATCCACAATTGCAAACACTTTAGCTACACACAACGTACGAATTCAAGAAAATAAATGGAGATAAACATGTAGAAAATAAAAACATGGCACATTTCTATGTATTCAGTCTCTATTCTTTCAAGAACATAATATACTAGGGTCTTTGTGTTACAAAAAATAAACTATTCCTTCTCAGTTTTGTCTTTCATGAATGAAAATCTAAATATAGCCTCTCAACAATGCCACACATGACTTAAATATGAAAAACCATTTACAATGAGATGGGAACCATTGAAACAAAAAATATTCCCCACTCTTGCACCTACAGACCTCATCTCCATCCAGACCATTGAAAAGGCCATATTGGGAAATCATGAGAAACCCCCAAATGGGGGTGGTGATGCAATTTTTTACCTCCATGATCTCCCCTACAATCACCTGTGAGCCTCATAATTGAGTGTCAATGATGAGAATTCATTCCATAGGATGCACAAGGGTCGCCCACACATCAACGTCTACCCTTTGTTTGCAGTGGACTTGCTAAGAGTTTCGGCCAACTGTGCATCAAATACTACTTGTGATGCTTAAAATCCCCTTCGGGTTGTGCCACCTTGACATTTGTCTTGAGGGAAAATGAGCACTTGATGAAATAATAGCATCACACATTCATTTTAGTTGGCATGCAGAGCTTCCACATGGCATCTCACCACATCACGCCTTAAGCATAGTCCCTGAATTTTATAGCATCTACGTTGGCATGACAAGTGGCTTTAACCCGCGCGAAATCTTGAACCTTGAGTGTAAAACCATGGAAACATAAAAGGAATGCATTATTTCTAATAATACCTAAGGAAGAAAACCCCCTTCAGAGAAATAGGGGTGTGGTAGATGAGGTCTACAATTACCTAGCCTTTTGAGGCAAGGTATGAACATGTGGGAGAGGGGTGACCTTACACTCTCCCCCTAGGATTTGGATTCCTCCTAGAATTCCTTCAAAGGTGAAGTAAAAATAACCTCTTGTTTGGACAAGAAAGTATGGTTCTTAGTCCTTGAAGATTTTTTTTTATAATCTAGGAACTCAACACAAGAATAAGATTCGTTGGTTTCTTCTTATATAATGAAAAAAAATACATCGCTATATATTATATCACTTCACATATTAAACTACTAAGAAAAGAGTAGTACAAAGGTCCCATAAGGATAAGATTATAAAAATACATACTAAATTTTCAAAAATTACGAGGTCATTATGTGAAATTTATCAAAAATTCCCAATTTTTTCTTAGTTATCATGCATATTGACAAACAAAATTGGAGCATTATGACTTAGAACTAATCCCATGCAACAAGTCAAAAAGCACAATTTTTCTCAAAAAACCACAAGACTTAACTTCTTTGATACTTAGCTTACAAATTTCCACTTAATCTTACAAGTCTTGATTATAAATCTTAAGATAGTTTCCCATATCACAAGATGATACTCAAACAAAAGAATTTATTAGATGATTTTAGTGCATCAAATGAAGGGCACACAATATACTAAGAGGAGGGTGAATTAGTATATCAATGTAGGATAAAAAATTGTACTCCCTTGTAGGTGAGTACAATTTCATGCTTAATTTGGACCTACTTTAGTGACCCTTGCATTTATACATTTTTAACCTCCTAACTAGGCCTTAATCTCCTAAATTATGCATTTTGAGGCTATTTTATCATTTTTCGACAAATCTCAAGCATTGAACAAATGTATCCATTTAATGCTTTTCCCTTGACACCCTATGTCCTAGAAAATAGGGCCAGTACTAGGATGCCCTTGGACATCTAAGTGCCCCTATTTTTTTGGGATACAAATTTGAATATGTCGATGTTCCAACATTTTAACATTTGAAATTAAAATTATAAATGTTTGCTATCAGGATATAACTGTCGAGAAATTAGAGAAATGACTATAAATAACTAGTCTTTTCACCATTTGAAATCTAATAATAATTTTAGAGAAAAAGAAAGAGATCATTACACTCTACCATACACATTTGAATTTGTAGGTTCCCAAGCTCATTTGTAGATTTGATCAAGTCCTATTTCATGATTGAAGGTTGATGCCAATAGAAGAGCATGATGGGTTCTAGGTTTGGGAGATACATTTGGCCATTTCATTCAACCTAATGACTTGTTTCCTAAGTGTTCTCATCTTCAAGCTTCATCTTATTTGCAACCTAAAGCAAGGTATCATTGTATTTTAGATTTCCTAAGGGTGTTTGACTTAATCTTAGGTAGATCTTGTCACTTTTCATATAGGAATATTTTATTGCAAGTATGAAGGTGTTGTAATTGATTTCAATTGTTTTTTGTTTTCATTGATGTCAACTATGTATATGGAAGTTGGTTATTGGTTGTATATGTTGAGGATATTGAGAAAATTGTAATAAAGAAGGTTTGCAGGTTGTGCATGTATAATTGAGATGTTGAAGTGTTATGAGTACATGGATTTATCCTTATGTTCCTATGTTTGGAGGTGTGTTAGAGTGAAGAACATGCTACAATGATGTCTCTGGTACTTGGGTTCCAAGTGTTTTTGATAAAATTTGATAAATAGAGAAAATAGTGTTATGCAAGTATCCAGTGTGCTTCGGGATGTGCTCCGTGTTTCTTCTAAGTTGATGTTATGCTTGTGCAAATCTAAGGTATTATTCATGATTTTTGGTAGTTGTTATATCCAAAATTTGGGCTTCTGGATTTTCGTACAGTGCGAGATATTTTCACCAGTATGTGAATTGTGCATTTCAGTGTGTCTGGTTGTGATATGGGAGAAATGTATTTTCTTTGCATTTTGGTTTCAGGACTTGTGATTCTAAGAATATGTTGATGAGGTTTCTCTCTTGCTTGGTTCAAGAGGATTTGAGATTTGGTATTGTTGTTGATGATTTTATGAGTTACAGTGTATTCTAGTGGTTAACAAGGTTATTCAAATGTACAAAATATTCATACTTTTCAAGTGAAGTTTGTTGCGAAGATTTTGGATGAATTTTCAAGTGTTTATTTCTTATTCTAGATCATGTTCAAGTGAAGCTTGTTATCCAGAAAGATCAAACTGAGTTAACGAAACGTGTGCCTAATTATTTTGTGTAATGCCCCGCATGCAACCCTAGAGGAAGTTGCAATCCACTACTTAAACGTACCAATTTTTTTTTTTTTGTTTAAGTACAAATAACATGTAAGGTGAATACATATTGCCAACAACCTCTAAGGCCACGAGACAAAGATTACTTAAAAACCCAACATCAAATAACATTAACATAAACTGAAACATTATGCACTTAAGGAAATGAGACAACATACATTCCATTCAAGATAAATTACAACAAGGATATATAATACCTCAAGATACCAATTCAACATTTAAACAATAAGGTTACATAACTCATTCCCCGAATGAGGTAAATCCAACCAAATGATTACATATTACAAATTCCACCTCGATAACAACTGAGGGGGTAATAAAATACAATAAGAACTGAGAGAACAAGGCATGAGAAGAACTGATTCCCACGAGCTCTCCAACTGGAAATCCTGAACACACGAACATGAAGAAAAACCAACGAAAAAGGATGCACGCCACCCGACCACGTGGAACCCAAAGGCCCCACTCCCTCCATGCTAGGAGATAGTAACAAGGATTTCCTAGACAAGACCATCTACCTCTAGACACCAACTAGCACACTGAACTGAAACAAGATCAAAACCCACATTACTTAACACAATGGTTACAATGCTTCCAGAGTACAAATCAAGTACCATCACTGTACAAAATAAACCAACGGTACAACACCATACCGACTGCTGTCATAGGAGGAGTGTCATCGCAAAGGCTGCATTGGTTATCCAATGGTATTCTTCCTAGGTCCCAGCCCCACTCTAGGGATATCCTGGTAACCTCTCCACTCCCGGCCATATGCCCACCAGAGCGGAATCGATTATCTCTCGAAAGACAAGATAACGATCTTGCCATTCCAGGCCTTCCCGACTCATCTCAAGTCTCGTACAAGCCCTTGAGCCAATGAGCGAGGCTAAATTATCTTATTAATGTTCAAAGCTACTCTCTCCCTAGTAAGTTATTTTAATTTTCACTTAATTAACTAACTTTCACACGAGTTATCCTGGAACCACTTTGGGTCCGCCGTTTGAAAGCCACTCCCCTATCGACAACACAAAACTCAACCACAGACCATGGGTAGACAATGCACTAACACTATCACAACTAAACAAACACCTCAACAGGTAACACATCACTATAGATGCCCAAAACTGAAACCAAAGCGTGCACTACCCAAGGCTAACACAAGGTTGACTAACATGAAGAGACCCACATAACAACTGTTAACTCGACTCAACCATGAATCACAAGGTCACACAACCCATTCAAAGGACCAGGTAACCACTTGAGCTTAACTCACACACAATCCAAGATAGACAAAGCGAAACATAAGAGACATAACATCAACTCAAGAAAACACTGCTGGAAGACTTACATGATCAACAAGAAACGACTAGAAGTCAACAATCATAAAAAAACTCACGTAAAACCACCCATACCAAAATGAACCCATATCAGGAAGATTCACAAAACATTCACTCTCATTCCACAACATCGAAGGCGAACAAATAAACACTGAAAATATTTCAGACGAATAGGAAAGCTAATGTTCGGATTTCCTAAATCCATTCAAACACAGATTTCATGACTTGCATTTATCCAATCAATTGATCCCATTTCTTTTCACGACATTGAAATTTTTCAAGAACAGATCATTTACTCTAAATCTCATAACCATATTCATGATCAAAACACTTTAATAATGCAGCTATCTGGTTAAAATTTAAATCAATCGTTCTCTCTAAGTTTCATGACATACTATAGACAAATCACTTGATTAATAAATCATTCAGGTTAGATAATAAGTTCATCCTTTACTCTCGGTTCCGCAATCATATTCTATAATTACACATCTTGAAACATAAGCATTTAGATTACATAATTCAGTCTTGATTTCAACTTAGCATTAAGTAAGTCCACTAAATCTTATCTCTACTTGAATTCCATTATATCCCAAACGAATATACCTAATAGTGAGTTAAGCATATTGACCACATAAGGAGTTTAAACCAATAATTATATTTCGTTTTCCCAATTACATTTATTAATAAACTCACCCTTTGAAAATGAAAGCACTTGATCATTTAAAATCTACCTTTTTAAAATAAAACATTTGACTATTAAGATTCAGCATTTGAAATAACTCATTCGAATATAAACTCTACTTTAGCTTCGATTTCGTGACCAAAAGTCATATTAAGATAATCAAATCAAATTATAAACAAATCCAACATTTGACAATAAAGTCGTCTGATATGAATAAGACATTCGTTAACTCTAAGTTTCACTAACATATTTAAACTCTAGATATTTTAATAAATAATATTTAAATTCAAATCACTTAATCCATTTTGCAACATAGGATACTCAATCAACTAAAATCGGTATTTCAAATAAGACATTAGATTATCTATACTCCACTCTTGCCTCTAAAAGCACAACGATAATCATCTTAATGCATTTGAATTATGATACTCCTTAACGCGTCTAATTAAAATAAACTACCACTGCGAAATCCACACAATTAAATATAAAAGCATGCTGACACGATTATCTACAAACAAATATTCAAAGCAAGAATATACTTTCATATACAAAGGTACTCAATCTAGCCAACTATTATTTTAACAATTATAAAAAGAAAATTCCATTAATTAAAAATATATCAAATAACTTATATATTTCCAATTAATCATTTCTAAAAACCTTAAGATTTAACAAAAGAATGAAATATACTTTAACTTATACCAGGTTTCATTTAATTTAAAATATATTAAATATATTATATTTTATATAATATATAATATCAAATATTATAAATATTATATAAACTATAATATAAAATTAATATTCATTAAAAATTTAAATTTTAATAAATAAAATAAAAAATACCTCAATTCTTTAAAACTGCACATTGGTGGGCCGCCCAGGCACGCAGCCTGCCTTCTCACAAGGGCGGTGGCCGTGTGCAGACATACCCTCATGTATGGGTTGGTTTGTGTGAACACATACTACCAAGGGGCGTTGGTCAGGTTCTCATTGATTACCGACGCCTCTCATGGCTGTCATGTAATAAGCATGCAAGGTGGGGTTGACCTCCTAACCACCAAACAAAAAAATTTAAATAAATTTAATAATCGTATTTTCCAACCCGAAAATCAATAAAATTTAAAAGATTTTACCTAAATTTAAAATTTCCTAAAATACAAATATATATATGGATATATATATCTAGGTAATACCCACTTTCAAATAAAAGGCACCACCAGTATACCCAAACTTGATTTTCATACCTCCAATAGCAAAAATAATCCTAACCCAAATCAAGAAATAAAACTTATTTCAAAATGGGCAAATGGGTTTTCAAAACTAGACCTAACAATGGAGTTTTCTCGATTTTCTCCCTATTTCTTGGTGCAAAAATCCTTGTTTAGATTCCAGACTCTAAATCCATTGGCACTTTGCAAATTGGTGTTTCTTTTCCATGACCTTGCCAAATCTAAACTATGTTTCAACTATCCAAATGAGCAAGAAGAGGAAGGAAATGATGGAACCTTGTGGTTCCTCCAAAATTGCAAGCTTTAACCATGGAGATTTTCAAGCACCCTTTCAACTCCACCATCTTAGCCTCCTCCAAGCCTCTCCACCCAAAATCCAAAACCAAGAATCCATGGAGAGGTTGAAAGAAAACCCTAAATAAAAATATATCCTTTTTCCAAACTTCCCAAATACAAATTCAAATTCAACTTCTAATTCTAATTCTAATTCTAATTAAATTCCAAACCAAAATGCAAACTCACTTTCAAATTCAAACTAAATTCAATTTCAAATTCCTATTCAACTCTTCACAAATATCTTTCCCCAAAATAGTCAACTATTTCAGAAAATATCCTTTCTACCCCAAAGTCTTGCATAAGAAAACATTTGAATTTTTTAATAACTTTAAGCAATTTTCTAATTCCAATTTGAATTCAAAATATTTTAGCATTTTATATTCAACAAAAGAATTAAATCTTTTACACTTTTAATTCATAGGGATAATTTAATTAATTCACACAATTAATTTAAATTATCAATAGAATAAATCTAATTCAAAATTAGATTATTTTATTAATTCCATTAAATTAATTAATTAATCACTAATTTTCTAACATCTCAAGAAGACAAAACATTCATCATTTATAATTTCCAAAAGCTATTTAATCACTTTTAACTTGCAACTAATCACATTTAATCATTAATTAGACTACGCAAGTCATTTAATAAACTTTAAACCTGAAGTTAAATAAGCACTCAAGGGGAACTGACCAAGTTAAAACAACTGACCCCGACGACAACCCAACAACACGCTATGACTAGGGTGACGACTTGGTTCAGAAAACCTCGCTACTATCTCCCAATTAATTTCCGTTGGTCAATGGGCACGCTCAGACCTGGGAACCAGGTGGAGTCGATGTCATGTACCTGCCAACCTGCAACAAAGAGCATGGCGAACGTGCATATATACATAATATGATCAATCACACCGTGAAGAGGAAATCTCAGAATCGTAGGGCGCTCGCATGCGAGCAATACAATCTGTCCCTTTCACCAATACAGTATCATTAACTGACGCATCTAATATCAAAGATAAGCTCAATAACATAAATATCATTTAATTAGATATATTCTAAGTTACTCCAAATCATGACATAAGGATAACATCGGAATAAAAGAACATCACATCAACATATAACTTCTACATCATAAGCATACTCAGACGCAATCATAATAGGGAAGAAAAATGCCGAACAAAGAGCCAAAACGGAGGGGTGTTACATCCTCCCCCCCTAGGGTCAGGCTTACTCCTGGAAGCCTACAAATACCCATAGTTCAAGCTCATTAAAATACTCACATAAACCATGGTTCCAATACTGAACCACTCCATACCTCAACATAAAACAGCAACAACTCATGCTAAATCACATACCCAAGCACACTATTAATCTATACAATTAACATGGTGAAGCAACCACCAACCAAAATTTTGGATCACATAATCATGAATTAACATACATAGTTTCCTATGCACCAAAACACATCATCGAGAATCATCATAAAGCCACACCTAATGTAATATCATTTCAATGTTTACTCTAGGCAAGGTGTGCAACATTATCATTTCAACGTTCATCTAACTTTTGCATTTTGAATCTAGGTACAATAATTTATCATTTACATGGTTTCTTAAAATTTAACAATAAAGTTGGGGACTATAGGCCTCACCAACAACATATGCACCTATAATGCATTTATCTTTAACATGCAACTATTTCACTAATTCCTTCTCTCTAAAATTTTATTTGCTGCAAAATAATTTTCTATTCACATTATAGCTTTTTCATAAATATGAATGCAACTTGGGGACTTAGGTCCTTTACCCAAGGTTTGATCTAGGAAACAAACCTTCATGAATACATAAACATTTCCTCATAAGATACCACATACTATGGGTTTTCAATACACCACACACTCAAGGACATGCATCTTTGTTAAACCAATGAGAAGAGAGGGAAGGAGAGAGAAGGATTTACAATTCTAACATAAACACTATTGCAAACATATTCTCATCATCATACAATCACTTTCACACAAGTGCATTGAACAAAAGAGAGCCTGCACAAAATCTATGAACTAACAACATGATCAATCATTTTCATTACCATATTTATAATCTTAATAAAATATACATGCAAAAGAAACTTCAAAACCACATAGGGGTCAATCACGCAATCACTTGCACAAAGAGTTAAAGCACAAGAAAACATGCATCAGATATTTGCATGGAGAGAGAAAAACAACAAGATTCCCAAAAGAGAATGCACACAAAAAGGGACTTCTTGGCACCTTCAAGGTCACCCAAACTTTCCAAGAACACCAACAAAGAAACCAAGCAAGGGAAATTTTAGGTGACACATGTCACCTGCAACCCACCAACAAACACACTACAACCACACTTAAGAACCACTCCAGGGTCTCAACCCTTTACACAACAAAAGAGCCAAGCAACAAGAAAAAAGCCAAACAAAACACACCTCTTGGTAGGCTTGCGAGCCTAACCCTCACAAAAGCATTCAACAAAAGACATGCAAGGGTGGAAACAACAACAAAACTGATTGTCGCCCACCACACACAACACATCAAAATCACACACTACACAATCGTCCATAATGCATTCTTCCAATAGAAAGGATATCGGTGCATTGCGCACTACACCGAGGATCCTATCCTTTCCACTAGTTTCCTGCACCATTGGACCTATACCACCTCACAACAACTTCTAGGCAAACAAGAGAAATCAACCCAAAAGGAAAACAACACGAAAGAGAAAAAAAACTAGGTCAATACAATGGGCTCATAGTGCCTAGAGTATAAACCTACACCACTTACAACATAATGGGTCCAACATAATCCCAGAGTTCCCAGTGTTTAAACCTAGGCTCTGATACCATGTGTAATGCCCCGCCACGCAACCCTAGAGGAAGTTGCAATCCACTACTTAAACGTACCAATTTTTTTTTTGTTTAAGTATTAATAACATGAAGATAATACATATTGCCAACAACCTCTAAGGCCACGAGACAAAGATTACTTAAAAACCCAACAACAAATAACATTAACATAAACTGAAACATTATCACTTAAGGAAATGAGACAACATACATTCCATTCAAGATAAATTACAACAAGGATATTTAATACCTCAAGATTCCAATTTAACATTTAAACAATAAGGTTACATCACTCATTCCCCGAATGAGGTAAATCCAACCAAATGATTACATATTACAAATTCCACCTCGATAACAACTGAGGGGTAATAAAATACAATAAGAACTGAGAGAACAAGGCATGAGAAGAACTGATTCCCACGAGCTCTCCAACTGGAAATCCGAACACACGAACATGAAGAAAAACCAACGGAAAGATGCACGCCACCCGACCACGCGGAACCCAAAGGCCCCACTCCCTCCGTGCTAGGAGATAGTAACCAGGAATTCCTACCCAAGACCATCTACCACTAGACACAAGCAAGCACACTGAACTGAAACAAGAACAAAACCCACATTACTTAACACAATGGTTACAATGCTTCCAGAGTACAAAATCGAGTACCATCACTGTACAAAATAAACTCACGGTACAACACCATACCAACTGCTGTCATAGGAGGAGTGTCATCGCAAAGGCTGCATTGGTTATCCAATGGTGTTCTTCCCAGTCCCCCCTAGGGATATCCTGTAACCTCTCACTAACCCGGCCATATACCACCCGAGCGGAATCGATTATCTCTCGTAAAGACGAGATAACGATCTTGCCATTCCAGGCCTTCCTGACTCATCTCAAGTCTCGTACAAGCCCTTGAGCCAATGAGCGAGGCTAAATTATCTTATTAATGTTCAAAGCTACTCTCTCCCTAGTAAGTTATTTTAATTTTCACTTAATTAACTAACTTTCACACGAGTTATCCTGGAACCACTTTGGGTCCGGCGCTCGTTTGAAAGCCACTCCCCTATCGACAACACAAAACTCAACCACAGACCATGGGTAGACAATGCACTAACACTATCACAACTAAACAAACACCTCAACAGGTAACACATCACTATAGATGCCCAAAACTGAAACCAAAGCGTGCACTACCCAAGGCTAACACAAGGTTGACTAACATGAAGAGACCCACATAACAACTGTTAACTCGACTCAACCATGAATCACAAGGTCACACAACCCATTCAAAGGACCAGGTAACCACTTGAGCTTAACTCACACACAATCCAAGATAGACAAAGCGAAACATAAGAGACATAACATCAACTCAAGAAAACACTGCTGGAAGACTTACATGATCAACAAGAAACGACTAGAAGTCAACAATCATAAAAAAACTCACGTAAAACCACCCATACCAATTAATGAACCCATATCAGGAAGATTCACAAAACATTCACTCTCATTCCACAACATCGAAGGCGAACAAATAAACACTGAAAATATTTCAGACGAATAGGAAAGCTAATGTTCGGATTTCCTAAATCCATTCAAACACAGATTTCATGACTTGCATTTATCCAATCAATTGATCCCATTTCCTTTTCACGACATTGAAATTTTTCAAGAACAGATCATTTACTCTAAATCTCATAACCATATTCATGATCAAAACACTTTAATAATGCAGCTATCTGGTTAAAATTTAAATCAATCGTTCTCTCTAAGTTTCATGACATACTATAGACAAATCACTTGATTAATAAATCATTCAGGTTAGATAATAAGTTCATCCTTTACTCTCGGTTCCGCAATCATATTCTATAATTACACATCTTGAAACATAAGCATTTAGATTACATAATTCAGTCTTGATTTCAACTTAGCATTAAGTAAGTCCACTAAATCTTATCTCTACTTGAATTCCATTATATCCCAAACGAATATACCTAATAGTGAGTTAAGCATATTGACCACATAAGGAGTTTAAACCAATAATTATATTTCGTTTTCCCAATTACATTTATTAATAAAATCAACCTTTGAGAATGAAAGCACTTGATCATTTAAAATCTACCTTTTTAAAATAAAACATTTGACTATTAAGATTCAGCATTTGAAATAACTCATTCGAATATAAACTCTACTTTAGCTTCGATTACGTGACCAAAAGTCATATTAAGATAATCAAATCAAATTATAAACAAATCCAACATTTGACAATAAAGTCGTCTGATATGAATAAGACATTCGTTAACTCTAAGTTTCACTAACATATTTAAACTCTAGATATTTTAATAAATAATATTTAAATTCAAATCACTTAATCCATTTTGCAACATAGGATACTCAATCAACTAAAATCGGTATTTCAAATAAGACATTAGATTATCTATACTCCACTCTTGCCTCTAAAAGCACAACGATAATCATCTTAATGCATTTGAATTATGATACTCCTTAACGCGTCTAATTAAAATAAACTACCACTGCGAAATCCACACAATTAAATATAAAAGCATGCTGACACGATTATCTACAAACAAATATTCAAAGCAAGAATATACTTTCATATACAAAGGTACTCAATCTAGCCAACTATTATTTTAACAATTATAAAAAGAAAATTCCATTAATTAAAAATATATCAAATAACTTATATATTTCCAATTAATCATTTCAAAAAACCTTAAGATTTAACAAAAGAATGAAATATACTTTAACTTATACCAGGTTTCATTTAATTTAAAATATATTAAATATATTATATTTTATATAATATATAATATCAAATATTATAAATATTATATAAAAAATATAATATTAATTATTCATTAAAAATTTAAATTTTAATAAATAAAATAAAAAAACAATTTCAATTTTTTAAAACCTATTGAGAGGAAAAGGCCACGAGTCTCCTGCCGGTGGCCCGGGCGGCGGTGGGTGGTGTGTTTACAGGGTCGCCCCCCCGCGGGCAAGGGTAGGGTTGACCTCCCCAACCACCAAAACAAAAAAAAATTTAAAAAAAAATTTAATACTGTGTTTTCCAGAACCCGAAAATCAATAAAATTCTAAAAGATTTTACCAGAAATTTAAAATTTCCTAAAATACAAATATATATATGGATATATATTTGTGGGTAATACCCAATTTTGAAATAAAAGGGTGTAATCACCAAAATATATACCCAAAACTTGATTTCATACCCCAATAGCAAAAATAATCCCAACCCAAATCAAGAAATAAAACTTATTTCAAAATAAGCAAATGGGTTTTCAAAAACTAGATCAACAATGGAGTTTTCTTTGATTTTTCTCCCTATTTCTTGGTGCAAAATCCTTGTTTAGATTCCATTCCCAAATCCATTTATAATTTTGCAAATTGGTAAGCTTTTCCATGAATCTTTATTGAATCTAAACTATGTTTCAATCATTCAAATGAGCAAGAAGAGGAAGGGAGAAATAATGGAACCTTGTGTTTCCTCCAAAATTGCAAGCTTTAACCATGGAGATTTCAAGCACCATTTCCACTCCACCATCATAGCCTCTTCCAAGCCTCTCCACCCAAATTTCCAAAACCAAGAATCCATGGAGAGAGAGGTTGAAAGAAAACCCTAAAATAAAAATATACCTTTTTCCAAACTTCCCTAATTCAAATTCAAATTCAACTTCTAACTCAAATTCAAATTCTAATTAAATTCCAATCCAAAATGCAAATTCACTTCCAAATTCAAACTCAATATCAAATTAAATTGAACACAAATTCAAATCCAAATTTAATTCAAATTCCAATTTCAATTTCAAACACAAATATCTTTTACCAAAATAGTCAACTATTTCTGAAAATATCTTTTCTACCCCAAAGTCTTTGCATAAGAAAACATTTGAATTTTTAATACTTTAAACAATTTTCTAATTCCAATTTGAATTCAAAACATTTTAGCATTTTATTTTCAACAAAAGAATTAAATCTTTTACACTTTTAATTCATAGGGATAATTTAATTAATTCACACAATTAATTTAAATTATCAATAGAATAAATCTAATTCAAAATTAGATTATTTTATTAATTCCATTAAATTAATTAATTAATCACTAATTTTCTAACATCTCAAGAAGACAAAACATTCATCATTTATAATTTCCAAAAGCTATTTAATCACTTTTAGCTTGCAACTAATCACATTTAATCATTAATTAGACTACGCAAGTCATTTAATAAACTTTAAACCTGAAGTTAAATAAGCACTCAAGGGGAACTGACCAAGTTAAAACAACTGACCCCGACGACAACCCAACAACACGCTATGACTAGGGTGACGACTTGGTTCGGAAAACCTCGCTACTATCTCCCAATTAATTTCCGTTGGTCAATGGACACGCTCAGACCTGGAAACCAGGTGGAGTCGATGTCATGTACCTGCCAACCTGCAACAAAGAGCATGGCGAACGTGCATATATACATAATATGATCAATCACACCGTGAAGAGGAAATCTCAGAATCGTAGGGCGCTCGCATGCGAGCGATACAATCCGTCCCTTTCACCAATACAGTATCATTAACTGACGCATCTAACATCAAAGATAAGCTCAATAACATAAATATCATTTAATTAGATATATTCTAAGTTACTCCAAATCATGACATAAGGATAACATCGGAATAAAAGAACATCACATCAACATATAACTTCTACATCATAAGCATACTCAGACGCAATCATAGCAGGGAAGAAAAATGCCGATCAATGAGCCAAAACGGAGGGGTGTTACATTTTGTGTTTTGCACGGGTGTTGGCCGACCTTGTGTTAAACACTACTTACAAAGATCATATAAGTATTTTGGGGTGTGTTGGGACTCATTTAGTTCCTCATTAAGTATATGTTTGGGTTTTCGTCATTCTAATTCCACCATAGAATGTTTTGGCACCGACCTAATTTGAATTTGTAAATGCAAATCGTGTATGGCCGACCTTGGAAGGGTTTCAAGGTTGAAGATGGTATAAGTAAAAGTTGAGATATTTGTGAAAGGAAAGATAGATGTGAGATAGTGTGTGTGATGTGAGTTTGAGCATATCAGTGTTCAAGTGTTGAGTTCTTGAAGGTAGTGAGCTAAAGGTATACTCTATCTTTCAAGCATGTCTGCAAGTGTGTGAGAAAATTGTGGTGGAATCTCTGTTACATTGAGATAGTTTTCTCCTTGTAAAAATTCTCTTCTATATTCTTTGTAATTCTATGGTAGTGAGCCCTCATTGGACGGTGTGTCATGTCTTGGCAGTGAGTTTGTGTATTCGGTTTTGGAATTCTTTATATTGTGAGCTAATCCTCACCATGGTTTTTCCCTATTTGGGTTTCCACATAAATATGGTGTTATTATGTGCATGGTTTTATTACTTTCAGTTTATGTTTTTGTATTTAATAATCAAACATATTAGCGGAGTAAAGGTTTTGTGAATGCATGCAAATCTAATTTTTGTTGATGGTTTTGAAGTTTGAAACTGCTACAACTAATTCACCCCCCTCTCAGTTGTCTTGTTCAACAATTGGTATCAGAGCCAAGTTCCTTGGAGAAGAGCTTAACCACTTAAGGAAGGTCTAAGATGGTGAACAAGATCGTTATTGAGTGTTTGAGGTTCGATGGCACTGACTATGCATTTTGGAAAACAAAGATGGAAGGATATCTATCATTTTGTGGATATGAGATTGAAAATTCTATTCAGAACCAATATGTTGCTTCTACAAATGGTTCAAGTACTGTTGATGAGATCAAAGTGCATGAAATCAACAATAAGGTAAGGTTTATTATTGTAAATAGTCTTTCATATTTTGAATTAGTTAAAGTTATGAATATGAAGATTGCTAAAGAGGTTTGGGATAAGTTGGAAGAGATGTATGAAGGAGATGAAAAGGTTAAACAAGCAAAGTTGCAGAACTTGGAGGCACAATTTGAGATCCTATGAATGGGCGAAGATGAGAACATTAAATCCTACATGCAAAGAGTAGATGAGATGGTAGGTGGAATGAGAGGACTTGGTGCACAAATAGATGAATCTAGGATAGTGAAGAAGGTACTCAGAACTCCCCCCCTGATATATTTAGTGAAAATGTATCTGCTATAGAGGAAATTGTGGATTATAGTACTACTAAAGATTGATTGATTGGTACACTAACCTCATTTGAAATGAGAAAGCTTGGATTGAAAAATGGAACAAAGAAAAAAATATGTTCAAGGCTGAAAAAGTGGAAGATCTAGATGAAGACAATCTTGATGAAGTGGAAGCAAGTTTTGTAAGAAGAATGAAAAAGGGCTTTGGTAAGTATCAAGGTAAACTACCATTCAAAATTTTTTAGTTGTGGAGTAGGTCATTATGCTTCAAGATGTCCTAAAAGAGCTGAAAGAAATAAACATTGAGAAGGTAAAGAAAATAAAGAAAAGATGATCAAAAGAGAATATTATGTCAATGAAGATGTTATTTTTTATGATGAGTCTGATTATGGAGATTTTGATGATAATGAATGCTTGTTCTTGGCTTTAAAAGATGAATCTACTCCTAAAAAATGTGTGAAGGAAAGTGCTCTGAAGAAAGTTGAAGGTATTGTGGTCTTTGCTCTTCATGCTAAAGAGGAAAAGAACTACTAGGTCGTTGACAGTGGCTACTCAAATCACATGACCAGTGACAAAAGTAAGTTTGTTAAACTTGAAAAATATGATGGAGGCTTAGTTAAGTTTGGAGATGATTTTGGTACTAAGATATGTGGGATAGGTCAATCAGTTTTGATGGCAAGCATAATACTGATGGTTTCTACTATGTTAAGGGTTTGAGGCATAACATATTGATTGTTGGACAGATGTGTAAGAAGGGATATAATCTCGTGTTCAAGGATGAAAAATGTGAAATCAGGAAAGGATCCAAACTGTGACTGTTGATGGCAAGAAGACTGAAGGAAAAATCTATCAACTTAAAGGTGCTAATGGGCATTGCTTTATGTCTCAGATTAACGATAATTGGCTATGGCACTGGGGGATGTGTCATATGAATTTTGACATGGTGAGAATTAGTGTAGTAAAAGCTATGAGAGATTTACCAAGAATTAGAAATCCTGTTATTGTAGTTTGCAAGGACTATCAGTTTGGAAAGCAAGCTAGAAACAACTTTAGGTCAAAGGAACAATTTACTACCGGACTACTAGAATTGATTCATACAAATATTTGTGGTCCTACCAGGATGAGGAGTCTACAAGGTGACAAATATTTTATGATTTTGATTGATGATTACTCTAGAATGACATGGGTTACTTTTCTTAGAGAGAAATCCAATGCATTAGACAAATTGAAGGCATTTAAGGCAATGGTTGAGAATGAGATAAGTTTGAAAATAAAATGTTTGAGGTCTAATAGAGGTGGTGAATTCACCTCCAATGAGTTTAACATGTTTTTTGAAGCCCATGGAATTAGAAGACAATTTTCTGCCCTTATAACTCCTCAGCAAAATGGAGTTGTTAAAAGAAAGAACATGACAATTCAGGTAGCTACTAGAACAATGATAACAAAGGCAAGTCTACTGAAAGTTTACTAGAGAGAAGTAATTCAAACTATTGTTTATGTGTTCAACCGAGTTCAAGAAAAAGATAACACTAAGACCCCCTATGAGCTATGGTGTGGAAGGATTCCTATAGTTAAGTATTTCAAGGTATTTGGAAGCAAATGTTATGTCAGAAGAGATGAAGAAAATCTAGGAAAGTTTGATGCTAGATGTGATGAGGGTATTTTTCTTGGATACTCTACTAGAAGAAAAGCTTACAAATGTTACAATAAAAGGCGAAGAAAGTTTGTAGAAAGCACAAATGTCAAGGTTGATGAAGCATTGAAGAATTCAATTGAAGTTGATGGATATGTATCAGATGAACCTGATTGCAAAGAAGTAAAAGAATTTATTGAAGAACAAGAAGTGCAGAATGGAGAAGAAGAAGCTCTGGAAAGGGTTCCTAAAACCCCTAAGTATGTGCAAAAGAATCATTCAGAAGATCAGATCATTGGAGACAAGAGGAAAGGTGTATTGACAAGAAGCAAAGTTGTTAGTTGAGGAAAACTATTGCTTACTTTCTAAAGTTGAGCCTAAGATAGTGAGTGAGGCATGTAAAGATGAACAATGGATGAAAGCAATTGAAGAGGAACTTATGCAAATTGAGAAGAATCAAACTTGGGAATTGGTCCCTAGACTAGCAAACAAGAACATAATTGAAAGTAAGTGGGTTTTCAGAAACAAATTGAATGAGAATGGAGAAGTAGTAAGAAACAAGGAAAGGCTTGTGTGTAAAGGCTACTCACAAGTGGAAGGTATAGGTTTCCAAGAGACATTTGCTCCGGTGGCTAGAATGGAAGCTATCATAATTTTTTTGGCATTTGCTGCTCATAAGGATTTTAAAGTCTATCAGATGGATGTGAAGTCTGCATTTCTAAATGGTGAGTTAGAAGAAGTTTACATGGAACAACCAGAGGGATTCCAATTGTTAGATCAACTGGATATGGTCTACAGATTGAAAAAGGATTTATATGGTTTGAAGCAAGCTCCTAGAGCTTGGTATGCAGGATTGGACGCATATTTGATTTAGCAAGGTTTCAACAAAGTTATTGAAAATATAAATTTATATTTCAAAATTGAAGATGACAAGATAATGATAGTAGTTGTGTGTGGATTAAATTATTTTTGGAGGTAATGAAACCATGTGTAAGATGTTTGTTGAAGAAATGAAAAAGAGTTTGAGATGTCTATGTTTGGCGAGATGAACTTCTTCCTTGGCCTGCAAATCAATCAAACAGACAAAGAGATTTTTATTTCACAATCAAAGTATGCAAAATAAATGTTGAAGAAATTTGGGATGGATGGTTCCAAACCGGTATGCACTCCTATGGTAACTGGCTGCAAATTGAGAAAGGATGATGATTCTCCTAAGGCTTATCAAAGAAAATATAGATCAATGATTGAAGGACTGTTGTATTTAATTGCTACTAGACTAGATATCAATCATGCAGTTTGTCATCTAATGTCAAAAATTGATTATCCTCTTCAAAATATATCACATGTTTATATTTTTTTTATAGGTGTTATGGATCTATGTTGGCACTTGTCAACCCATTATTTATTTTCTCATACTTACCAATCAATGTGATTGACAAAACAAGAAAGCTCCCTACTCCACAAAGTAATGGTAGAATGTTTTCTTCTTTAACTAACCAAAAAACTATAAAACTTTTGAGTTATCATGAAATCTTATAGACAATTTTGTATTACACCAATCCAAAACTACATTTGTATCTTTAAATCTTGTTGCTTCAAAAAATTAGCTACTCCACAACAAGAGGTTTTTCATACATGTTCCAACTCCATCATGCTCTCCTTTACCATACCTAGCTTCAAAGAAACTCCACATGTGGGGAATTAATTTTTTTATGGTCCTTACATAGCCAGTAAAACATTCAATTTTTTTAACTATCATGTATAAGTGTCCAACTATATTATATGTTGTGTCTTTTAGATTTATCTTCCTAGAAACTATCATAAAACACACAAACAATACCACAAAAAATCAAATAAATATAACCAACTATCACTCAAATAGAAATGATACTCTCCCAAAAGAATTATTTCATCATTTGTACTATCAACTACATGTCTATATTCAACATGATAAAAAATAGCTACCTATTAAATAATAATACCAAGACTAAAATTCCTCTTATGGAGCACAAGTGTAAATTTCTACAAATTCAACCACTAAAATATAGTTTTTAATAGAAATGTATCTCTACATATTTGAAATTAAGTATTAATCTGTTAAGAATATTGAGGGTGTTTCACATATTTGTAGATAATATTATTCTTGAATTATGTGACAAATGTATGAACATTATTTTGCTATGTCACTAACTCATACTACTTTCCAAAAAATTCATCTTTTAATAGATATATGAACACTCTTGAACCTCTTCACATCTACTCATTGTTGTCCAAGATCATTTGAACTACCTTCATGCATGCAGTCTCCTAAGAATGAAAGGTTACTACTTCTATTGTATTCCCCCAAAAAAGCAATGTTTTGAATATAATAATTATCCATAAGGTTTCTCACAAAATTAAACTTGTTATTAAATCCCTAATTATTGTAGGTAGCATATTGATACCACATTCCTACACAATTTAGTTAGTATTAAAAATAGAATGTATATATTTAAAAATGTCAAAATGACAATGAAATTGCACAAGTTTTTGCAGCAGCAAGTGGTTTGTTGTTTATTAATTTTGACATATTAAGGTTTACATTTCTCAAATGACCTTTGACTTATGTTAAAAAATAGTTGAATCATTAATAAAAAATTGTATAGTTTTGTTTGAACCATGTCTAATAGATAGTTTGGATGAGGTTCATAAGTTTTTAACCCATTTTTTTATTTCAAAACATTTGTAGTATTAGGTGATACCTTAGTATTATTATGTCAATATTTTTCAATTAAATACTTGGTTTAAGTATTTAATTTTATGTTAGACCTTGCAATTCTATCAATAATATCCTAACACTCGTTAATTATACTATATTCATTATGTAATCTTCATTTTACTGATCTTTTTTTTTTTTTTTTTAGTATTTACATTAAAAAGTTCACTTCTTTACTTGATAATTCTCTTTTTAAAGCTAATTTTTATTAACTAAAGTTGTTATTGCTTGTATTGTTGTATTGCTATCTTTGGATTAATTCATGTTTTCAATAGTACTAATAGTATCAACAAGATTGGAGATAATTTGTTTAACAAATTCATCATCTTTTTTTAGTTTTTATGAATATGCCTATTTTTCATCTCTTCTGATTTATTGCATTTTAATTGATTGCATTACTAGTTAACATTGAAATAATAGATTTTAAAAAATATATATTCAATTTATTTACATGATTTCATATTGTTCTCTAAGTTTTCCTGTCATGAAGGTTATCTAATACATTTATTTTTATTTTTATATTTTTATAAATTTTACTCATTGTATAAGGGGTATCAATATCAATAGGTTTGAAATATTTTTCGACATTAATGTTTGTGGTATGTTCAATGTTCTCTACATTCTTATTTAAATCGGTGTTTATGTTATTAATCAATGTTTATGTTATTAAAATCTCTCGTGCTTTTTAATATCTTTTACTTAGACTTTAGTATACCCACATTATTTTTCAATACTGTTGTTAATTTTCTCACTGAGTGCATTTGAAGATTTATCTTGACTTGTTTCTATAATCATCATTTCTATATTCTCCTCTTCCGCATTCACCATTTCCATATTTTCCTATTCCATGTTCATCTCTTCAATGTTCTCCTCTTTTATGTTTGCATATTCCACAATCACCAAATTAGATGCTTCAACATTCTTCATTTGTTAAATTCCCTCTTAATTTTGTACATGAAAATTATTTTCTAATAACTATACTGTAGGGACAAATTGAGATATTGGTATCCTAACACGATTCTCTGGTTTAAACAAATCACAAGTATATTATGATATATGTCATTACAAAGATGGGACTTTTGTTTGTTTATGATATAGAAATACCAACAATAGTTTACAAGAATCGTATTAGTCCTAATCCAATATTATTAGCATCTAAAGCAACTATAATTGGTGGGTTCTTTGTTCTCAATCTTCTCTTAATGTGCTTTCATTTCTTCAATTGTCAAAACCTTCCTTTTTTGTTGATATCTATTTGATCCCATAATCACCAAATAATCTTAATAAAATTAACATGAGATCTATAAAATAAATCCACTCCTTGATCTTTGTAAAATAAAAAGAGATCTAGATCTTTTGTTGACTATCACTTTTCAAAATTATTAATGAAAGACCCTTTTTAAAATGATGCATGAAATCCTTTAAAACTTGTGAGTGTGCTTGAAGATCCCTTTTGAAATGGTTTTTGTACTTGAATATCCTTTTTACAAATTCTCCTTAAAGATGCCTTTTGAAAATGATGCATGTGCTTGATTCTTTGAAATGTGATGTGTGTGCTTAGTTGCTCTAAAAATGGTGCTTATGATTGAATACCTTTTAATGATCAATATTCCTTCTATCAACATTGTTGAATATTTTTTTAACATAAAATCAAGATGATAATGCTTGAAAGAGATTGCAAGAAACATCAAAATAAAAAAATTTAAATATTGATGTGTAGTATTGTTTTGTTTGTGATATGGTGGAAGATAGGAGGGTTAAGTTCAACAAGGTAAATACTTTAGTGAACATGATATATGCATTGAAAAAGTCGATGAGCACATAAAAATTTAGATGGTGGAATATGCATATAGGCATCACAACTCCTAGCAATTAATTCACTTTTATTGCAATCCAGTTTGTTTTTCCAATGTACATAACAAAGTGAGAGATTGTTAGGATTAGGTGTTGCACACCTTGCAAATCTGAAAGACAATTGTATTTAATTAACATTGTAACATGTTATAAATTTGAGGCCATATGGAAAAGGGTACCCTATTTGGAAGAAATCTCACGATTCTTTTGTATGACATTTGTTAATTGGCTATTATATTATGATGAGTGTAAGGGAATCTATCTCATGTAAGATATGTAAGAGCATATATGAAATTATATGATGTGAAAGAGAATCTATCTTGTGTAAGAGCATGCAAGAGGGAATTAAAAATTGGACTTACAAGGATGTGGAAGAGGACCTTTGACTAGTTTGTGATTTGTTATAACATCTTCTTGAAGGTTTGAATGGACCAAAATGGAGTGCCCAAATTTGGTGGATGGAATCCATAACATCAAGAGTTATGTACTATTATTGGTAGGTGGACTCGTTGTGAGGGGGGCATTGGAATTTGGAGACACCCAAATTGGGCTCATAGTTATAAAAACTACTCATGATTTCTAGTTTGGCCTTGATTTATATATTCAATGCTTGAGATGGAGGTATTCTACACTTATAGATTTGTAGGGGTTATGTTGTTAGATTTTCTCTAGACAAAGGTTGTAGGTTTCTATTGAAGGGGTTAATACTATATAATGCATTGTAATCTATGTGTTGAAGATAATACATTGAGGACTCCTTTGATGTCGAGTTTTTTTTTTTTTTTTTGCCGAAAGGTTTTCCTAGGGTATACCTCATTTTTTGTGTGTTCTTGTGTTGCATTTTGCTCACAAATTATTAGATTTATTTCTATTTATCATTTCTTATCTTTTTAAGTTAAGGTAGGAAGTTTTATAGTCTTACCTAGCTTCCTTTCAATACAAAGAGCATAGGTTTACAAAGATTTATAAGAATACATCACCTATTCAATCCTAATTGTACACTATAAGGCTTCCTATGTTCTCCCAATAAATGTGCATATTGAAACCTTTGAATAGAAACATGAGTTGTAGAAGGGTGTGCTCTGTGGTTTGTTGAAAGTGCATTATCAATGCTGAGCTTGGTTATGTAATGTCCATATTTTGGCAAGATAGCAACCAATTGTCTATAAAAGCAATTGAGTATCTACGAAAATCAAATCAGCTTGAAGGTTAGTTGTTTGAACCTTGTGAAAGGGCTTACTAATAACTAGTAATATGGTTGGTAGAACTAACTTGATTGCTTATAGATCAGTCAAGTTGTTTCATTGAGCATGTGTTATATTATTCACCATTTCAAGCTTTTTCCAATAGAAGGGGTACACAAAAAAATCATCATATGGTCGGAATCATCTTGCACACTTCCCTCTCTTTAGGATTAGCTAGAAGACAATTATACTTACGTATTAAAATTAGCTTGAAGCTAATGACTTCAACAAAAAATATATTTGCATGTAAAATATTAAAAAAGGTTCAAACTATATGGTTCTATTACAAGCAAGGGCCTTAAATCTTTGTTAATGTGTTGGACCACAAGGGATTTGATAGATCGAGTCTAAGATTGGTATTTTTGTGAAAGTGGAGAGAGGAATAAACATACAAATTTGCAATTCGAAGAACAAATAGTTAGAGTTAAATAATTGGCATAACTAAAGCACAATTCAAATGAAAATCTAGTTCAAGTCTATACACACTTCAAAAAGCATAAACAATTTTGAAAATCCCTTAGCACTAACTCTTCAAAGCTATTTTTAATTTTTCAATATAAAGGCACCTTTGAATCTAATCTTGCCTCAAAATATCTATACAAGGAAATGCTTATAAATAAAAAACAACGGGTATTATTCCTAGTGCAAGAGTTTGAGAAATATAATTCTCAATCCAAGAGTTTGATGATGACCCTATAATCCTCAAATATCTATCTTATTGTGGGGATGTGATTTAAAAATAAATAAATTCCAAAGGGTTATATAGGATCCCCCATCTGAAAAGAAAAAACTCAGATGCAAGAAAATATGAATTATAGATAAAATAGCTAACCAAGCACATGGAAGGGCAAAAGTAACAAAACCACAAAATGAGAACCAATAACCCAAGCTTTCCAAAAACCAAACCCGCAATCAAAAAATTCACAACAAACCAACCCTCATCGATATTGAGCCACCACCCATCCACCAACACTAACACTAGAAATACCACCACCCACACCCATGCTAGTAGTGACCTACAAACCCAAATCCTCTATAGCTTTACCACAAACCCTGACCACAATAGACTTAGTGTTAACCAAGGATATATTACCATTGTAGATATTTGGACATCATGAGTCACTTCTGTTAATGTTATAGCAGCTTCGGTAGCTTCTTCCAGCTCACTCATTCCGTGGAAATCCTAAATTGAATATAGCCGTTGGCTATTCAATTTACCTCTTATTATTTTGTGTCTTATGCTTTGGCTGACATGTACAATTCGGAAATCATAAGAGTCATTTGCTATGCTAGGCCGACTTCATTGAAAAGGATATGAGACATTGTAAGAGACCGACATTAAGACCTCGGTTCCTACATATGGACAGTTATTCATTCATTTCAGCGATGGGAAAAAGAGCTCTGAACAAATCCGTCATTCTCAAGTGCGAAGATAGTAGAGAAGCTCGACTCAAGCAAATGCGAACACCTACCTCAAGTGCAAACAGTTCACCACATGCGAATAAGTCCATCGTTTGTGTCCAGGCGCGAACTACATCAAAGATCAGTGCGAACTCTGAAGATCCGAGTGCTCATACACCAGTAATCAGTGCGAACTCTGAGTTTCATATGCGCTTTCACCAGTTCAGTGTTTCCATTCAAGGACGATTTCTCAGTGACCGAATCTCGAAGTCACCAGTTCGATTTTATCAAGTGTTGTTAAAGTCTGAGAAGTTGAAGACCTACTGTATATTATTAGATCTATATTCTCAGGTGTGATCTAGAGCATACTATCTGTTATTCCTTATTGCTTGACACCTGTTATTGGTCTTGTGTTAGACCTTATTGTATTTTGCAAATCTACTACTGTTGCATCAAAAATAAGAGAGATCTTTGTTGCTGGGTTTTTCTCCCTCAAGAGGAGGGTTTTCCCAGGGTACATGCTGTGTCATTTTGTCTGATTTTGATTTAATTTTCTGTGCATTTACTTCTGATCACATAATTTAACATGGTATCAGAGCGGGTTTGAGGATTGTGATCAGATTGCCATGGATTGAGGATCGTGATCAGACTATTGCATTTGCTCAGTTTGTCAAGATGGTGATTGAATGTCCATGTTAAACTGAAGCATTCTTTATCAGTGCTGCATCAAGGAAGCTATCGAGGCCTTCTTTATGTTGTCCGATATTGCTTATGGCCCATCTGAAGTGAGGTCATCTCAATCATCTCTCCTTCCACGGTTGGCTAGCTATAGGCTCATAACTGAAGGAGCGATCGCATTCTTGTCTCACATTCCCGTCATCACTGTTTGAGATCTGTCTGCAATCAAGAGTCTCCTTGTCACTTGTTCGGGGAAGTTCCTCAGATCTGTGCAAATCTTGTTTGACGTCACCAGGAGGGCGACAATCATAAGTCTAATGTTGGTAATCTGCGAATGATGGCAGAGTGTCGCCGGCCAAAGCCATCAGCCCTATATCTCTTGATTGGCGTTACATTCATTTCACTTGGTGATTGATCCGCAATAAGTTCAGCAAATGAGAGTGTAAAGATACCTCGCCACTCTTGCCCAAACCGGTTGTGAAAGACAAGTCTCTCCTGCAGCTGTTCCTTTTTTAAAGCGATTGAAGGCTGAACAGTATTGAAGTCTTGGAGCTTATCTGCGAGGATGCACAAGACTAATTGGGATCAATTGAAATAGATCTGAAGAATGCTATTAAGAGATAAGTATTCCTTGATTGTTTCCTAGGCCGAAATTCAATTTGCTATATTGTGCAATCGTTGTTTTGATCTTGTGTGTAGAAAAGATTGTGTTGTCCTTCTCTTGATTAGTGATCCCTGATTGAGATCCCTTGTTTCTCTCTTTCTTTCATTTTGAGATCTTCAATATCATTCTCTTGGTGCATAGTCTATGATGTTGCCTTGAGAGGCCTGATCTTATATGCCGGCTGCATATTACATCTAAGAAATCTGAGTTGGACAGATTCTATTTTTTTTGTGTTGAGATTAGCGTTCTTGAGAAGAAAGAGTTATATCAAAATTATATAAAGATAAGTTTCTTTATCCCTTTAGTATGATCTTTTGATATATACTTCTCTTTCATAATGATTTACTTATTTCATGTTCTATCATTATGCATAAATTCTTATGTGTTCATACTATAATCTGAGATAGTAAACCTTGTATGATATTTCTTTGGATTGTCATAAACTATTAATAACCTCTCTCTAAAATGCTTCCTAGACAGAATTAGGAGCAAGAAGGAGATGAGAGACTGCTTAGTGATGAAAAGCTTGAGGCATCTTGTGAGGGAATCATGCCAACCAAAGAAATGTTTAAACAACTTGCAGCGATGAGACTGAGTTAGTTCACTTCCAAAAGTCTTCTTTGCAATCTCCGAAATAGGAATCAAGAGGGAGTTCAGTGACTTGCTCAGAAGAAGTGAAGACTGCAATGTTGTGAGAATAGAGTGTTCTGAGAAGACAGCCCGTACTTAAAAATGCAGATGAGAGCATTGAAGAAGTACAAGGCAAGATTCATAGCTCGTGGGTTTTCACAGAAAGAGGGAGTTGTTTATGAAGAAACATTTGCTCCTGTTGCTTACTATTTCGAGGTTCATGGGAAGAAGTCACATGTTTGCAAGCTGAAGAAGGCCTTGTATGGTCTTAAGCAGGTTCCTCGCACATGGTACGAAAGGATTAATCGATACCTGTCAAGTTTGGGCTTCTTGAAGGATGATGCTGATTCAAATCTCTACTTCAAGAAAGTCCGGGCAGAATGATGGCATGTTTTTAAATCATAAGTACCATTGACATACTTAAGAGATTTGGCATGATGGATTGCAAATCCATGTCTACTCCCATGGAGACCAATCTTCATAAACTGAAGGAGGCTGCAGCTAGTTCAGATTTGGCGGATCCTACATTGTACAGACAGCTGATTGGATCCTTGATGTATCTAGTTAACACTAGACCTGATATTTGCTATGAAGTGAGTGCACTTACGCTTTATGATCCAGACAGATACATCTTGTTGGTACAACATATCCCGAGATACTATGCAAGGTTGGGGCTTGATATGGGTTGAAGTATACTTTATGCATTTGGAGTTACTGGTTTTAATTTGGGAATCGATTGGGCAGGTCAGGTTACTGATCAAGAGCACTCTCCGCTATTGCTTCCCCGCTTGGGTTCTCGCTATGATTTCCTCAGCAAGAGAAGTGCCTTCTCAGAAGGCTGGAGTATGCGAGGTCGAGTATATTGCGCCCAGGCAACTCGAGAAGCGTGGCTTCGTAAGCTCCTTGCGTGATTGTTTGGAAATCAATGAGCCCACTATTGTCTATTGTGACACCGTAGTTTTGGTGAAGCTTCAAACTTTGAGCCTGATAGAACCACATGTTGGAGATCAAGCATCACTATATCGTAGATATGGCACGCGAAAGGTTGTACAGCTTGAGGCATTAGCACCATGAGCAGCATTTGACAATATTCCTGCACCAAGCCTCCTCTACTGTAAAGTTCGTGTACTTTCTAGGATAAGCTTGGTATGGTGGAGAACCACCTTGACCCAGTACAGTCCTGTTATCAAGAGCCTTGTTTAATGAGTCTTTCTCTCGTGGAGAAGTTCGAGGTGAAATCCCTGTCAATGCATTTTCCTCGTGATTCAAGAATTTGAGGTGAAAGTTCTTGCTCACCTCCGAGAGTCATGGTGGGATGCTGCGTGTGCGACTCCATGACATATCTTGTACTTGTGTTTCACCGAGAGAGTCATGGTGAAAGTCACTGAGGTGACAACATCACGCAAGTGATGAACATCAGACTACTATTGCACATTCTTTCCGTGATCAAGAATTTGAGGTGAAAGCCCTGTGTCCCACCCTCCGAGTTGAGTCATGGTGGATGCCAAGTGTGTGTGACTCCATGACAACATCACGTGAGAGAGTCCGTGATGCTCTTTCTGTACTTGTGTTTCACCCTTTGGAAGAGCCATGGTGAAAGTCACGTTGAGGTGACACCATCACGCAAGTGATGAATACTAGTACTTAACCATGTGATGGTTGATATCACATTGAGGTGATATATCTCTCTTTATATCCGATTGCAGGCAACAGTAGCAGATGAGCTTCATATGGAGACGATTTGTTCTTGCAGCTGGAAGTTCTCTCCCTAGCTGAGAGGGAGTGTTAATGTTATAGCAGCTTCGGTAGCTTCTTCCAGCTCACTCATTCCGTGGAAATCCTAAATTGAATATAGCCGTTGGCTATTCAATTTACCTCTTATTATTTTGTGTCTTATGCTTTGGCCGACATGTACAATTCGAAAATCATAAGAGTCATTTGCTATGCTAGGCCGACTTCATTGAAAAGGATATGAGACATTGTAAGAGACCGACATTAAGACCTCGGCCCTACATATGGACAGTTATTCATTCATTTCAGCGATGGGAAAAAGAGCTCTGAACAAATCCGTCATTCTCAAGTGCGAAGATAGTAGAGAAGCTCGACTCAAGCAAATGCGAACACCTACCTCAAGTGCAAACAGTTCACCACATGCGAATAACTCCATCGTTTGTGTCCAGGCGCGAACTACATCAAAGATCAGTGCGAACTCTGAAGATCCGAGTGCTCATACACCAGTAATCAGTGCGAACTCTGAGTTTCATATGCGCTTTCACCAGTTCAGTGTTTCCATTCAAGGACGATTTCTCAGTGACCGAATCTCGAAGTCACCAGTTCGATTTTATCAAGTGTTGTTAAAGTCTGAGAAGTTGAAGACCTACTGTATATTATTAGATCTATATTCTCAGGTGTGATCTAGAGCATACTATCTGTTATTCCTTATTGCTTGACACCCGTTATTGGTCTTGTGTTAGACCTTATTGTATTTTGCAAATCTACTACTGTTGCATCAAATATAAGAGAGATCTTTGTTGCTGGGTTTTTCTCCCTCAAGAGGAGGGTTTTCCCAGGGTACATGCTGTGTCATTTTGTCTGATTTTGATTTAATTTTTTGTGCATTTACTTCTGATCACATAATTCAACAACTTCTACATGATGCAACAAATGAGACACCTCAATCCCATCAAGGGTGGGAAAAGTGAAGAAATTGGTAACCTCTAGAACCTCATTAGAATAAGCCACTAAAAGAGTTTTTACCACCTTCTTCAAGTCCAAACATGGTCTACAAGTTTTCCACATTATGATGCACTACCAAAATCTTCTTGAAAATCAAACTATATTCATCAACCAAACCAACTACAAAACCTTCCTCAAAGATTAGAGGAAGCAACATCAAGCCATCAACCACACCCAAACCTCTCATTGATTAGGTTGAAACAAATTGGGAACCACCCATTGGTGAACATCCACCACAAGAATGGTAAGTTCTAGCTTCTCTAAAAAGTCTTCCATGATAGACTCCTGCAACAAAAATAGTCCATTGTCCCCCATGAAATCCTTGCCAAGGATGCTTTTCACAAGATTAAGAGAGATTGCATCTCAATATTAGAAGATTTCCCTTGACCAATGATTTTTTTTCCCCATAGCAATGAGGATCTCTTCATTTAACATCATTCCTCTTATTTGCCATTCAGCAAAAAATATTGAGGCAGCCCCACATGCAAATCTTCCATGAATCCATTGAAACAACAATCACCACAAAACATCACACACTAGAGAAGAACAAACAATAATGCCAAATAATCTCTAACTCATAAAAAAAAATGCATCCAACAAACCACATCAATGCCACATGTGATGATAAGAAAATATGACCAAAGCAAGAACCAACCATAAATAAACATGATCATCTTCTATGGACAAGGGAAAGCATGTCGCTTTCACATGATTCGTTACCACACAAATCAAGGTGATTGAGTACTCCCAAAAAAAATCCCTTGTCATGTGTCTCTATGATTGCTAACTAAAGCTAAAAAGGGTTCATCAACACCCCAATTTGTAAGAAAATCAATTCCTCCATTACTTTCCCATAAACAATGAGCAAAATTGATAATGGCCAAGCTGGGCATATCAATTTTGCTTCATCTACCAAACCACAAAGGCACCAATTTAGAGATGAGCCACAAGAGAGACCATCGATCACATTATTCAAGTCATCTTTACCACCAACTTGTGACAATTAACCAATAAAGCCGAGGAGAGATCAAGAATCAACACCTCATTCTACAAGGTTGTTCAACTTAACACCAAGTAATAAAGATCCACCCTTAATAAATCATCCTTTAGAATCCTAGAGAAAAACTTTGGCCCATGCAACACCAAGATTTCTCCATTCAACACCATCAAAATTCAGCTTTAAAAAACCCTCTAAGGGAGGGAACCATTTAACTAAACCATCAGTCTTGATCACAATTGGATACAATTACACCATTAATGGGGACAATGCAATATATATTGGGTCTTTAATAAATTATTATCTATTTAATTATCAATAATAAACATTATGGAGAGAGGAATGGAAAATAGAAAGAATACTAAAAAACCATCTAAGTTATAAAAAACAACTCAATAGAAAACATAAAAGAAATGTAACATAACAATGGATTAAACCAAAAACAATTAAATTCTGAATATAACTACCAAGTATACATAGCTTTGTGAAAGTAGATCCCTCAAGAAGTATGAAGTTGACAAATATCAGAGCAAGAAATCATGGCAAGAGCCTTGAGATGTGATATGTGTGTATTCAAGCTTGAACTCAAAAGAACCAACAATATCATAATCTATCATCATGAGAAGGCCAATAAAATAGTGCTCATAGGATAATGTCTAATGCTGATGTGGTCAAGTTGGACAATCCTAGGAGGAATTCAAGAACTCCTAACATTGATGATCCATTAATCTTAAGTTCTAGAGGAAACAAGGCAGTGCACACCTACTTCCATGACTTAGCCTACAAACAAGGGCAAGGCCCTCAATATTGAGATGAAGAGGATTTGTTTCACCTAGACTATGGCTAGTTAAGAAAGGATTCATGCTCTAGTAGCAATACACAAAGAGGAACACCATCTCACCTATTTGTCCCCATTTGAGTGTCAATCTAATGTATCAAATGGTTGTTTGTTGCCTCCAATCCTAAAGAGTTTTGAAAGAAGTAAGTAGATCAACTCAAAGCACACCTTGATGTTGGAAATAGTTATGTTGAATGATAATGACATCTACACTTAATAAAAAATGTGTTGGATAGAGAGCCAACTTGATGTCAAGTGATTTTGGAGATGTCCATGTGACTTGGCAGAGTTATCATTACATCCTCCCAAACAACCATCTTGATACCCTTTATTGAAGGCAAGGATAGGCATGTAATGAACAACTTAATGAAGGAAGATGATCAATTTAGAAATGCCAATAGATTGGAAGAGCTTACTAGCCTCAAGATACTAATAACATCAACATTTAGTGGGACCCGAAAAGGCAATCGTTTCATATGAAAAAAGGGAAAAATATGAGCATCTATTTCAACCTCAACCTGAGCCACTTAAGGCTCTAGCTATGAACGTAGAAAGTAAGTATGGAGATACTCTCAAGGAAAAGGGATAGGGTCGTGAACTCAAATTGAACAATACATTGACTAGTCATTCTTTTGTAACAAAACATATGTTCAAGCATGAGAGTTTGGACCCAGGCAATACACACCCACTCAATGAGTCCCAAACTAGGACCCCAAACCTCTATACCATTTAGAACTGCAAGCCTAATAAGTGCATTGAATTGTGTGTGTTGTCTCTAGAAGGATATCCTGAAATGTACTTGAAAACACTGGCACCCCAGATAAGAAAGTGAAGTATACAATCCCAAAGACTAGATTCCCTAGAAGGTGTAAACTATTGATTGTAAAATACACATGTCCATATGGTTTCTATATTAAATTTCAACATTTGTCACAATGATTAATGGTATGAAGACTAACTAAAAATTTATGCTTCCTTTGATGGATAGTCTGCCTAGACTTTCAAGTCCCTCAACCTTCTTTTAAAATCTAAGATATTGAGTTAATTGTCACTGAATTAAAAAATATCTCAATAGAGTATAATACAGATTCCTCTAGATATCAAAAATAAACATAGTGACAACATTACAAATTTACAACAATCTATTGAAGTGTCAAATTAAATTAGCTACCATCTTGGGGCATTTAAAGATAAGCACAAAACCAATTCAAAGATGACAAATGCCAATAATTGAAAGATATTCCTCTTACCTCGGGGTTGTCCATGATTTTCACATTTGGAACACAACCACTTCTTGTTTGAATGCTTGTCTTGTAGTTCCATCATGTTCTTAGGACCTTTGGTTTTCTTAAGCCTATAATCCATGAAATACTTGCAAAAGAAAAGAAGAAACCAGAATTTACAACTTTGGGCAATTATGGAACTGAAAATCCTCATCAAATTGAACAATATTTCTACTTATTTCCATGTACTTTGTCCATGCATTTTGTTCATAAATTGAATTCCTTTAGACTTTTCTTATAGTTGTAAACTAGATATCAAGCCAACTATTCAACAAGAAAAGTTATAAATAAAACATCTGCTCCTAAGAGCTCCAGTTCAAACCATGCACCCTCTTTCTCAAAGCCAGAAACAAATCATATTTATTTCATAAAAGGTTTTGGAAAAGCTTAACCAAATTGTATGTACTAATTGTACCATTTAGAGTTTGAAGGCATTAAAAAATAAAAGATAATGGATAAAGGCATTAGATCTTGATGAATGCAATTCCATGAATTGTGTTGCTCATCACTGCTTTACAGTAAACCCACAATTCACTTAAGCCAAAATTTTCAACTTAGTTTAACTACCTATACATCTTAGCATATATTATTTTACAAAGGTAAGATAGATCTTTTTCTCACATTTTGGCCAACATATGAAAAGTATTCCATATTGTCATGTGTACTATCAACTATGTGATTCAGAGGAGATATTGTTTCCTACAAAAAAAACTAAGGTCGGTCCCTAGCTAACTTCTATCGTTAGCATGATCAGTTGGTCCCTTGGCTTCAAGAAGTTTCTGACCTTTAGATGTCAAGTTTAATAAGGAAAACTTGATTGATTATCTCCTTTCAGGCAACTCCAGCCATTGGAGGTGTTAAGCACTCTTGGTGTGTAATAGTGATCCATTCAGAGGATGGTATGTATGTGAGAAAGCATATCTCTTTACAAGTGGCCACCATGTTGATGTTTATGCAGCATCAGTCATCACTTCCAGCCGATTTACTTCATGATGATAAATTAAATAATAGCCTAAGGCTATTTAATTTATAGAGACATCAATTTATTGAAGAGGCATGACCTATATTGATTAACATTTAATTAATGTGAAGAGATGCGATTTGTCTTGGAGGCACAATCTTCTATGGAGGTCGACTTTGTGTTTATTGGAAACACATCTTTTCATGATGGCCGACTTTTGGATTTGAAGAGGCACGACTGTCCCTCTCCTCTTGTATATATACTCGCTTGGTGATCACTCCATTCATTCATTCCATCCATATTCATCATAAGTTTGAGCTTCATCAAATGCGAGTTCTTTATCAAGGGCACATCGATGTAGTAGAAGTCTGAGTTGTTATCATCAACGAATTGCATCATTGTATTTCTGTGTTGCATCATATTTTGGTGCTTATATCTTGGCCTTCATATCGGCCTCTTGTAAGGAGATGATTATTGTTGTGATTCAATATATAAGTGATATATTGTTGTTGGGTTTTTCTCCCTCAAGTGGAGGGTTTTCCCAGGGTATCTATTGTGTTCTTGTGTTGAATTTTGAATTAATTTTTTGTGCTCTAATCTGATTATAAAATCTAACATGGTATCAGAGCGGGTTTGAAGAAGATCTTGATCAGATTTTGTATCACAACGATACTATTTATTCTCTCTCATCGTTAATTACTTCTATCTCTTCGTCAAGATGGTGAATGGTTTTAAGATTGAGGATAGACTTGAGGGAGCATCAAATTTCACATCTTGGAGATTCAAAATTATGCTCACTTTGGAAGAAAATGAATTGGTTGAGTTTGTGGAGAGCAAAGTCCCTAAGCCCACGAATGAGGAAGAGAAGGTTCAATGGAAAAAGAAAGATATTAAGGCGAAGATGTTAGTTGATTCCATGAAGGATCATATTGTTCCTATTGTCTCCAAGTTGAAGACGGCAAGAGAGATGTTCAAAACCTTGGAGGAGATGTAGGAAATCAATAACACAAGTTGGGCACTTGCACTGAAGCAACAACTCCATTATGCAAAGATGGTGAAAGGAGAATCTGTTATTGCTTACTTCATGAAGATTTCTGAATTGAGAGATCAGCTCTCTACAATTGGTCATGTGGTTGATGACAAGGACTTGACCATGCTTGCTCTTAATGGTCTTCCTTCATCTTGGGAATTTTACATTCAAGGAATCAATGCAAGATCGAAACTTCCCAAGTTTGATCGTTTGAGGGTAGATTGTATTCAAGAAGAGTCAAGGTTGGCTACAAGAGGTATTGGTCAAAGCTCCACTAACGTAGACATTCATGTTCTCACCACTCAATCCTCGAAGAAGAAAGGGAAAGATGGGAAGAAAGGATATTTCAAGAGGAATAGAGATAAAGGAGTTGATGGTGCTCCCACATTCAAGAAGAAGAGGGACCTCTCCAAAGTCCAATGCTTTAGATGTGACAAGTATGGTCACTTTGCTAAAGATTTTCCAACTAGGCCTAAGCAGCAAGCTACTATTGCAGATGTTGATGAAGTCTCTCTGCAAAAGGACTCGTGTGAATACTTATTATATTCGACATTGTCAAGCAATGTACCTACCGACACCAACACTTGGTTGATTGATAGTGGTGCCTCTCGCCACATCATCGGATTTAGGGAGCATCTAACTAATTTGGTGGAGAGAGATTCTAGTGAACAAGTCATTATTGGAGATGATGCTAGTTACTATGTGAAAGGAATTGGGACCTCCACTCTCCACTTGGATTCCAACATTTCCCTACAATTGAGTGATGTTCTATATGTTCCAGGCATCAAGTGAAACCTTGTTTCCATTTCAGCCTTGGAAGACAAGGGGTACCAAGTTGCATTCTCTAAATGCAAAGTTCTTGTGTGGATGAAGAATTCCAACTTCAAGACTGCTCGAGTAATTGGAGTTAGACATGAGAGCCTCTACAGGCTATGCACTCATCCACTTCAGGTTCTAGTGCATGATTCTTCAAGTATGTGTGAACTTTGGCATCAAAGATTGGCTCACCTTCACTTTCGAGCTCTACCTGTCATGGAGAAGATGGTCACGGGCCTTCCGAAGTTCAACTAGGAGCACAAAGGCACTTGCAAAGGCTGCGCTTTGGGTAAGAATACAAAAGGTCCATTTCATGGTAGGGAAAGTAGATCCAAATGTATTCTAGATCTCATTCATTCTGATTTATGTGGTCCAATGTATGTTGCTTCTTTGAGTGGTTTCTTGTATTACATTATTTTTATTGATGACTACTCTAGAAAGACTTGGATTTTTTTTTTTGAAATCTAAAGAATCTGAGGTATTAGAAAGGTTCAAGGAATTCAAAGCTCAGGTAAAGAATTTGTCCAGGAAGAAGATCAAAGTCCAGAGAGCCAATAATGGAGGAAAGTACACTTCTGGCAGCTTTTGGAAGTTTTGCATTGAAGCTGGGATTAAGAGGGAGTTCAGTGTTCCTTATAATCCTCAACAGAATGGAGTTGTTGAAAGGAAGAACAAATCTATTGTGGAAGCAGCCAAAGCCATAATTCATGACCAAGATCTGCAAACCTTCCTTTGGGCAGAAGCATCTAGGACAACAGTCTATCTTCAGAATGGAAGTCCTCACCAAATCCTGGAGAACATGACTCCTGAAGAAGCTTTTACTGGGAAGAAGCCAGAAGTGAGTCATTTGAGGATCTTTAGATGTCCAGTGTATGTTCATGTACCGAAGGAAAAGAGGACAAAGTTGGAACCTTCTAGCAAGAAGGGGATATTTGTAGGTTATAGTGAAACATCAAAAGCCTACAGAATCTACATTCCAGGCCAGAAGTTGATCGAGATCAATAGAGATGTCACATTTGAAGAAGATGTTGCATTTAGAAGATCCAAGGGCACTCATATGGAAATTGATAATGAAGAGTCTCCTCAGGATATGGAAGTTGACCATACTCTTGAGATTCAAAGGGAGACTCCAGAACTGAAAGAAGATGATCCAGTTGAGCCCTTGGAACCTACTAATGGGCCTACCAATATTGTGATCGGAAGAAAAGACCTCTCTGGGCTAGGCAAACAATGCAGGAGGCAGAAAAGTTTGCAGCACCAAGAGGAACCTTCAGAGAAAGTAAGAGACCTCATAAGTTTTCCAGTTATGTTGCTTTGATGAGTCAAATTATTGAGTCTGAGCCTTCCAGTGTTGAGGAAGCTTCTAGTCAACAAGTTTGGAGAGATGCTATGTCAGAAGAGTATCAATTCATTCTCAAGAATGATGTTTGGGACATTGGTCCTAGACCCGAAGGAAAATCTGTGGTATCTTCTAAATGGCTCTTCAAGATCAAGCATGCGGTTGATGGGAGCATTGAGAAGTACAAGGCAAGATTCGTGGCTAGAGGTTTTTCACAGAAAGAGGGAGTTGACTATGAAGAAACATTCGCTCCAGTTGCTTGGTATACTTCTATCAGAACAATCATTGCTATTGCTGCATCTAGAGGGTGGAAGATTCACCAGATGGATGTGAAGACAACTTTTTTGAATGGTGTAATCGAGGAAGAAGTATATATTGAGCAACCTGATGGATTTGAGGTACATGGGAAGGAGTCTCATGTTTGCGGGCTGAACAAGGCTTTGTACGGCCTTAAGCAGGCTCCTCATTCTTGGTACAAAAGGATTGATCGTTACCTGTCAAGCTTGGGCTTCTCCAAGAATGATGTTGATTCTAACCTGTATTTCAAGGTAATTGATGGTGAAGCATTGATTCTAGTTTTGTATGTTGATGATCTAATTCTTATTGGAGAAGAACACCTCATTATCAAATGCAAGGAGTTAGCTTCTGAATTTGAAATGAAGGATCTTGGTTTCATGCATTACTTCCTTGGCTTAGAAGTTTGGCAAAAGCCAGATGAGATGATTCTAAGTCAAGGGAAGTACACCATTGATATTCTGAAGAGATTTGGTATGATGGATTGTAAATCCATGTCTACGCCTATGGAGACCAACTTGCGTAAGTTGAAAGAAGTTGCAGCTAGTTTAGATCTGGTGGATCCTACGTTGTACAGGTAGTTGATTAGATCGTTGATGTATCTAGTCAATACTAGACCAGATATATGCTATGCAATGAGTGCACTCAGTCAGTTCATGTGTGAACCAAGGCAGATACATCTAGTTGCAGCAAAACATATCCTAAGATACTTGTGTGGCATAGTTGGATATGGGCTGAGATATTCTTCAGGTGTGGATTTGAAGTTGCATGATTATATTGATTTTGATTGGGCAGGGTGTGTCACTGATCGAAAGAGCACCTCTAGATGTTGCTTCAGTTTGGGGTATGCGATGATATCCTGGTGCAGTAGGAAGCAATCATCTGTAGCATTGAGTACAACAGAGGTCGAGTATATTGCAGCTTGTGTGGCAGCTTGAGAAGCAGTGTGGCTTTGGAAGCTCCTTGTAGGATTGTTTGGACAATCAATGGAGCCAACTATCATTCATTGTGATAACCAAAGTTGTGTGAAGCTTTTTGTCAATCCTATGTTTCATGACAGAACCAAACATGTGGAGATCAAATACCATTATATCAGAGATATCGTATTGAGGGAAGCAATACAGTTGAAGTATATCAGCACTAATGAGCAGATGGCAGACATTCTCACCAAGCCTCTCTCCAAGATAAAGTTTGTGTACTTTCGAGACAAGCTTAGTATGGTGGATAATCAAGCCTTGGTTGAGAAGGAGTCTCAATATCAATGATCATTAATGCATTTCTCTTTGAGAGAGATTTGAGGTGCAATCCCTTGTTAATGCATTTCTCTTTTGAGATTTGAGGTGAAAGCCCTTGTTTCCACCCTCTGGGAGAGCCATGGTGGATGTCATGTGTGTGACTCCATGACAGCATCAGGTGAAAGAGTTCGTAATGATTTTCTTGTACTTGTGTTTTCACCCTCTGGGAGAGCCATAGTGAACGTCACGATGAGGTGACAACATCACGTTAAGTGATGAACACTTGTACATACCATACATGGGTGTAGCCATGATGGTTGATATCACAATGAGGTGATGTCTGATATCACGATGAGGTGATATCTTTCCTTTCCACATATGGGAGTAGCCATTGTGGTAGACATCACGATGAGGTGATATGTCTTGTGTAGTTGGAAGTATTCTCCCTAGCTGAGAGGGAGTGTTGATGTTTATGCAGTGTCGGTCATCACTTCCAGCTGATCTCCTTTACTTCATGATGATAAATTAAATAATAGCCTAAGGCTATTTAATTTATAGAGACATCGATTTATTGAAGAGGCATGACCTATATTGATTAACATTTAATTAATGTGAAGAGACACGATTTGTCTTGGAGGCGCAATCTTCTGTGGAGGCCGACTTTGTGTTTATTGGAAACACGCCTTTTCAAGATGGCCGACTTTTGGATTTGAAGAGGCACGACTATCCCTCTCTTCTTGTATATATACTTGATTGGTGATCACCCCATTCATTCATTCCATCCATATTCATCATAAGTTCCAAGTGTGAGTTCTTTATCAAGGGCAGATCGATATAGTAGAAGTCTGAGTTGTTATCATCAGCGAATTGCATCATTGTATTTCTGTGTTGCATCATATTTTGGTGCTTATATCTTGGCCTTCATATCGGCCTCTTGTAAGGAGATGATTATTGTTGTGATTCAATATATAAGTGATATATTGTTGCTGGGTTTGTCTCCCTCAAGTGGAGGGATTTCCCAGGGTATCTGCTGTGTTCTTGTGTTGAATTTTGAATTAATTTTCTGTGCTCTAGTCTGATCATAAAATCTAACACACCAAAGTACTCAAATTCTTTTAATTTCACACTACGTGTAAGTTGGTGACTCTCCAGCATAGATAGTCAGCTACTCCCCTGCAATCCTGGCTACGGAGATACACATTACTGGCATTATGCTTCTACAGTATAGTCAGCCATGGATGTTCAGCGAGGTTCTGAGGAGTATTGTCTTTCCTCCTAAGGTTGTCCAACCAACCCCTCATAGCCTAGTTCATTCTTGTGTGAGCATCATCAAATTATTTGTTAGCTCTTTCATGGCAATTAATTGGGATGATGACCCTTACTCTATCCCAAACTCTGATACATATTATAGCCAAAGCTAGCATTTCTCTCCTTCAGACACCATCTCTTGAATTCACTGGACTTTTTTTTTGATAAGGGGTCTTTCTTTCACATGGTTTACCTGTTTGGATTTTCCCCCAATCTTTGTGGTTTTGGTATTAATTTGTTTTTGGGCAATTTGGGTTCCCTTGCAATCCTTACTGTTGTAACTTGTGCTTTCAAGTTCCATTGCACTACTTCAGCTATTTAAGGATATTCATATAGTTTTGGGTTGTTTAATTTCCTTTCAACGGTCCTGCTTGCTGTTGTAACTAGTAATTTCATGTTCCATTAACTACTTCAGTCATTCATGGAAATTCATAGTATTTTGTTCTTTTTTTTTATGCATCCTTCATTGGCTAAAAATTTACTGCTAAGCCAACTCTATTACACCAATCAATTCAATCAAAAGATGACACTGGCAACCAAAAATAAAATAATCTTATATCATTAGGAAAGCGAGTGAATTTCTTCTAAAATGTAAAGCAAGAAACCACTCAAAAAAATCAAGCCATTGGAATTAGCTACCAATGTAACCTCTCAAACATCGGAGAAATTTACAAGACTTACAAAATTAAATTATTGTATGCACGAAGTGATAACACTGTATTTTAGGAAGTGCCCAGGGCCTCTCTCCAAGTGTCAAACATATCAAGAGAAAAGTGAGTTCATTTGAACTAGGCACAGACAATGAAATTTTTCCAGAATATATTGATAAGTAAAACTACGCTGATTGACAAGGTTATTATTACCTCCACTTTACATATTTACAAAATTTAGAATTCATGTTGCCAGCAAAACCAAATGATAATATATTCCTGCTGTTTTATTTTGGAGAATTCCAAACCATGTCAGTGGGACTTCTTTGAGCCAATGCTACTAATCTTTGCCCACCACCATTATTCCAAACATTATGACTAGATAGTTTTTCAGTATTAATATTTCCAAAAGTTCCCTTAGCATCATCCTTTAAATTATGTTCTTTATTTCCCAGGTCAAGGAAAGTAGCTGAACCATAAGCTAAGCGTGTTCTGTGAAATTTTGATGTCTTCTTTTTATATTTTTCCATTTCCCTTTCTCTGGGATTTGATTTGTTCTTGGGATTTTCAATCCCACAAGCCGCACAATGACTACAATCAGCTTTATTTATAAGAGTGCAGACAAGACAAGACCATGTTTCAGTCGAATCAATATTTTCTGCACCATAAGCTGGGACAGAATTCCAACTTGCCTCGACCAATACTGCAGAATTCAAGTTATTTTCTGCCATATTCAATAAGCAAATAGGTTTAGCTGCATTACCTGGATCATTTGTTTCCAATATCTTTGCTTTTTCTCTTCCTGCCCAGTTTCTACCCTTGGATAATACCTTCAACTTTTCATCTGAAGGTTTTCTGCCCAGCTTCCAACTGGTTATAGAAGTTAAGGTCGAACTTGAAGTGGGAACCACACTAAAACTTCCACCACCATTGGACTTTTCTGTTTTGCATGTGTTACTATTATCAGATACCATAGGTGAACCCATAACTCGGATATCAGTTTGTAGCGTCATATTTTTTGAATTTGATTCCTTTTTAGATTTATTCTTGGGATTTTCCATCCCACAAGCCACACAATGACTACAATCAGCTTCATTTATAAGAGTGCAGACAAGGCAAGACCATCATTCAGTGGAATCAATATCTACACAACATGCTGGGATAAAACTCTGGCTTACCAATACTTCAGAATTCAAATTATTTTCTCCCTTAATCAATGAGCTAATTGCTTTAGATGCATTACAAGGATCATTTGTTTTCCATATCTTTGCTTTTTCCTCTTCTGCCAAGTATTCATCCTTCAATAACACCTTCACATTTTCATCAGAAGCTTTTCTGCCCAGCTTCTGACTATGTATAGAACTTAAAATTGAACTGGATGCGGGATCCTTGCAACAATTCACACCAACTTTGGCCTTTTCTTTTTTACCTGTGTTACTATTATCAGATACCATAGGTGAATCCATAACTTGGATATCAGTTTGCAGTGTGTTTTTTGCATTCTGTATGCTGGCATTGTGAATCTCAAGAAGCTCCTTCTGTTTATGTGTCTCAGGAGATAACCTCACAAACTCTAAAACAATATCTAACAAACCCAATTCACATATGCATGAATAATAATTCTTAGCATCAATTTGGCAGTGCCGGTACTGAGCAGACACATTTTTGAAGGCAGCAAACTGCTTTTCATTCTCCCCTAAAACTGACCAAATGTGTTTTACTAACGCTTTGTTTGCAGCATGCATTTCTTTCTTGCTCGCTAAGGGCACACTGCATGGATATGCGTTTTTCTGTTCAGAAACAGATACAGAACATGCACTTTTTGCTCCGCTAACGAGCAGAAAGTTGTCACCATTTGCTTGCATTCCCTCAAAATTGTCAGGACTGGCGAGTGGATATGTGTGTACTCCATTGCTGGTACAGAGACTTGATCTTTCCATAAGGCAAACGTCACTAATGGTGTTTGCTTGACTGACAGCCGAAGTTACACAAACTGAAGAAGAGAGTCCTCCTGAACTTACAGAACCTGGCAAGGAGTGCTGTCTAATTTTTCTTGGTTCTGCTCTATTGACCACTAGTGTTCCAAATCTACCATGACGAAGATTCGTAGCCATTGTCTTACCATATATTTGTCCAGTAGTTTCTGTTTTCTTCTGAGTACTCATGTTGACCATGGGGAGGGGAGGAAAAGAAGAATCATTGAGGGGGATAGTTAATCCACATGGACTCACTGCTTTAAAACATCTAGAAGGAATGTTTGTGCCAGTGCTATTTGAAGAGCTAGATGCTGTTCCTAAGGAAGATGATGCTCGATTGATTACCTCTGGATTAGCTACGTTCTGGCTGGTTTCCCTCGTCATAGAGGACTTGTGAATAGCATTGTCAAAAATGGACAGCTTGATACTTGCTTCAAGAGCTGCAGTTTCATGGTCATGTGCTTTATGCCTGTGTCGTCTACCACTTTCATGAGATTCCATGTCATAAACTTCACGCCTGTATCGAAAGCTAACAGGAATCTGCATAATAAAGCAAATGAATAAGTATAAATAGCAAATATAATACAGAGATTTCTGAGCAAGAAACGCTAAAGCAATCAAGGTAGCATACAAAACTGACAAGACGAAAAACTAGAGAAAATTCATCAGTCTCGAGGTGGATAGAACCAGAGAAAACAGACATCTATTGGTTGAAGAAAGCAATTCATGACACCACAAACAAAACAAAGATAATTGATTTCCCAGAGAACCTAAAACAGAAACAATAAACAAACAACATCTACTGGTTGAAGAAAGCAATTCATGACACCACAAACAAAACAATGATAATTGATTTCCCAGAAAACCTAAAACAGAAACAATATTCTGCAATAAGCAAGAGGACTTCCCAACTATTAACATACCCTTCAACATTTTGCTGCCATCTTCACAAGTATGATCAACATGATATGCAGTGAGATATGAACTGTAAATTGGGAAAACACTGAAAATAAATTAAGCATGCCCCATTGACTGTACAGTCCAACACAATAACTGCTAAAATAACCTGCAACGCATTTAAAGTTCAAACATTTCCTTAACAAAGTCTGGTTTATATATTGATGTTTTTAGGAGTAATCAGATTGCAAAATAATTTAAAATGGCCTACAAGAGGCTTCAAAATGGTCATTTCA